>JARQOD010000004.1:238156784-238329380 GCA_033576555.1 Oophaga sylvatica
CTCAAAAAACTCTGCACGACCAAGTTGAGCACATGTGCCAGACATGGTATGTGAGTGAGGTTGCCAAGGCCCAGAGCTGCCACCAGATTTCGGCCATTGTCACACACTACCAAGCCTGGCTGGAGATTCGCTGGCAAAAACCACACGTCGCTCTCCTGCTTGATGGCATTCCAGAGCTCCTGCGCTGTGTGGCTTCGATTCCCCATGGGAATTAATTTCAGGACGGCCTGTTGACGTTTGGCCACGGCTGTGCTCATATCGGTCGCAACAGGTAAGCGTTCACGGGTCCATGTGGAGGTAGACCGTGACGGCTCCTGCAGCGATGATTCTGAGGAACTGGAGTAGGAGGAGGAGTCAATGTGGACAGACTGGATTCCTGCAATCCTTGGAGTTGGCAGAACACGTACAGCGCCACTGGCAAGATCTGTACCCGGCTCCACAACATTGACCCAATGGGCAGTGAGGGAAAGGTATCGTCCCTGGCCATGGGTACTGGTCCACGCATCGGTGGTCAGGTGGACCTTGCTACTGACGGCGTTTAGTAGCGCATGTTTAATTTTTCCCTCAACATGCTTTTGCAGACCAGGGACGGTTTGCCTGCTGAAATAAAATCGGCTGGGCACATTGTATTGTGGGACTGCCAATGCCATTAAGTTATGGAAACTGTCAGTCTCCACCAGCCTGAATGACAGCATTTCAAGGGACAGTAGTTTTGCAATGCCAGCATTCAGAGCCTGTGCTCGTGGATGGTTTGCCGAGTATGGCCGTCTTTTATCCCATGCCTGTGCTACCGATGGCTGTTTTGTGGCCTGGGAGTGTGAGGATGACAGGGAACTTGCAGCTGTGGGTGGAATAACACTGGGTCTCTGGACAACAGTGACAGAGGTTCTTCCATGGCGATCCTGTGAGGAAGCCGAACCAGCTGTGTGTGAGCTGGAGGAAGAGGCTCCAACACGAGCTGAAGATGTAGGTGCTGCTGTAGGTTGGCCTACATCTCCAGTGTGTCTTTGTAACTGAACCACGTGCTTTGACCGCACATGTTTCCACATATTTGTGGTATTAAGGTTACTGACACTTTTACCTCTTTTTACTTTTTGATTACACAGCTTGCATTTGACATAGCAAATATCATCTGCAAGTGTGTCAAAAAAGGACCACGCAGTGCAAGTCCTGGGAGCGCCCGTTTTGGCTGTTGGAAGAGAACTGCTACGAACGGGTGCCAAACTGGAGGCTACAGGCAACCGAGTCTGCAGCCTACCTCTCCCTACTGTTTGTACCGTTGGGGCAATCTCTTCCTCAGAGCTGCTACCACCACCTTCCTGTTCCTCACGCCATGTTGGGTCTTGGACCTCATCATCTCCACTACCCTCTTCCAACACCTGCTGCTGTTGGGTGGTCTGGCCAGCACCATGATCAACAGAAACTGGCACCTGAGTCTCATCATCATCAGATGCGTTCTGCGGTGTGCTGACCATCGGCACTGGCTCACCCGCCTCTTCACATTCAGAGAGACACAACTCTTGCGCATCACTGCGTACTGCCTCTTCTTCACATTCCAGAATGCTGCTTGGCTGGGCCCCTGTTTGCAAGGCCAACAGATTCTGAGAACAGAAGCAGAGACTCAGCTGGCTCCTTTACAGAGCTCTCTGAATGCCTGGGCAATTTGGCAGGCGGTGAAGAGACAGATGGTTGTTCAACAGTGCTGTGGTCCTGAGAGGAGGTGGAAGCAATTGAAGTCGATGCATTGGCTGCCATCCAACCAAGAACGGCTTCAATTTGTTCTTCCCGCAGCAGGGGGGTACGCCGAGCTCCTACAAAAGTGCGCATAAAGGAACGCTGACGGGGAAAACTGGTGGATGCTGTGTCACTGGGTGCGGCAGCAGCCACAGAATCCCCACGTCCTCTCCCTGCTGAAACTCCACGGCCACGACCACGTGCCTTACTCCCTGCCTTCTTCATCTTGGTAGATTGATAAAGAAAGTCAGAAAAGTTATAAGGCCTAAGTGTGGTTATTCCTCAGAGACTGCAGTGAACACTGCAGACAACTGTTCAGTAGCTGTGAAAGGCCCCTTTGTGTACTTCTATAGTGTTTGCAACCAATGTATTGTATACGGATGGAAGCGCGTCACACTAATAGATTAGATTTTTTTCAAATATAATGGAGCAGCACTAGTGTTGAGCAATACGATACCGCAAGTATCGGGTATCGGCCGATATTAGCTGTATCGGACTTTCGATACTTAGTTCCGATATTTTCCATATATCGTATACCGGAATCGGAAGTTCCCATAATTCTTTGAGAGGCAATGTGATTTTAGTCAGCCAATGAGGAATCCTAAGAAGTGTGGCACATCCTGTACTGCTGCGGTCATGTTAACTAATGGCATGGCTGTGATTGGATGCTGAAATGATGTCAGAATGCACTATAAAAGGCGCCGCCGCCATTTTAGCGTCACTGTGCTGTGAATTCAGTAAGGGACAGAACGCTGCTGTGCTGACTCTGAGGGACAGTTAGAGATTGCGATTTAGTGTACTGTGATTTAGGCAGGCTAGCACCAACCGCTGTGTAAAGCTTCCTTTTGCCTGCAGTGTTGTTTTAACAGGTCTGCAAGGTGTGTGTGAGTGCAGGTGACGCTGCAGTTTGCTCTGCATGCAACGCTGTCTGTAGGCATCTGCACGTGTCACTCACAGACTCTTTTTTTTTTTCTTCAGTGTAATTCTTGCTGCTCCATGCAATTTAAATTTTAGTGTGACGCGCTTCCATCCGTATCCAATACATTGGTTGCAAACACTATAGAAGTAGACAAAGGAGTAGCCTTTCACAGATTGTGAACAGTTGTGTTTCAGTGTTCACTTCAGTCTGTGTTTTTTATTTTTTGAGTGCACATCACGCTCCAGTTACTTGTTCAAGCACTGCTGCTTGTACTCTGCTGAGCGTGTCTCAGTGCCTCATCCTTGTCATTTCTCTCCAATTGGTTCTGCTCCATTCCATTTAAAATAAATATAATCTAGTAGTGTGACGCGCTTCCATCCGTATCCAATACATTGGTTGCAAACACTATAGAAGTAGACAAAGGAGTAGCCTTTCACAGATTGTGAACAGTTGTGTTTCAGTGTTCACTTCAGTCTCTGCGTAATAACCACACTTAGGCCTTATAACTTTTCTGACTTTCTTTATCAATCTACCAAGATGAAGAAGTCAGTGAGCAAGGCACGTGGTCGTGGCCGTGGAGTTTCAGCAGGGAGAGGACGTGGGGATTCTGTGGCTGCTGCCGCCCTCAGTGACACAGCATCCACCAGTTTTCCCCGTGAGCGTTCCTTTATGCGCACTTTGGTAGGAGCTCGGCGTGCCCCCTGCTGCGGGAAGAACAAATTGAAGCCGTTGTTGGTTGGATGGCAGCCAATGCATCGATTTCAATTCCTTCCTCCTCCTCTCAGGAACACAACACTGTTGAGCAACCATCTGTCTGTTCACCGCCTGTCAAATTGCCCAGGCAGTCAGAGAGTTCTGTACAGGAGCCAGCTGAGTCTCTGCTTCTGTTCTCAGAATCTGTTGGCTCGCAAACACGGGCACAGGCAAGCAGCATTCTGCAATTTGAAGAAGAGGGAGTATGCAGTGATGCGCAACAGCTGTGTCTCAATCTGAAGAGGCGGGTGAGCCAGTGCCGATGGACAGCACACCGCAGAACGCATCTCATGATGATGATGAGACTCAGGTGCCAGGTTTTGTGGAGCATGGTGCTGCCCAGACCATCCAACAGCAGCAGGTGTTGGAAGAGGGTAGTGGAGATGATGAAGTCCGAGACCCAACATGGCGTGAGCAACAGGAAGGTGGTGGGAGCAGCTCTGAGGAAGAGATTGGCCCAACGGTACAAAGAGGAGGGAGAGGTAGGCTGCAGACTCGCTTGCCTGTAGCCTCCAGTTTGGCACCTGTTGGGAGCAGTTCTCTTACAAATGTCAAAATTGGCGCTCCCATGACTTGCACTGCGTGGTCCTTTTTGACAGACTTGTACATGATATTTGCTATGTTAAATGCAAGCTGTGTAAGCAAAAAGTTAAAAGAGGTAAAAATATCAGGAACCTGAATACCACAAATATGTGGAAACATGTACGGACAAAGCACGTAGCTGAGTTACAAAGACACACTGGAGATGTAGGCCAACCTACAGCAGCACCTACATCTTCAGGTCGTGTTGGAGCCTCTACCTCCAGCTCACACACACCTGGTTCGGCTTCCTCACAGGATCTCCATGGAAGAACCTCGGTCACTGTTGTCCATAGACAAACTGTTATTCCACCCACAGCAGCAAGTTCACAGTCATCGTCACACTCCCAGGCCACAAAACAGCCATCGGTACCACAGGCATGGGATAAAAGACGGCCATACTCGGCAAACCATCCACGAGCACAGGCTCTGAATGCTGGCATTGCAAAACTCCTGTCCCTTGAAATGCTGTCATTCAGGCTGGTGGAGACTGACAGTTTCAGGAACTTAATGGCATTGGCAGTCCCACAATATAATGTGCCAAGCCGATTTTATTTCAGCAGGCAAGCCGTCCCTGGCCTGCAAAAACATGTCGAGGGAAACATTAAACATGCGCTACTAAACGGCGTCAGTAGCAGGGTCCACCTGACCACCGATGCGTGGACCAGTACCCATGGCCAGGGACGATACCTTTCCCTCACTGCCCATTGGGTCAATGTTGTGGAGCCGGGTACAGATCTTGCCAGTGGCGCTGTACGTGTTCTGCCAACTCCAAGGATTGCAGGAATCCAGTCTGTACACATTGATTCCTCCTCCTACTCCAGTTCCTCAGAATCATCGCTGCACGAGCCGTCACGGTATACCTCCACATGGACCCGTGAACGCTTACCTGTTGCGACCGATATGAGCACAGCCATGGCCAAACGTCAACAGGCCATCCTGAAAATGATTTCAATGGGGAATCTAAGCCACACAGCGCAGGAGGTCTGGAATGCCATCAAGCAGGAGAGCGACGTGTGGTTTTTGCCTGCGAATCTCCAGCCAGGCTTGGTAGTGTGTGACAATGGCCGAAATCTGGTGGCAGCTCTGGGCCTTGGCAACCTTACTCACATACCATGTCTGGCACATGTGCTCAACTTGGTCGTGCAGAGTTTTTTGAGGGACTATCCGGATCTTGCTGGACTGCTGCAGAAGGTCCGCCTAGAGTGCGCTCACTTGCGACGTTCCAGCATAGCCAGATCGCGCATTGCTGCTCTGCAATGCCGATTTCACCTTCCTGAACATTGCATCATATGTGACGTACCCACCAGGTGAAATTCCACGTTACATATGTTGGAGTGGTTGTGTGAGCAGCAGACAGCAGTAATGGAGTATCAGCTGCATCAGGCGCAATCAAGTCGCTCTTTGCGCCGTCCACACTTCACCACTACTGAGTGGGCCTCTATGAAGGACATCTGCGACGTTTTGCGTGCGTTTGATGTCTCAACGCGGATGGCGAGTGCAGATGATGCACTAGTCAGCATGAATGTCCCCCTTATCTGCCTGCTTCAGAAATCACTGAAAGCACTAAAGGAAGAGGTTTTGGAAGAGGTGGAGGATGAGAAGTCACAAATTCAATTACCTTCAGGACAGTCAGCGCAACGTGGTTCCTCACAAAGGGCTGGGCAGGGCTCACTTTGTGAGGAGGATGAGGAGGAGGAGTCAATGGAGGAGGAAGAAATTCCTACAGAGGGAGGTACACAACGCTCTAGTCAGTATGTAGAGCGAGGGTGGGGTGATGCAGAGGAGGCAGAGATGACGCCTCTTCCAGAGGACAGCTTTTGTTGGCCAGTTGGGAGTCTGCAGCACATGGTTGATTTCATGCTTCAGTGCCTGAGAAACGACCGCCGCATCGCCCACATTCTCACCACGTCAGATTATTGGGTGTACACCCTCCTAGACCCTCGCTACTGGGACAACTTACAAACCCTCATCACACCGGTGAACCGGGACCGTAAAATGCGGGAGTACCAAGACACACTGGTGCAATCCATACTGTTGTACATTCCAGCCGAGAGAGCTGCTGCTGCTACTGCTTTACAAAGCAGCTCTGTGCGTCGAGGCAGTGTAGACACCTCTACAACAAGAGGGAGCACAAGCAGCGCCTCTGCACAGGGCAAGAGCTGTATGTTACAAATGTGGCGAAGTTTTGTGACAGCGCCAGCAAGGTCTACACCATCTGATACGGCTCCAGTCACCAGGAAGCAACGTTTCCGTAAGATGGTGACAGACTACTTGTCTTTCCCTCTAAGTGTACTCCCAGATGCCTCTTCCCCTTTCAAATTTTGGGTCTCTAAGTTGGATACATGGCCAGAGCTTAGCCAGTATGCATTGGAGGTGCTGGCTTGCCCTGCTGCCAGTGTATTATCTGAGCGCGTCTTTAGTGCTGCAGGTGGTGTACTAACAGACCGTCGCATGCGACTATCCTCAGAGAATGTAGACCGGCTTACTTTTCTGAAAATGAACAAGGCATGGATCTCACCTGAATTTGCCTGTCCGTTTTCAGATTAAATAACTGTTTGGCAACGTTTTCCTGTCTCCTGTTATGTTCATCTTTCTACCACCTGAACTCTACTCCCTGGGCTACAACACCGCCATTTGTTGCTCGTAAGTAATTGGCAGGGGTACTGACTCCTGGCCAGCCTGGTTACAGCACGACAGCTGTTTCCTGGCAGTGTGAACGTCAATTATCCTCCAATAAGTTGTGCTGTCGTGTTGCATTCGGGTTAGCCGACTCTATGGTGCCTGCAGTTTAGGTGATTCCTATGTGTGCTGTGGGATATGTAAATAAAGGCTGTTTCCATTGTGACAATAGGACAAGCACCCACTGTAGGACTGTGTGATTCGGTAACTGCGGACGGCTTGCGTCCTGTCAACTTACATTTTCATGGGTGCGTTCTGCTACCCGTCCGGGGTCCAGTACCGTCAACTGGTTCTCCCCAGTGCCTTTGGCCTAGGTGCCTCCATCTCCGTTTACGAGTTCCAGCAACGTCTGCTGGTCCTTGGTAGTGCTTTGGAGCACAGGTACCTCCTGCTTAGTAACCGTGTCACAGTAACGTCAGCTGGTACTCGGTTGTGACATTGCCTCTTTTCCTTCTGCTACCCGTCCGGGGTCCAGTACCGTCAACTGGTTCTCCCCAGTGCCTTTGGCCTAGGTGCCTCCATCTCCGTATACGAGTTCCAGCAACGTCTGCTGGTCCTTGGTAGTGCTTTGGAGCACAGGTACCTCCTGCTTAGTAACCGTGTCACAGTAACGTCAGCTGGTACTCGGTTGTGACATTGCCTCTTTTCCTTCTGCTGCCCCTCCGGGTTCCAGCACAGTCATCTGGTCCACGTTACTTCCATTGTCTCTTGTTCCATCTGATACCCCGGAAATTAGACGACCTTAAAGACCACCCAGAAGAAAATGACGACAACAAGGACGACGAGCATGAAGTCAACCAGCCTGAACACCATCACAAAGAAAAAATAAAAGATTACCCAGAAGTAGATCACCAACAGGACAAAGAAGGTTAAGACAAACTACAAGATACAGAACAAGAGACAGAAGAACAATAAGCAGAAGATCAAAAAGCAGAAGAACATGAAGTATAAGACCAAAATGAAGAGCAAAATATATGCTCTAAATTCTAAGCAGAAGAAGACTAAGCAGTGTATGGGGGTGAGTCCGTTCCTCCTCGTGGTGCCCCTGGAAAATGCCTGCTGCTGCAGGTTAAACTGAACACGGACAAATACTGTTGTAATTTAAATCTTTTGTGACAGCAAGAACGGAAGGATGAAAAATTCATACTTTTACAGATTACAAGTACAGGAATCTCTGTCACAAATAAGAATATGAAGAAGAAGATGAAGAGGAAGAAGATGAAGAATTTGAATATGAAGAAGATTAATAGTTTAATAATAAGAATATGAGTAATGTAAACAAAAACATGAATAGCAAGAAGTTTAAGAAGAAGATTAAGAAGGTGAAGATGAAGAATAATTTGATGAGAAAGATGATGCTGCTGAAGATTATGAAGGAGAAAGTGTGGCACTGGCAAAAGTTAAAAAGGTGAAGAGCATGGAAGTTGTGAAACATACATATTTGCCAAAATAGAAAAAAGGTTAACAACATTGTCAATTTGTTCGTCAATCCAAACGTATTTCCAAAAAAAAATATATTAATGCTATTCCAATGCATTGGGTTAAACATGTATGCCTTTATTGTCTCCTCAACCTCCCCCAATACATTCTACATTACTCTTTGTTGTTTTCCTTCATGTACAATTAACCAACAAGGCAAGAATGGGTTTTTTTTAATGTCGATATTTGGTTCCCATAAACTTACATTGGACTTCCGGTATCGGTATCGGGTATCGCCATATTTTAGTGATATCGGCGATACCATTCCGATCCGATATTTTTAGATATCGAGCAGTATCGCTCAACACTAAGCAGCACCAATTTGAGAAAAATGTGAAGGATGAGGCAGTGACACACGCTCAGCAGACTACAACCAGCAGTGGTTGAAGAACTAACTGGAGCGTAATCTGCACTCAAAAAATGAAAAGCTCACAGACTACAGTGAACACTGCACACAACTGTTCACTATCTGTGAAAGGCCCCTTTGTGTACTTCTATAGTGTTTGCAACCAATGTATTGTATACGGATGGAAGCGCGTCACACTAATAGATTAGATTTTTTTCAAATATAATGGAGCAGCACCAATTTGAGAAAAATGTGAAGGATGAGGCAGTGACACACGCTCAGCAGACTACAACCAGCAGTGGTTGAAGAACTAACTGGAGCGTAATCTGCACTCAAAAAATGAAAAGCTCACAGACTACAGTGAACACTGCACACAACTGTTCACTATCTGTGAAAGGCCCCTTTGTGTACTTCTATAGTGTTTGCAACCAATGTATTGTATACGGATGGAAGCGCGTCACACTAATAGATTAGATTTTTTTCAAATATAATGGAGCAGCACCAATTTGAGAAAAATGTGAAGGATGAGGCAGTGACACACGCTCAGCAGACTACAACCAGCAGTGGTTGAAGAACTAACTGGAGCGTAATCTGCACTCAAAAAATGAAAAGCTCACAGACTACAGTGAACACTGCACACAACTGTTCACTATCTGTGAAAGGCTCCTTTCTGTACTTCTATAGTGTTTGCAACCAATGTATTGTATACGGATGGAAGCGCGTCACACTAATAGATTAGATTTTTTTCAAATATAATGGAGCAGCACCAATTTGAGAAAAATGTGAAGGATGAGGCAGTGACACACGCTCAGCAGACTACAACCAGCAGTGGTTGAAGAACTAACTGGAGCGTAATCTGCACTCAAAAAATGAAAGGCTCACAGACTACAGTGACCACTGCACACAACTGTTCACTATCTGTGAAAGGCTCCTTTCTGTACTTCTATAGTGTTTGCAACCAATGTATTGTATACAGATGGAAGCGCGTCACACTAATAGATCACTGTTAATTTCTATTGAATGGAGCTGCACCAATTCCACAAAATAAAATAAAAAAAAGAGTCAGTGAGTGACACGTGCAGATGCCTACAAACAGCGGTGGATGCAGAGCAAACTGCAGCGTCACCTGCACTCTCACACACACACCTTGCACAGAGCTGTTAAAACAACACTGCAAGGAAAAAGGATGATTTACACAGTGGTTGGTAAACTAGCGTGCCTAAAGCACAGTACACAAAATCCAATTCTAACTGTCCCTCAGAGTCAGCAGAGCAGCGTTCTGTCCCTAACTGAGTTCACAGCACAGTGACGCTAAAATGGCGGCGGCGCCTTTTATAGTGCATTCTGACATCATTTCAGCAGCCAATCAGAGCCATGCCATTAGTTAACATGACCGCAGCAGTACAGGATGTGCCCACACTTCGTAGGATTCCTCATTGGCTGACTAAAATCACAGTGCCTCTCAAAGAATTATGGGAACTTCCGATTCCGGTATACGATATAGGAAAAATATCGGAACTAAGTATCGGAATTCCGATACAGCGAATATCGGCCGATACCCGATACTTGCGGTATCGGAATGCTCAACACTATACAGGAGGTGTCTTGAAGCTGTCATCACTAACAAAGGCTTTTGTACGAAGTATTAAATAAATTTCAGTAAGCGTGTTCAATACTTTTTCCCTGTGAGATTTTGCATTATTGCACATAACTTACTTCGACAACGACTGCTTCAAGCAGAATCACGCTGGATTTATAACTTACGAAGTATCTCCCCATTGGGCCTCAACGAAGATCTACTCTTTACTGGCTTTCTTGGATGATATCCTGCTGAGTGTTGGACAATGCTTTGGATTATATGATGTGGTTGCCCCTGGGTCGTCTCTCTTGATATTATCCTAATCCTCCCTTTTTTTCCCACCCCTTTTCGGCATATATTTTTGTCTAAATTTGGTTAGACTTGAGGATATGGACCTTTTAACTCAATGTATTTCATACTTTATCGATTATTATATCGTGCGATTTTATTTTCAGATATCATTACATTGATTGCTCATTTTGTCTACTATTCTATATAAAATATTAATTTGCTGATTCATATATCTAGTTCTTTCATTTTGTGTGTAATTACACATTGTGTCCACCGACTTCGATACACTGGTGGATATATAGTTCTACGGGCCTTTAAATGATACTAGTCGCCGTTTATTATGTTTTCCATCTTTATTTGCCGATATACACTCCAGTCGCCTTGCTTGGTATGTATTGTGTCCGCTGTGCAATCATTTATCTCTGATACCTATGTGTACCTGGATACACATTCCTATTGGTCATTAAACGATATCGGTTGTCATGGCTATTAGACATTTGCACACCTCTATGCATTGTCTATTGACATTACCGCTGTTTTTTGCACAGACGCATGTATTGTCATTGGGGGCGTGGCTTCACACAGGCGTCATGTGATCTCTGACACCATCTTTGACCTCTCTGAATTGGCTATGACTTCCGGGTCCTCACAGCAGGACATTTCCTGTCATGGGGCGTGGCTTCACACAGGCGTCATGTGATCTCTGACGCCATCTTTGACCTCTCTGAACTGGCTATGACTTCCGGGTCCTCACAGCAGGACATTTCCTGTCATGGGACTCATTGTGCGTCCATTAACAAACTATTTAAAGACCGCAGCTAGTACACTGCTCACTTTTTCCCTGAGAAGATGCGGGAGCAGCGATACGCGTGGGGCTCTTTCACCCTGGTCCCGGGACCCTTCCCTTGCGTTATTCTTTTACCATCCTGGTGTTTCTTGGAGCTATTGGTAACGTTACCTTTTTCTTTATGCTGTTTAGCCTCCATTGAGGCAGTTCACACTATATGGGCAATTTTGGGTGTTATTAAACACCTTGCCCATACTGTGTCTTTTCTCATTTGTCATCATATTTGTGATGTTTTGCTTCATCTTTTCACTCCAGCTTATACAGCGCTGCGCATATATAATCTCATTTGGATGACATTTTTTTTTTTTTCCCATTCTTACGGCCGCTGAGGTTTATTATATACCATGCTGTCTATGTTATTATAACTGCATTGTTTGCTGTGTTGTGATTGCTTTTGGCTCCAGTTTATTACACTGATATTTGTACCGTATATACTCGTGTATAAGCCGACCCGTGTATAAGCCGACCCCCCTAATTTTGCCACAAAAAACTGGGAAAAATTATTGACTCATGTGTAAGCCGGGTGTATAAACTGCCCTCCTGCTCTGTGCTGCCCCTGTCCTGCTCCTTGCTCCCCATCCAGCTCTGTGCTCCCCCATTCTCCTCTGTACTCCCCCCACCTGCTCTGTCCTCCACTGTGCTCCCCCATTCCTTCTCCGTCCTCCTGTGCCCCCCCTCCTGCTCCGTGCTCCGCTGTGCCCTCCATCTCCCCCGTCCTGCTCCGTGCTCATTGTCCTCCTCCATGCTTCCCCCGTCCACCGATCTCCCCCCCCTCCTGCTCCATGCTTCCCCCGTCCTGCTCCAGCTTCCCCGTCCACCGATCTCCCCCCCTCCTGCTCCATGCTTCCCCCGTCCTGCTCCAGCTTCCCCGTCCACCGATCTCCCCCCCTCCTGCTCCAGCTTCCCCGTCCTCCTCTATACTTCCCCCGTCCACCGTTCTCCCCCCCGTCCTGCTCGTGCTCCTTGTCCTCTCCTCCATCATACTCACCGTGCCATCGCTGAGCGTCCCTGCAATCTTGCGTTCTCCCCGTCTTCTTGCAGCTCTCCAGCGCTGAGCGGTGATGTAATACCGCTCATTAAGGCCATGAATATGGAGGCCACGCCCATGGGAGTGGCGTCGCGTCCATATTACATGACCTTAATGAGCGGGTATTACATCACCGCTCAGTGCTGGAGAGCTGCAAGAAGACTGGGAGAATGCAGGATTGCAGGGACCCTCAGCGATGGCACGGGGAGGGGTGAGTATGATCCCAGCCACCGGCTCCTGTCGCGGCATTCCCTCCCCCGCTGGTTTCTGCCCTATGACTCGTGTATAAGCCGAGGGGGCATTTTCAGCACGAAAAAAGGTGCTGAAAATCTCGGCTTATACACGAGTATATACGGTATTTTTGTTTATCATACTATGATTATTGTTACGCACCATATATTCCATCTGCATTAGGGGGTACTCTACACTGGTCCCACACATTTATGGACTCAGGGGTGTTTTTGTTTGTATTTTAATTATGTTTTATAATTGTTTGTACTCTGGTCTTTTGTCTCAATAAAATTTATATTTTTGTACATTCTTCATTATTTCATTATTGGGGTGTGCGCAATTTTTTTCACTATTCCTTTTTTCTTCCTTTTCTGGTTCATAACTTACTTTATGGACATCTATGATTTCTTTGCCTGTGTGGATTGGATGGGTTGCTACTGACATCTTTAGAGAAATGTCATGTCTGTCACGGTTCCACTCCTCAGTGTGTCTGGGATGCGCTTACTGACAGCTCGTCCATCCAATCTGGTACAGGGGCGTGCTGCGCTGTCAGTGTGTTGATTGACAGCTGGACTTTCTAATCTGAGACTGAGGCGTCGGCTGTCTCCATGTGTTCATTATTCCAGTTAACCCCTTTATTTCATCTGACGTACTATTCAGTCCATGTACCCTGGGACTTAATTCCCAAGGACGAAATAGTACGTCATATGCGATCAGCTGCTCTCCCTGATTATCACAGCTGACACCGGCATTATGTGCCAGGAGCGGTCACGGACCAATCCCGGCACATTAACCCCTGGCACACTGTGATCAAACATGATCGCAGTGTACCAGGGGCACAGGAAAGCATCACGCAGGGAGGGGGCTCCCTGCGTGCTTCCCTGAGACCCTCAGAACATCGCGATGTGACCGCGCTGTTCTGAGGGCTTCTTCCCTGCAGGACCCCAGATCTAAGATGGCCGCGGGGTCCTTCCGGGTTTTGCCGGGAGACAGCTTTCTCAGTGCCTGCTGTGCCTGCTGTGCACAGTGTCAGACCGGCGATCTGATGTTATACAGTGATGTCCCACCTTGGGACAAAGAAAAAAAGGAAAAAAAATAAAAATTACATGTGTAAAAAAAAAAAAAAAAAAAAATCCTAAATAAAGAAAAAAAAATTCCCCAATAAATTCATTTCTTCATGTAAATAAAAAAAACAAAACAATAAAAAGTACACATATTTAGTATTTCCGCGTCCGTAACGACCCGCCCTATAAAACTATCCCACTAGTTAACCCCTTTAGTGAACCACTTAAAAAAAAGGCAAAAAAACAATGATCATACTGCCGAACAAAACGTGGAATAACACGTAATAAAAAAGACGGATATAAACATGGTACCACTGAAAACGTCATCTTGTCCCACAAAAAACAAACCACCATACAGCATCATCAGCAAAAAAATTAAAAAGTTATAGCTCGCAGAATAAAGCGATGCAAAAATAATTATTTTTTTTATATATAATCGTTTTTATTGTATAAAAGCGCCAAAACATAAAAAAATATAAATGAGGTATCGCTGTAATCGTACTGACCCAAAGAATAAAACCGCTTTATCAATTTTACCACACGCGGAATGGTGTAAATGCCCCCCCAAAAGAAATTCATGAATTGCTAGTTTTTGTTCATTCTGCCTCCCAAAAATCGTAATAAAAAGCGATCAAAAAATGTCATGTGCCCGAAAATGGTACCAATAAAAACATCAACTCGTCCCGTAAAAAATAAGATCTCACATGACTCTGTGGGCCAAAATAAGAAAAAGTTATAGCTCTCAAAATGTGATGATGGAAAAACTATTTTTTGCAATAAAAAGCGTCTATTAGCGTGTGACAGCTGCCAGTCATAAAAACCCGCTATAAAAACCCACTATAAATAGTAAATCAAACCCCCCTTTAAAAACCCCTTAGGGAAAAATCATAAAATTAAAAAAAGTATTTATTTCCATTTTCCCGTTAGGGTTGGTGTAAAAGTTAGCGTTAGAGTTGGGGCTAAAGTTAGGATTAGGGTTAGGGTTGGGATTAGGGTTACGGATGTGTTAGGGTTAGGTTTGGGGTTAGGGTTAGGATTAGGATAAGGGGTGTGTTGGGGTTAGGGTTGGAGTTAGAATTGGGGGGTTTCCACTGTTTAGGCACATCAGGGGCTCTCCAAACGTGACATGGCGTCTGATCTCAATTCCAGCCAATTCGGCATTGAAAAAGTCAAGCAGTGCTCCTTCCCTTCTGAGCTCTGCCATGCGCCCAAACAGTAGTTTACCCCCACATATGGGGTATCAGCGTACTCAGGAAAAATTGCACAATAACTCTCAGGGTACAATTTCTTCTGTTACCCTTGGGAAAATAAAAAATTGGGGGCAAAAGTATCATTTTTGTGGAAAAAAATATGATTTTTTTTTATTTTTATGGCTCTACGTTATAAACTTCTGTGAAGCACTTGGGGGTTCAAAGTTCTCACCACACATCTAGATAAGTTCCTTTGGGGGTCTAGTTTCCAAAATGGGGTCAATTGTGGGGGTTTCCACTGTTTAGGCACATCATGGCTCTCCAAACGTGACATGACGCCCGCAGACTATTCCATCAAAGTCTGCAATCCAAAACGTCACTGCTTCCCTTCCGAGCCCCGACGTGTGCCCATACAGTAGTTTTCTCCCACATATAGGGTATCAACTTACTCAGGACAAATTGGACACCAACTTTTGGGGTCCAATTTCTCCCGTTAGCCATGGGAAAATTAAAAATGGTGACTAAAATTCATTTTTGTGGGAAAATAATAGGATTTTTCTTTTCATGCCTGAGTATTATACACTTGTGTGAAGCACTTGAGGGTTCAAAGTGCTCACCAAAGATCTATATAAGTTCCTTTATGGGGTCTAGTTTCCAAAATGGGGTCACTTGTAGAGGGTTTTCACTGTTTAGGCACATCAGGGGCTCTGCAAACTGAACATGACACCCATCAAAGTCTGCATTCCAAAACGTCATTACTTCCTTTCTGAACCCTGCCGTGTGCCCAAACAGTATTTCCCCCCACTTATGGGGTATCAGCGTACTCAGGACACATTGGACGACAACCTTTGGGGTCCAATTTCCTTGGGAAAAATCAAAAATTTGGGACTAAAAAATCATTTCTGTGGAATTTTTTTTTTTTTCACACCCGGGCATTATAAACTTTAGTGAAACACTTGGGGGCTCAAAATGCTCACAACAGATACAGATAATTACCTTAGGGGGTCTTATTTCCAAATTGGTGCCATTTGTGGGGGGTTTCCATTGTTTAGGCACATCAGGGGCTCTCCAAACACGACATGGCGTCCAATCTCAATTCCAGCCAATTTTTGTTTGAAAAAGTCAAACGGCGCTCCTTCCCTTCCGAGCCCTACTGTGCGCCCAGACAGTGTTTTTCCCCCACATATGGGGTATCGGTGTACTCAGGAGAAATTGCACAACAACTTTTTCTGTCCATTTTCTCCTTTTACCCTTGTTAAAATAAAAAAAAAGTTTGTAAAAATCATTTTTGTGGCTAAAAAGTTAAATGTTCATTTTTTCCTTCCAAGTTACTTCAGCTCCTGTGAAGCACCTGAAGGGTTAATAAACTTCTTGAATGTGGTTTTGAGTACCTTGAGGGGTGCAGTTTTTAGAATGGTGTCACTTTTGGGTATTTTCTGCCATATAGACCCCTCAAAGTGACTTCAAATGTGAGGTGGTCCCTAAAAAAATGGTTTTGTACAATTTGTTGTAAAAATGAGAAATTGCTGGTCAACTTTTAACCCTTATAACTTCGTAACAAAAAAAAATTTGGTTCCAAAATTGTGCTGATGTAAAGTAGATATGTGGGAAATGTTATTTATGAACTATTTTGTGTGATATATTTCTCTGTTTTAAGGGAATAAAAATTCAAAGTTTGAAAATTGGAAAATTTTGAAAATTTTTGCCATATTTCCATTTTTTTCATAAATAAACACAAGTTATATCAAAGAAATTTTACCGCTATCGTGAAGTACAATATGTCAGGAGAAAAGATTCTCAGAATCGCGAAGATCCGTTGAAACATTCCAGAGTTATAACCTCATAGAGAGACAGTGGTCAGAATTGTAAAAATTGGCCCTGTCATTAACGTGCAAACCACCTTTGGGGTTAAGGGGTTAATGGCGATACTTCTTAACTGAACTGTGTTTCCCAGAACACTGCCAGACATACATTCATCTTGTGATTTTTGTGCTGTGCTTTCCTGTGCCTTGAGTTCTGTATGCTTGATTTGTTGCCTGACCTTGGACTTCATACTAATCATCCACCTGTTTAACCCCTTCACCTCTGATCCGTTATCCTCCCGGTACTCTGACCTCTGAACATTATTTGACTACCCTTTTGTCTCTTCCTTCTGTTTATGATGTACCCTCCTGACTTCTGACCTTGGACTCTTTGACCACTCTGACTCACAGCTTGGCCGTGAGAATTGACTAGTATCACAATGTCAATAGGATCTTTAGAAATACAGTCATGTCCAAAAGTGTTGGCACCCATAAAATTGTTATAGAAAAAAATGAAGTATTCCTTCCCAGGAAATTTTTGCAATTACACATTTCTTTATACACATGTTTATTTCCTTTGTGTGTTTTGGAACAACATAAAACAGAGAAAATGGCAAATTGGAAATAATTTCATACAAAACCCTAAAAAAAGGGCCAGACAAAATTGTTGGCACTTTTTCAAAATTGTAGTTAAAGAACTTTGCTTGTTATTCTCGTTCAAATTCACCTGTGGCAAGTAACAGGTGTGGGGAATGTTAAAATCACACTTGAAATCAGATAAAAAGGGGAGAAGTTTTAAGAGTTTTAAGTCTTTGCATTGTGTGTCTGTGTGTGCCACACAAAGCATGGAGAACTGAAAGATGAAAGGAAAACTGTGTGAGGACTTGAGAACAAAAATCGTTGAAAAATATCAACATTCAAGAAGGCTACAAGTAGTGATGGGCGAGAAGCATCGTTGCTCGGTTGATCTCCGAGTATTTGGAAGTGCTCGGAGATTTAGTTTCTGTTGCCGCAGCTGCATGATTTGCGGCTACTTGACAGCCTGAATACATGTGGGGATTGTCTGTTTGTTAGGGAAATCATACATGTATTCAGACTGTCAAATAGCCGCAAATCATCCAGCTGTGGCAACAGAAACTAAATCTCCGAGCACTTCCAAATACTCGGAGACCACCCGAGCATGCTCGGGGAGACCCGAGAAACGAGTATACTCGCTCATCACTAGTTACAAGTCCATCTCCAGAGATCTTGAAGTTCATTTGTCCACAACTGTGCAAGATAGTCAAGAAGGTTCCAACTAGAAATAAGCGAGCACTAAAATGCTCGGATTCTCATTACTCGAACCAAGCAATTACTAATACTTGGGTGCTCGTTTCGAGTAACGAGTATAATGGGAGTCAAATCCAAGCATTTTTGCTGCAGACTCTACAAAGAGGTCTGGAGGGCAGAGCAAATGTTCAAATGGATGGTAAAAGTGCTGAATGGAAGGAGAACAGCAAGGGGAATACCCCTGGAAGCATCTCTAACTCTCAGAATGCTGATGAGAACAATGGTGTGACACTTTTGCATCACTTTAAGGACTTTAAGGACTTAAAATATTTCAAATCAATGAAAAATTGCATTTTTACAGTAAAAAAATGTTAAGAAACATTTTTCCTGTATAATGACTTGTATATAAAGCAAAATTTTAAAAGGATTTAAAAAAATTATAATTTAAGTAAGTCAAAATAAAATAAAAAAAATAGTACATTTCAATGTAATTTATGAAGGAAGCAGGAACTGCCCAAAATTAGGAACTCGAAGGGACTCAGATACACCCTGTATTAGACATAAAGCACGGCCTCATACACATTCTGTTCAAATTGTCATCTATTGCTACTCCTAGACTCATAAAGGCTATGCACTAAGTTCAAATCCTGCCAGGGTCATCCATACACCCTTGAAGGCACCAACTGTATTGCCTCATCCAAGTACTGTGAGCAAAGTGTAGTTGTGGTCCTCCTACACTCATAAAGGCATTGCACAAGTTGCAAAGCCAGGAAAAAAATTATAAGTGGGGTCATCCATAGACCCTAGAAGGTAACAACTGTTGGGCCTCATTCAAATATAGACCACTAAAAACACTTTATGTGTTGCTATCATCTGGAGGCGTGTTAAAGTCGGGTCTAAGCTAGGCTTTGTTCGTTGTTATAAGAATGAACCTGTCAGCACTTTCTATTGACAGGCGAAAGTGTCTGTCTGTTATGACCCCCCTCTGGCACCAAAAATCCGCTCAGACAAGATGGCAGGGCAGCACAACACCTCCAATGCACAGAAGAACAGCTCATGCCCGGTGTCCTGCTTTGAGACCCAATAGCTGAAGGTCGCAGAGGAATTAGGTAGTATGCTGGTTTGGTCAGCCAGGTATTGCTTGACCATCTTTTAAAAATTTTCCTTCCATGTCAAAAATACCATGTCATAAGGGCATGGACACTGGGAGGGTGTCATGAAATTGGACCAGGCCTTTGACGGTGTACCCCTGCCTCTACTATAGCCGCTGTGTGTCTCCCTCACTTCTCCTCCTTGGTAGAGCAAGCAAGCTTGCCTCCTGCCGCTAGTATTTTAATATAATTTCCACAATGGCCTTCTGGTATAGTACCGTTTTAGAAGACCTCTCCGCCTCAGGAAGAAGAGATGCAAAGTTCTCCTTGTAGCGTGGGTCTAGCAGGGTGAACAACCAGTACTCTTTTGTGGCAAAGATGAATACAACAGAAGGGTCATGGGAAAGGCAGCAGTGTCTAAATTCGGCCATATGTGCCAAGCTCCCTACAGCCAACACTTTCCTGGCACGGGAAAGGTAGCAGTACTTAAACTTGCCCATATGTGCCAAGCTCCATACAGCCAACACATCCCTGTCTCCACCATAATGACAACTCTCATCTCCTCTCCCCTCTCTCTCTTCCTCCTTATTCCCATCCTCAGGCTGTGTGCACACGCTGCGAAATTGTTGCAAATGCGCAGCAGATTTTCTGCGCGGATACACTGCAGATCCGCAAGTGTTTGACCATACAATGTTAAGCAATGGAAAAAAATTACTGTGCACATGCTGCAGAAAATTCTGCACGGAATCCGTTTATTTTCCACAGCATGTGGATTCTGCAGCGCTTATACACCCATTTCATTATAGAAAACCGCAGGCCAAAATCCGCATGATAATCCGCACAAAAAACGCTAGGATTTTTACCTGCGGATTCAGCCGAGAGGAAGAATCCGCTCAGCAAATTCCTGAGCCCAATCCGCAACGTGTGCACACAACCTCAGACCATCCACATAGGAGAGACGATCGAAGGTTGTGTGGCTACTAGCCTCTGTTGCGCTAGCCACCAGCTTCTGTTCCTCCTCCTCAGTGCCACCTCCTCATTGTTACCAATCTGGGCTGAGCAGATGAGATGAGGCTGGGCTCGGGTAGAATCTCTGTTTTATGTCTTCCTTCATCTCCACCTGGGCCGCATGCATGGCTTCATGTTTAATTGTGAGCATCAACTGTCTAATTAGGTACAGAAGCAGGATTGTTGTGCTGACTATGGCGTTATCACCGCTCACCATCTTTGTGGAGTCTTCAAAGTCTTGGAGAACCGCACAAATGTCAGACACCCATTGTTATGAGCAGTGGCTTACCAGAATATCGACGGGCGTGTTGGAGCTGGTATTCAACAACTGGCCTCTGCTGATCAGAAAGCCTTGCAGGTGCAGTGTGGAGTTCCAGCGCGTGGGTGCGTTGCACATCAGTCAGTGAGCTGGCACTTCCATGCGCACTGCCAGTGTGGAGGCAGCTGTAGCCGACTTGCGGAAATGGGCGCTGACGCGGCGTACCTTGACCAGAAGCTCTGGCAAAAATGGGTATGTTTTTAGAAACCACTGAACTACCAAGTTGAGCACATGTGCAGCCTGGAAATGTGCACGTTTAACGTTTTGGTCTGTGGGTAGGTGGTTGGGAACTCTATTTCTCATTCCAAGGCCTGGGCTTGGGACAGTTGAATACTGTGCTGGGACAACGATTTGTAAGTGCCTGATGATGGTGTCTCAGAATGTTAAAGGACAGGTGCAGGGCAAGAGGCATCTGTGCCAGTGTCATGGACAGGGGATTGGGAAGCACCTAGCACTGGCAAGAGGCAGTGGTGTCACCTGTTGGCACCAATCGTGGACCCAGGCATTCGGCCACTGAGTTGGTTGCTTAGATCACATGTGCCTGATCATGCTGGTGGTGGTAAGGCTCTTAGTGGTAAGGCCCCTGCTGATCTTGGCATGACACAGGTTGCAAATGGTCATTTTGTTCATCTCAGAACTTTCTTTAAAAAAGTCCTAGACTGGGGAACGCCTAACTATTTAACAGAGAAATTCATGAGTGTTGGTGTTCTGCAGAAGTTTCCCGCCTTCCTTCTTATTTGTTTCGATGTTGCTGATCCCTCACCCTCAGTGTTGCTGGCACCTCATGTTCCACTCCTGCACCCTGATTCTCATGACTTTATGACTTAACAACAACAAGACTTAGGTGCAACTGTGTCTCATAATCATATTCTTCCTTTTACAAAATTTGCCATTCCCCACGGTCATCTTCTTGTGGCAGTGGCTGCTCTAAGTTTTGTGCTCACTAAGCAACATGTCCACCTGTCCCACTTGGATCATGCAGGTTGAGAGGCCACAAACAAGAATTGTTGTAAAGAGCTTCTTGGATTGTCCTAGTGTCTGTAAGGATTCCGGATGTTCCATGGAGCCTGTTTTGCCCTTGTCCACGATGGAGTCTGGTACTTCGCCCTGTCCTGGAACTTTCCGTCTGTCCTGCTATTTAAGTCCGGGTCGGGAGATCCTCTTTGCCTGAGTATTTTGTTGTTGTCTACTTCTGAGCTTCCTCCTGGCTTGCCTCTGGAGTTCCTGCTGCTGCTTTTTACTTGGTGCTCTGCCTCACCACTTCCAGCTGCCTTCAGTCCTCTTAGCTGCTTCCGGATCCTGGCTGTGGTTACCTATTGTCCAGACTTCTAAGACTGTGTCTGTGCGGGCTGCGGTGCGAGACTTGAGCGGGACTTTTCAGCCCAAACGGTACACTTAAAGACCTCCTTGTTATGCTCCACCCATATATTTCTGAACTTCCATGAAGCGTGTCGTCTCCTCAGTCTACTTAGTTCTGGACTTTCATGTATAAATGCCGGTCGCTCTCTTGCTTCTTATTACTGCTGGATTTCCACATATAAGTGCCGTTCGCACTCTTGCATCACCTTACTGCTAGACTTCCACGTATCAATGCTATTCACACTCTTGCGTCATATTACTTCTGACTTGTTTGTTTTAGTGGTCGCGCCCCACTATTATGTTTGCTGGACATTTCTGTTTTGTGCTGTGCATTTCGCTGTAATTGCAGGAAAGTCTCTGTTAGTTTATGCTGTACTTCTTACTTTGTATAAATACAGTCATGGCCAAAAGTTTTGAGAATGACACAAATATTAATTTTTACAAAGTCTACTGCTTCACTTTTTCTAATGGCAATTTGCATATACTCCAGAATGTTATAAAGAGTGATCAGCTTAACAGAAATTACTTGCAAAGTCAATTTTTGGCTAGAAAATGAACTTTATCCCCAAAACACATTTCAACATCATTGCAGCCCTGCCTTAAAAGGACCAGCTAACCTCTTTTCAGTGATTGCTCCATTAACACAGGTGTGGGTGTTGATGAGGACATGGCTGGAGATCAATCTGTTATGATTAAGTAAGAATGACACCACTGGACACTTTAAAAGGAGGCTGGTGCTTGGCATCATTGTTTCTCTTCTGTTAACCATGGTTATCTCTAAAGAAACACGTGCACTCATCATTGCAATGCACAAAAATGGCCTAACAGGGAAGAGTATCGCAGCTAGAAAGATTGCACCTCAGTCAACAATCTATTGCATCATCAAGAACTTCAAGGAGAGAGGTTCCATTGTTGCGAAAAAGGCTCCAGGGCGCCCAAGAAAGACCAGCAAGCGCCAGGACCGTCTCTTAAAAGTGTTTCAGCTGTGGGATCGGGCTCCAGCAGTGCAGAGCTTGCTCAGGAATGGCAGCAGGCAGGTGCGAGTGCATCTGCACGCACTGTGAGGCGAAGACTCTTGGAGCAAGCCTGGTCTCAAGGAGGGCAGCAAAGAAGCCACTTCTCTCCAGAAAAAACATCATGGACAGACTGATATTCTGCAAAAGGTACAGGCAGTGGACTGCTGAGGACTGGGTAAAGTTATTTCTTGATGAATCCCCTTTTCGATTTTTGGGACATCAGGAAAACGCCTCATTCGGAGAAGACAAGGTGAGCGCTACCACCAGTCTTGTCTCATGCCAACTGTTAAGCATCTGAAACCATTCATGTGTGGGGTTGCTCTCAGCCAAGGGAATCGGCTCTCTCACAGTCTTGCCTAAAAACACAGCCATGATAAAGAATGGTACAGAATGTCCTCCAAGAGCAACTTCTCCAACCACCAAGAGCAGTTTGGCGATCAACAATGCCTTTTCCAGCATGATGGAGCACCTTGCCATAAAGCAAAGGTAATAACTAAATGGCTCAGGGAACAAAACATAGAGATTTTGGGTCCATGGCTGGAAACTCCCCAGATCTTAATCCCATTGAGAACTTGTGGTCAATCATCAAGAGACGGGTGACAAACAAAAACCTAAAAATTCTGACAAAATGAAAGCATTGATTGTGTAAGAATGGACTGCTATCAGTCAGGTTTGTCCAGAATTGATTGAGAGCATGCCAGGGAGAATTGCAGAGGTCCTGAAGAAGAAGGGTCAACACTGCAATATTGACTTGCTGCATTAACTCATTCTAACTGTCAATATAAACTTTTGTTACTCATATGTTTGCAATTATTATATTTCTGTCTGTGATAAAAACATCTGTCAAACACACATAAAAACAGAGGGCAGCAGATCATGTGAAAATATATATTTGTGTCATTCTCAAAACTTTTGGCCATGACTGTACAGTTTAATTGTCTCAACTTTGGTCTCAGATCCATTTTATCCCATGCAATCAGATTCCATAATACCTACATAATTGTTACAAGATACTCAGGCCAATAAGCAATCTGCTGGGATAATGTCAGCTGAGATAAAGTTGGATCAGTTGTTCTTCATGATTAACTCTTTACAAGTGGACATGTAGGCTTTACAAAACAAGGTTGCTAACTGGAGGCCCATTTTGGGCAGGTGCTTCAGGACTTAGGCAATCAAATAACAGCACGGGCGCCTTCACCTCAGGGGCAGCTACCGCCAACTAGCCCTCCCTCCCAAGTTACCACCGTTAAGATTTAATGGGTTTATTAATCAATGCATTTTGTATTTTGATGTGCATGCTGCCTACTTCCATACAGATTAATCCAAAGTTATATGTATAATCATGTTACTTACCTAACGAGCACTCACCTGGGAAAATCCGCTAATCGAGACTCGTGACCCTCATCTGAATAACTTGGACAATTTTCTAGCTGCAATGTCTATGATGTTTGATGATCCTAATTATCGCACTACGGCTGAAACTGAATTGTTGTCACTACATCAGGGTAAGCGTTCTGTTGTTGAATACGCTACTGAATTTAGACGGCCGGCGGTGGATACGGTTTGGGACTGTTATGCTCAATTACCCATTTTTAAGAGGGGACTTTCTAGTGTGATTAAGGATGAGTTAGCCCATGCAGATGCTCCTCAAGAGTTAGAGGCGTTCATACGGCATTCCGTGCACATTGACATACATGTTACAGAACGTAGACAGGAGAGATTTGTAGCCTCTAATCGTGTCACTAACTCTCCCCTTCCTCCTGAAGAACTGGCAGGCAAATCCTCTTGGGAAGTTGAACCAGTTCCCATGCAAGTGGATGCTTTACAGCGGCATGAGAGTATCATTTTTGTGAGAGTTTATGTTTTTACTGCAGTTAGTCTGATCATCTGATCATTTCCTTATTAACTGTCCTAAGCGGCCTTACAAGGTACTAGCCGCTGTAGGGGACTATGAGAATCAGGATGCTGAATCTGTTGTTTCTGGATCCAGTTTTTCTGTGAATGCTGTCTTTCATTCCCTATCAGTGACTACGTCTCCTAAGATACGGAAGGATAAAGATACACTTTGCTCCCTCCCCATTAAGATCTTGTTGTCAGGACAATGGCTCTCCTGTGCAGCTATGGTGGATTCTGTGGCGGGGGGGTTACTTTATGGACCTCACCTTTGCCAAAAAACATGGCATACAGATTCAACAGAGAGCAACCCCAGTAACCAAGGAAACAGTGGATTGTTCCACCCTAGTTTCAGGACCGGTGGATCAGGAGACGGTACCTCTGGAGATTTGCATAGAACCCAATCATCAAGAAGTGCTTTCCTTTATGTTAATTTCTTTGCCACATTTTCTTTTAATCCTAGGAATTCCCTGGCTGTAGTCACAGAACCCAATCATCAACTAGGAGACCAGGGAGATTACTTTTCCTCCAAAGGACACACCAGTAACAAGTCAGGCAAGATCTCTGGATACGGAATGTACCACTAATGTATCTATGTGTCACACACAGTGTGGGAAAACCAAGTGAAACATAAAGGGAAAAGGGGAAAGGGGGCCCAGACACTAGGGAAGGGATTTGGAAATCCCTAGGCTAGATCTAATCTCTCCCTAGAACTCCTACCGAGTCCCTATATTGGTTTCTCACCAATCGCCGAGCAGGAACCTCAGGCCCTGAATCTCCCTGAGGACTAAGTCCTGAATAGGGAACGGGAGGGAGATGCGCGCTAGGCAGTCTCCACTAAACTAAAGATGGTAAGGTAAGACAAACAGGGGAACACTTAGCTGAATCACGAGATACGGATACCAGATGAGGGATTCCAGACACCAAACTGGAGCACTCTGAAAAGGTCCAACACTAGCAAGCACAAGTGGAAATGAAGCTATTACCAGCACTGGGTCACAGCTGAGCCATTAACTAAATAGATCCAAACTACTCTGAGCAGGAGGAGGTCGACGCTGGGTCCTAGAGGCAGATGGTTCAGGGAGCAGTCTGTATGGACAGGCGCTCAGACCTTCTGAGGCCTGACGCAGGATGATAGCCTATCACCTCAGAAGCGCTCGTGACACTATGTTACCATCCATTTATAATGAATTTTCTGATATCTATGAAAAGAAAATGGCAGATCAGCTTCCTACTCACAGACCCTATGATTGTCCTATTGAATTACTTCCAGGAGTGGCTATTCCATTTAAGAATGTCTACTCACTAGTAGCTCCGGAGCTGCAGGCCTTAAAGTACTACATTGATGAGAATCTGGCTAAGGGTTTTATTCGCCCCTCCTCATCACCGGTAGGAGCACCCATCTTTTTCGTAAAAAAGAAGGATGGATCTCATAGACTCTGCATTGACTATGAGGAGCTCAGCAAGGTAACCATTCAGAACCATTATCCTTTGCCGTTAATTCCTGAACTGCTGGAAAGAGTACGACACACTAAAATTTTCTCTAAGTTGGATCTTCGAGGATTGTATAACCTAGTTCGGATCCGCTCTGGGGATGAATGGAAGACAGCATTTAGATGTTGTTATGGGCACTTCGAGTACCTTGTGATGCCTTTTCGTCTCTGCAATGCTCCAGCAACCTTCCAACACTTGGCTAATGACATTTTTAGAGATTTTTAGAGATTTTTGTTGTAGTCAATCTGGACGATATTTTGATTTTTTTCCGATTCATTGCAGGAACATCAAGAACATGTTAAGACTGTTTAAAGATGCCTGAAAGAGAATCATTTCTACATGAAGCCTGAGAAATGTGAGTTCCATCGCACAGAGATTCAATTTCTGGGTTATGTCATCTCTCCACAGGGGCTTAACATGGAGGCAGGTAAGATCCAGGCTATTCTTGATTGGCCCGCACCTAAAAAGGTCAAGGAGGTACAACGTTTTATCGGGTTCGCTAACTTTTATAGACAGTTTTGTTCGACCTATTATGCAACTAATCAAGAAGTAAAAGACTTTCTTGTGGTCTACACAGGCTCAAGAGGCATTTGATTGTCTTAAGTCCCGTTTTACTTCAGCACCTGTGTTGATTCATCCTAACCCAGCACATCCTTTCATTGTGGAAGTGGACGCTTCGGATTGTGCTCTGGGGGCCATCCTCTCACAAAGAACAGGAGAGAAAGGTCTGTTATATCCATGTGCTATTTTCTCTCATAAACTTTCTGCTGCGGAGAAGAATTATGATGTGAGAGATAAGGAGCTTCTAGCCATTATCGCTGCATTTAAGGAATGGAGGCACCATCTGCAGGGGGCAGCACAACAAGTTATTGTACTCACGGATCATTGTATCTTGGAATTTCTTAGATCTGCTAGATGTTTTTCTCCACATCAGGCTTATTGGAGTTTGTTTTTGAATCAGTTTAATTTTATCATCTCGTACCTCCCAGGTTCACGTAATGGGAAAGCTGATGCTTTGTCCCAAATCCAGGCCACAGATTCCATACATGGGACCCCATCCAAGACCATTTTGTCAGAAGTCATCCAGAATAAGGACTTATGGAAGACTATTAAGGAGGCCTATGACGCAGACCCATTTCTCGCTAACCCGACTGATGATGTGAACTTAGTTCTCAAGAACGGTATGTGGGTCTGGGATCAACGTTTTTACATTCCGGAGATCGTAAGGCTGCAGGTACTCAAGTTTGTCCATGACTCCAAGTTGGATGGTCATTGGAGGGTACAGAAGACACAGGAGTTTCTGACCCATTTCTTTTGGTGGCCTACCTGTCTGAAGGACGTGAAGAGCTATGTTCACTCTTGTGAGGTATGTGCACGTTTTAAGACTCCTCTTGTATCACCTACTGGATTGCTGCAACCACTGACTGTTTCTGCTCATCCTTGGGGGTCCATCTCTATGGACTTTAAAGTGGAATTGCCCACATCTGGGGGATAGAACTCTATTCTGGTTGTAGAAACAAAGAAGAATGTGGAAACCACAAGCAAAAAAGCAATCAAAGATTCATATATGATAAAAAAATATATATCCTTTATTAGTTATACAAGACAGGACCAATGGACAACATATGCAAACAGATCCAAAGTGCAACTGTTGACCCTATTCTTGATTTTCTCTTTGTACACTAATAGACAGTTTTAATAAATCATATAAAAAAGGCCACTAGATACCCATGCAAAATGGATTAAAAATATCAAGCTTATTACCCCATGGCATGTAGTCTAATTCATCCTAATTAGGGGGAGAGATATTAAATACAAAGATTTAAATATATCTCCAAGTGGCAAAAATAATTTTAAATATCCCCTCCATTGCCCAAGTTAATACAGGGCTAACCCATTCCATGGGAAAACAACATGCTCAAGCATAACCCATGGTATCATTACCTTGTGCAAGGAAACCCACGTGTGTCCAAGTGGCTCGGATCAGCACGTCTACCCCGACGTGTTTTTCAGAGGCTTGCTCCTTCATCAGGGGGCGTGACTAGAAATTGACACTGGTGGATATTAATGCCCGCCGGACCAGAAGTGACGTTGTCATGACCGGATGTGACGCATGCTGTTGCCATAGAGCCCGCGATGCAAAACAGTGGCACTTTAACCCCCGGCACACTGCGATCAAACATGATCGCAGTGTTCCGGCGGTATAAGAAAGCATCACGCAAGGAGGGGGCTCCCTGCATGCTTCCCTGAGACCCTTAGAACAGGCTTCCTCCCTGCAGGACCCCAGATCCAAGATGGCTGCGAGGTCCTTCCGGGTCCTGCAGGGAGGTGGCCTCTCAGTGCCTGCTGAAAGCAGAGCTGAGAAAGCCTCCTGCAGTGCCTGTCAGATCGTCAATCTGACAGTGCTGTGCACAGTATCAGATCGGCGATCTGACACTATACAGTGATGTCCCACCCTAGAACAAAGTAAAAAAGTTAAAAAAATAAAAATTAACATGTGTAAAAAAAAAATTACTAAATAAAGAAAAAAAAGATATTCCCCAATAAATTCATTTCTTTATGTAAATAGAAAAAAGGAAAAAACAATAAAAGTACACGTTTAGTATTGTCGCATCCGTAACGAACCACCCTATAAAACTGTCCCACTAGTTAACCCCTTTAGTGAACCTCTTAAAAAAAAAAAGGCAAAAAAAAATGCTTTATCATCATTACGCCGAACAAAAAGTGGAATAACACGCGATCAAAAAGACGGATATAAATAAACATGGTACCGATGAAAACGTCATCTTGTCCCGCAAAAAACGAGCCACCATACAGCATCATCAGCAAAAAACTAAAAAAGTTATAGCTCCCAGAATAAAGCAATGCAAAAATAATTAATTTTTATATATAATTGTTTTTATTGTATAAAAGCGCAAAAACATAAAAAAAGATAAAAATGAAGTATCGCTGTAATCATACTAACCCGAAGAATAAAACTACTTTATCAATTTTACCACACGCGGAATGGTATAAACGCCCCCCCCCAAAAGAAATTCATGAATTGCTGGTTTTTGTTCACTCTGCCTCCCAAAAATCGTAGTAAAAAGCGATCAAAAAATGTCATGTGCCCAAAAATGCTACCAGTAAAAACATCAACTCGTCCCGCAAAAAATAAGGCCTCACATGACTCTATGGGCCAAAATAAGAAAAAAATTATAGCTCTCAAAATATGGTGATGGAAAAACTATGTTTTGCAATAAAAAGCGTCTTTTAGCGTGTGACAGCTGCCAAACATAAAACCCTCTATAAATAGTAAATCAAACCCCCCTTTATCACCCCCTTAGTTAGAGAAAAATAATAAAATAAATAAATGTATTTATTTCCATTTTCCCATTAGGGTTAGCGTTGGGGCTAAAGTTAGGGTTATGGTTGGGGCTAAAGTTAGGATTAGGGTTATGGTTGGGATTAGGGTTAGGGGTGTGCTTGGGTTAGGTTTGTGGTTAAGGTTATGGTTAGGGTTGGGATTAGGGTTAGGGGTGTGTTGGGGTTAGGGTTGAAGCTAGAATTGGGGGGGTTTCCACTGTTTAGGCATATCAAGGGCTCTCCAAACGTGACATGGTGTCTGATCTCAATTCCAGCCAATTCTGCATTGAAAAAGTCAAACGGTGCTCCTTCTCTTCTGAGCTTTGCCATGAGCCCAAACATTAGTTTACCCCCACATATGGGAAATCAGCGTTCTCAGGACAAATTGTACAATAACTCTTGGTGTCCAATATCTTCTGTTATCCTTGGAAAATAAAAAATTGAGTCTAAAAGATCATGTTTGAGGAAACAATATGATTTTTTTATTTTCACGCCCGGGCATTATAAACTTCTGTGAAGCACTTGGGGGTTCAAAGTGCTCACCATACATCTAGATAAGTTTCTTTGGGGTTTAGTTTCCAAAATGGGGTCATTTGGGGGGTTTCCACTGTTTAGGCACATCAGTGGATCTCCAAAGTGACATGGCGTCCAATCTCGATTCCAGCCAATTTTGGTTTGAAAAAGTCAAATGGCACTCCTTCCCTTCCGAGCTCTGCCGTGCGCCCAAACAGTGGTTCCCCTCACATATGGGGTATCAGCGTACTCAGGACAAATTGGACAACTTTTGTGGTCCAATTTCTCCTGTTGCCCTTGGGAAAATAGAAAATTGGTGACTTAGAGATTTTTTGTGGGAAAAAAATAGGATTTTTTATTTTCATGCCGGGGCATTATAAATTTCTGTGAAGCACTTGAGTGTTCAAAGTGCTCACCACAGATCTAGATAAGTTCCATATGGGGTCTAATTTCCAAAATGGTGTCACTTGTGGGGGGTTTCCACTGTTGAGGCACATCAGGGGCTCTCCAAACGCGACATGACGCCCGTAGTCTATTCCATCAAAGTCTGCAAAGCAAAACGTCACTACTTCCCTTCCAAGTGCCGACAAGTACCCATACAGTAGTTTTCTCCAATATATTGGGTATCAGCATACTCAGGACAAATTTAACAACAACTTTTGGGGTCCTATTTCTCCTGTTACCCTAGGGAAAATAAAAAACTGGGGAAAGAAAAAGATCATGTTTGTGGAAAAAATATGATTGTTTTATTTTCACTCCCGGGCGTTATAAACTTCTGTGAAGCACTTGGGGGTACAAAGTCCTCACCACAGATCTAGTTAAGTTCCTTATGGGGTTTAGTTTTCAAATGGGGTCACTTGTGGGGGGTTTCCACTGTTTAAGCACATCAGGGACTCTGCAAACTAAACATGACACCCATCAAAGTCTGCATTCCAAAACGTCATTACTTACTTTTCGAGCCCTGCCGTGTACCCAAACAGTCCCCCCACACTTATGGGGTATCAGCGTACTCAGGACAAATTGGACAACAACTTTTTGGGTCCAATTTCCTTTGGAAAAATCAAAAATTGGGGACTAAAAAATCATTTTTGTGGAATTTTTTTTTTTTTCACAGCCAGGCATTATAAACTTTAGTGAAACACTTTGGGGTTCAAAGAGCTCACAACAGATCTAGATAAGTTCCTTATGGGGTTTAGTTTTCAAAATTGGATCACTTGTGGGGGATTTCCACTGTTTAGGCACATCAGGGGCTCTCCAAACGCGACATGGCGTCCAATCTCAATTTCAGCCAATTTTGGTTTGAAAAAGTCAAACAGCGCTCCTTCCCTTCCGAGCCCTGCCGTGTGCCCAAACAGTGGTTTTCCCCCACATATAGGGTATTGGCGTACTCAGGAGAAATTGAACAACAACTTTATCTGCCCATTTTCTCCTTTTACCCTTGTCAAAATAAAAAAAGTTTGTAAAAGATCATTTTTGTGGCTAAAAAGTTAAATATTAATTTTTTCCTTCCACGTTGCTTCAGCTCCTGTGAAGCACCTGAAGGGTTATTAAACTTCTTGAATGTGGTTTTGAGTACCTTGAGGGGTGCAGTTTTTAGAATGGTGTCACTTTTTGGTATTTTCTGCTATATAGACCCGTCAAAGTGACTTCAAATGTGAGGTGGTCAATAAAAAAATGGCTTTGTAAATTTGTTGTAAAAATGAGAAATCACTGGTCAACTTTTAACCCTTATAATTTCCTAACAAAAAAAAATTTTGGTTCCAAAATTGTGCTGATGTAAAGTAGACATGTGGGAAATGTTATTTCTTAACTATTTTGTGTGACATATTTCTCTGTTTTAAGGGAAAAAAAATTCAAAGTTTGAAAATTGCAAAATTTTCAAAATTTTCGCCATATTTGTGTTTTTTTCAAAAATAAACGCAAGTTATATCGAAGAAATTATACTTCTAACGTGAAGTACAATATGTCACGAGAAAACAATCTCAGAATCGCGAAGATCCGTTGAAGCGTTCCAGAGTTATAACCTCATAAAGAGACAGTGGTCAGAATTGTAAAAATTGGCCCGGTTATTAACGTGCAAACCACCCTTGGGGGTGAAGGGGTTAATGGAAATAGAAGATGAGCATGCAAAATACGAGCCCTCACATAACTCTATTGATCGAAAAATGTAAAAAATTACGGGATTTCTGAAAATGATGACATAATCCAATTTCTTTAACAAAGTTCTGAATTTTTTGACCACTATAACACCAAAAACACCCTTATAAGTTTGCTATTGTAGTAGTTAGAGTTGAGCGAAACAGGATGGTCAGATTCATAAGTCGCCGACTTTCGCTAAAGTCGAGTTTCGCCGAGCGAAACCCGACCATAGCGTGAAGTCGGCCATGCGGTCGTCGACCCGAGCGCCAAAGTCGGTTTTCCCTGAATGCTTGCTGGCGCCTTTTCTCAGCCAATGAACAAGGACGTACACTGTGGGCAACGAGAGGACATGGGCAGCGTCCACCACCATCTTAGAGAAGGGCATTGCAGTGATTGGCTTGCTTTGGGGGGCGTCATAGTGTCTATAAAAGCCCTGACCGCCGACCGCCATTTTACTTCTGCTGATCTTAACAGTAGGGAAAGGTTGCTGACACTGTTTATCAGTAGGGAGAGAGTTAGGGCCGGAAACAGAAGTTCTTATGTGCTTGTGCTGATAGCAATTGCGCTGTAAAGTTAGTAGTGACAGGGGAGGATTTTCTTGTGTGCAGCAGAGCTGGTTATTAGGCTGACTGCCAGTGACAGGTGAGGATTTTCTTGTGTGCAGCAGCGCTGGTTATTAGGCTGCCTGCTAGCTGTATTGCTGTGTGTACACTGCTGTGTAGACTGCTTTTTACACAGCACTAAAACTTTTATTCTTTTTTTCTGCACAGTTACCCAGTGTTCATTTTTTTCCCACAACGTATAGAGCTATACGCTCCTCACACACTACCGTGTACCGGCTGGTATCACGGACAAATACATGCTGACTATCTGTATGTGACTCCGGAAATATATAAGGAGATTTACAATTTCCCCTACACTGTATGAAACCTATATATAGATGGCACCACTAAGCAAATTCTATTGTATAGTACCAGGGTGCCAACAAGTGTGAGGCCTCAATGCACAAAGAGATATATTAACTCAAACCAAGAAATTATGCACACAACGAGTATATAAAAAATAAGAAAAATATTTTATTAAACATAGTATTAAAAAATGAATAAAAGGGAAAATAACAGTGAACCCACAGATAGGAGTGGAACCACTAGGAAAACTCAGGGAAAATTACAATGCATATATAATAACAATATGTTTGATGCACATAGTGACGATCATAGTATAGCTGTCATAGCTCCATAATAGGGGACTATGTATATAATCACAAACTCCTCAGGGATAAACAGCTAAGACCGATGGCTATGATAATAGCTTACAAGTCATATTAAAGTATATAAGCATAAGTAGGTGATCGAACACATACCTGAGACCCAGTGGTGCCACTCTCCCCAACGCGCGTTTCGGCGCTCTGCCTTCTTCCGGGGGAGTGGCATCATGAGTAACCAAAGGGTATTTATGTGTCAAAGGACCAATGAAAGCGCTTGGATCAGAATCGTACACATCCTGCTGCAATTACATGGCGCATGACACACTGAGCGAGCTGGATGCGGTCATCGCCCGAAGCGTCATCAGCCCCGCCCACCCGCTGTCACGAAGCCCCGCCCACACAGGATCATGTGATCGGAGCGTCAGACGCAGAGCAGGACAGGACCGAGGAAAGACGCGATGGGCGATGAACAACACCCAGACCCCCAGTGCGCATGCGCACCAGCAGGCACTGATTCACACATGAACATTTACTGGATCGCGTAAGTATGTTTAAGCGAGAACCATGTATTATAAACAGGAATCAACAAAACCATTATAAACACCGAACAAGGTGAACAAACAATGAAATAGTCAATAATACATAAATACAGTATCAAAGACCCAATTGTATAAATAATTAGTATATGTATAAAAAGAGTGTTACAGTGCATGGGTGCCAAACACAGATATTGCAATATAATGTGCATACATATACTAAACACAATAAGTAAATAGTGATAAGACAATAATAAATAAGTTATTATATAATGTGCTAACATAGGGTGAATACTAGAGCTGTATAAAAAATAATAAAAATATACACAGAAAAATAAAGACAAATAATGCAAAAAGAATAATAAGACATAACACAGATGATTCTTGAAGAACTTGATGGTCCAGACACATACGCCAAATTGGTGACAGGACTTCTCATGGAATAAACATCAAAAGATATGATAACTCAGAATCTAAAATACATAAAAAACAAATGTCAACAACACAAAAACATAAAAAGATGCCTAAAAAATGAAGATGTAGGTGATCATAGGAATGGTGCAAAGCTTAGGGATTCATTTAGACCATTAGGGTGGAGAGAACGAAGTTTCCATATCCAAAAGGCCTCTTTCTGGGCCAGTAATTTGCCAAGTTTACCACCCCGTAGATTAGGAACCACTCGGTCAATCCCTCTAAATTTCAACACCGATGGATCACAGCCGTGATGTTTCTTGAAATGTCGAGGAATTGTCTTTAGAATGTCCAAATTATCCTCATTCACTGCTGCTACTATATCACGGATGTGTTCCCGTATGCGGACTTTAAAAGCCCGTGTCGTTAAGCCCACATAGATCTTATTGCAGGGGCATGAGGCGTGGTATACCACAAATGTTGTTGAACAAGAGATGGGTTGAGTTATGGCAAATGTCCTACCGTCGGATGAAAAAAATTCCTTCGTCTGTAGGACATTAGGACATGCCACACAACCATCACATGGTTTACAACCCCACTGTGATTTTGGCCTAACATTAGTGGCAAATATAGATGGTTGAGGTTGTGGGACAAAATAACTTTTAACCAAATGGTCTCTCAGATTTCGCGATCTTCTCGCAGTCATGCTCGGTCTATCTGTCAGATACTGTTTCAAAATGGGGTCCGCTAATAATATAGGCCAATATTTGGCTAGAATCTCCCGCATATTTTCCCATTGTACATTGTATTGTGAAACCAATCTCACTTGCGAGCTATCTTTCACCCTTGGAGAGGAGTACAATAAGTCGTTCCTTCTCGTATGTCTCGCCCTGTTGTAGGCCCTCTTGATACATCTTTTGCTATAGCCTCTATTAATAAAACGTTCAGAGAGGTCCTTAGCTTGAGCCTCAAAATCAACATTTGACGAACAAATCCTTCTGATCCGTAGGAATTGGCCAGTAGGCACGGAATTTATCACATGGGGTGGATGTGAGGACTTGGCATGCAACACAGCATTGACTGAAGTATCCTTGCGGAAAACATCAGTCAAAAGAGCCCCATCCGAGCCTCTCCTCACAGTGACATCAAGAAAATCAATTTTGAAAAAATCATATTTATAAGTTAAATGGATGTTTAAATCATTACTGTTCAAATCAAGAAAAAATGATTCTAACTCATTTGGGGTACCACGCCAGATTAGAAAAATATCATCAATGTAGCGGGTCCATAAAACAACCCGCTCCATTGATGAGTTCTGATCTGTTGTAAAAAGGTCCCTCTCCCACAGCCCCAGGAACAGGTTAGCATACGAAGGCGCACAAGCCGTGCCCATCGCTGTACCCTGGAGCTGTAGGTAGTAGGACCCATTGAACAGAAAAAAATTATGAGTTAACAAAAACTGTAACAATTGGAGCAAAAACTCAATGTCACTTGAGGAGAAGCTCGTCATGGACAGAAAGTATTATACCGCTCTCAAGCCATCCTGGTGGCGAATATTTGTATAGAGCGATTCCACATCGCATGTGACCAAAAGCATGTCCTCATCAATGTGAATCGCATCAATTTTTTTGAGAAAATCAGATGTATCCTTCAAAAAGGATGGAATAGTCTCCACCAGGGGCTTAAGGAAAACATCAATATATTGCCAATGCCCTCCGTTAATCCACCCAACCCAGAGATTATTGGCCTACATGGCGGGTTTGTTGTACTCTTGTGCACCTTCGGTAGGAGATACAAGGTAGAAACACAAGGCTCTTTAACCAACAAGGTATCACGTATTTGGGAAGGTATAATTTCCGCATCAACTGCCCTTTGTAGAATCCTAGATAACTCTGCTTTATAAGAAATCAAAGGATTAAATGTAAGTTTCTTATAGCATAGAGGATCCCTCAATAAACGCAGAGCCTCTGTCACATACATTTTGGATGGCCATATCACAATGTTCCCACCCTTGTCAGCTGGTTTCAATACAATATCCTTAAGTTGTTTGAGTCTTTTAAGACCCATATTTTCAGCCCGGGTCAAATTTCCACATTGTGACCAGGATGGAATCTGGTCGAACTCATGGGAAACTAATTTAACAAAAATTTCCACATTTGGGCATAAAGACAAGGGTGGGAACTTGCTAGACCTTGGACGCAAAGAGGTTGGTAACCTACCCAAAGTAGAATTGGTATGTTCATAGGCCAATTCTTCTAAATCATGTAGAGCCGCCTGTTCAACGGGTAATGGAAAAGCGCGTTGTGTTTCCTCATTATGGTGCCATTTCTTAAAGATGAGGGATCTAGCAAATATATGTAAATCCTTGAGGGCCACAAAAGGATCAAACCGCATACTAGGGGAGAAAGTCAGACCTTTAGACAAAAGTGATATTTCATCAGAATTAAACGTATGTTCTGATAGATTGATTACCTTTGGTGTATCGCCTTTATAAGGCGGACCATGTTTCTTATAAGGGGCTTTCCTTTCCCACTTTCTTTTGTTACTATTACCAAACGTGTTCTCATTGAATGCTGCGATGTATCAGACATTTCACCAGTAGATGATAGTGAGGACACTGAAGGTGACCTTTGGGCCCCATTGGGAATCTTGGGACGTCTCCATCTGTATACAAAGTTACGCTGAAAGTCGGTACTGTCTCTAAGCAATTTTTTGGCTTGTGTGTTTTTAATTTGAGATTCCCACTCAGTGGAATTTTTCTCCAGCGTATTGTTAAATGCTGTAATAATCTCAGGAGAAGCATTCTTTTTAAATTTAACAAAAAGTTCGTCAATCTCATTTTCCAATGTATTAACTGATTTTTTATTCAATTCTATCAATAGTTCCATAAATTGGAATGAGGCTCTAGTACAGATGTCCTCCCATTTAGGAAGAAGGCAGAGCGCCGAAACGCGCGTTGGGGAGAGTGGCACCACTGGGTCTCAGGTATGTGTTCGATCACCTACTTATGCTTATATACTTTAATATGACTTGTAAGCTATTATCATAGCCATCGGTCTTAGCTGTTTATCCCTGAGGAGTTTGTGATTATATACATAGTCCCCTATTATGGAGCTATGACAGCTATACTATGATCGTCACTATGTGCATCAAACATATTGTTATTATATATGCATTGTAATTTTCCCTGAGTTTTCCTAGTGGTTCCACTCCTATCTGTGGGTTCACTGTTATTTTCCCTTTTATTCATTTTTTAATACTATGTTTAATAAAATATTTTTCTTATTTTTTATATACTCGTTGTGTGCATAATTTCTTGGTTTGAGTTAATATATCTCTTTGTGCATTGAGGCCTCACACTTGTTGGCACCCTGGTACTATACAATAGAATTTGCTTAGTGGTGCCATCTATATATAGGTTTCATATATTGTTTCTGTGTATTTTTCACAGGTGCTATGGATTACAAAGCGAGGGATGTAGCCTGGCAAACACAAGTTGCTCAGGTGTTTGACGGTGGTCCCACTAATGCAGGTGTGGGTGATCATAGTGATTATGTGGCGCTCCAAAATCATATTAAAAGGGCTCTTCATAAACGGACTAAAATGTGGTGGAATAGGGCCTTTCTAGACAACTATATCAAGAAAAAATTGATTCCACGTGGCTTACGGATCCAGGTATTTCCATCCTTCCCGGTTTCTGATGAAACCTTTATGTCTAAATGGGAGGACATCTGTACTAGAGCCTCATTCCAATTTATGGAACTATTGATAGAATTGAATAAAAAATCAGTTAATACATTGGAAAATGAGATTGACGAACTTTTTGTTAAATTTAAAAAGAATGCTTCTCCTGAGATTATTACAGCATTTAACAATACGCTGGAGAAAAATTCCACTGAGTGGGAATCTCAAATTAAAAACACACAAGCCAAAAAATTGCTTAGAGACAGTACCGACTTTCAGCGTAACTTTGTATACAGATGGAGACGTCCCAAGATTCCCAATGGGGCCCAAAGGTCACCTTCAGTGTCCTCACTATCATCTACTGGTGAAATGTCTGATACATCGCAGCATTCAATGAGAACACGTTTTGGTAATAGTAACAAAAGAAAGTGGGAAAGGAAAGCCCCTTATAAGAAACATGGTCCGCCTTATAAAGGCGATACACCAAAGGTAATCAATCTATCAGAACATACGTTTAATTCTGATGAAATATCACTTTTGTCTAAAGGTCTGACTTTCTCCCCTAGTATGCGGTTTGATCCTTTTGTGGCCCTCAAGGATTTACATATATTTGCTAGATCCCTCATCTTTAAGAAATGGCACCATAATGAGGAAACACAACGCGCTTTTCCATTACCTGTTGAACAGGCAGCTCTACATGATTTAGAAGAATTGGCCTATGAACATACCAATTCTACTTTGGGTAGGTTACCAACCTCTTTGCGTCCAAGGTCTAGCAAGTTCCCACCCTTGTCTTTATGCCCAAATGTGGAAATTTTTGTTAAATTAGTTTCCCATGAGTTCGACCAGATTCCATCCTGGTCACAATGTGGAAACTTGACCCGGGCTGAAAATATGGGTCTTAAAAGACTCAAACAACTTAAGGATATTATATTGAAACCAGCTGACAAGGGTGGGAACATTGTGATATGGCCATCCAAAATGTATGTGACAGAGGCTCTGCGTTTATTGAGGGATCCTCTATGCTATAAGAAACTTACATTTAATCCTTTGATTTCTTATAAAGCAGAGTTATCTAGGATTCTACAAAGGGCAGTTGATGCGAAAATTATACCTTCCCAAATACGTGATACCTTGTTGGTTAAAGAGCCTTGTGTTTCTACCTTGTATCTCCTACAGAAGGTGCACAAGAGTACAACAAACCCGCCAGTAGGCCAATAATCTCTGGGTTGGGTGGATTAACGGAGGGCATTGGCAAATATATTGATGTTTTCCTTAAGCCCCTGGTGGAGACTATTCCATCCTTTTTGAAGGATACATCTGATTTTCTCAAAAAAATTGATGCGATTCACATTGATGAGGACATGCTTTTGGTCACATGCGATGTGGAATCGCTCTATACAAATATTCGCCACCAGGATGGCTTGAGAGCGGTATCCTATTTTCTGTCCATGACGAGCTTCTCCTCAAGTGACATTGAGTTTTTGCTCCAATTGTTACAGTTTTTTGTTAACTCATAATTTTTTTCTGTTCAATGGGTCCTACTACCTACAGCTCCAGGGCACAGCGATGGGCGCGGCTTGTGCGCCTTCGTATGCTAACCTGTTCCTGGGGCTGTGGGAGAGGGACCTTTTTACAACAGATCAGAACTCATCAATGGAGCGGGTTGTTTTATGGACCCGCTACATTGATGATATTTTTCTAATCTGGCGTGGTACCCCAAATGAGTTAGAATCATTTTTTCTTGATTTGAACAGTAATGATTTAAACATCCATTTAACTTATAAATATGATTTTTTCAAAATTGATTTTCTTGATGTCACTGTGAGGAGAGGCTCGGATGGGGCTCTTTTGACTGATGTTTTCCGCAAGGATACTTCAGTCAATGCTGTGTTGCATGCCAAGTCCTCACATCCACCCCATGTGATAAATTCCGTGCCTACTGGCCAATTCCTACGGATCAGAAGGATTTGTTCGTCAAATGTTGATTTTGAGGCTCAAGCTAAGGACCTCTCTGAACGTTTTATTAATAGAGGCTATAGCAAAAGATGTATCAAGATGGCCTACAACAGGGCGAGACATACGAGAAGGAACGACTTATTGTACTCCTCTCCAAGGGTGAAAGATAGCTCGCAAGTGAGATTGGTTTCACAATACAATGTACAATGGGAAAATATGCGGGAGATTCTAGCCAAATATTGGCCTATATTATTAGCGGACCCCATTTTGAAACAGTATCTGACAGATAGACCGAGCATGACTGCGAGAAGATCGCGAAATCTGAGAGACCATTTGGTTAAAAGTTATTTTGTCCCACAACCTCAACCATCTATATTTGCCACTAATGTTAGGCCAAAATCACAGTGGGGTTGTAAACCATGTGATGGTTGTGTGGCATGTCCTAATGTCCTACAGACGAAGGAATTTTTTTCATCCGACGGTAGGACATTTGCCATAACTCAACCCATCTCTTGTTCAACAACATTTGTGGTATACCACGCCTCATGCCCCTGCAATAAGATCTATGTGGGCTTAACAACACGGGCTTTTAAAGTCCGCATACGGGAACACATCCGTGATATAGTAGCAGCAGTGAATGAGGATAATTTGGACATTCTAAAGACAATTCCTCGACATTTCAAGAAACATCACGGCTGTGATCCATCGGTGTTGAAATTTAGAGGGATTGACCGAGTGGTTCCTAATCTACGGGGTGGTAAACTTGGCAAATTACTGGCCCAGAAAGAGGCCTTTTGGATATGGAAACTTCGTTCTCTCCACCCTAATGGTCTAAATGAATCCCTAAGCTTTGCGCCATTCCTATGATCACCTACATCTTCATTTTTTAGGCATCTTTTTATGTTTTTGGGTTGTTGACATTTGTTTTTTATGTATTTTAGATTCTGAGTTATCATATCTTTTGATGTTTATTCCATGAGAAGTCCTGTCACCAATTTGGCGTATGTGTCTGGACCATCAAGTTCTTCAAGAATCATCTGTGTTATGTCTTATTATTCTTTTTGCATTATTTGTCTTTATTTTTCTGTGTTTCTGTGTATATTTTTATTATTTTTTATACAGCTCTAGTATTCACCCTATGTTAGCACATTATATAATAACTTATTTATTATTGTCTTATCACTATTTACTTATTGTGTTTAGTATATGTATGCACATTATATTGCAATATCTGTGTTTGGCACCCATGCACTGTAACACTCTTTTTATACATATACTAATTATTTATACAATTGGGTCTTTGATACTGTATTTATGTATTATTGACTATTTCATTGTTTGTTCACCTTGTTCGGTGTTTATAATGGTTTTGTTGATTCCTGTTTATAATACATGGTTCTCGCTTAAACATACTTACGCGATCCAGTAAATGTTCATGTGTGAATCAGTGCCTGCTGGTGCGCATGCGCACTGGGGTCTGGGTGTTGTTCATCGCCCATCGCGTCTTTCCTCGGTCCTGTCCTGCTCTGCGTCTGACGCTCCGATCACATGATCCTGTGTGGGCGGGGCTTCGTGACGCGGGTGGGCGGGGCTGATGATGCTTCGGGCGATGACCGCATCCAGCTCGCTCAGTGTGTCATGCGCCATGTAATTGCAGCAGGATGTGTACGATTCTGATTCAAGCGCTTTCATTGGTCCTTTGACACATAAATACCCTTTGGTTACTCATGATGCCACTCCCCCGGAAGAAGGCAGAGCGCCGAAACGCGCGTTGGGGAGAGTGGCACCACTGGGTCTCAGGTATGTGTTCGATCACCTACTTATGCTTATATACTTTAATATGACTTGTAAGCTATTATCATAGCCATCGGTCTTAGCTGTTTATCCCTGAGGAGTTTGTGATTATATACATAGTCCCCTATTATGGAGCTATGACAGCTATACTATGATCGTCACTATGTCCATCAAACATATTGTTATTATATATGCATTGTAATTTTCCCTGAGTTTTCCTAGTGGTTCCACTCCTATCTGTGGGTTCACTGTTATTTTCCCTTTTATTCATTTTTTAATACTATGTTTAATAAAATATTTTTCTTATTTTTTATATACTCGTTGTGTGCATAATTTCTTGGTTTGAGTTAATAATTTCCCCTACACTGTATACAGCTGTTCGTTTCTGACACAATACCCTTTTTCTGCTTTTTATATTCTGGTCTAATCCATACTGAGCCTGAGAGCGTCTGTGTGTGACTCCTGAAATAGATATGGAGATTTACAATTTTCCCCAATACTATATACACCTGGCATCTTCTGACACAGTACCCTTTTTCTGCTTTTTATATTCTGGTCTAATCCATACTGAGCCTGAGAGCGTCTGTGTGTGACTCCTGAAATATATACGGAGATTTACAATTTTCCCCAATGCTGTATACACCTGGCATCTTCTGATACAGTACCCTTTTTCTGCTTTTTATATTCTGGTCTAATCTATACTGAGCCTGAGAGCATCTGTGTGTGACTCCTGAAATATATGCAGAGATTGAAATTTTCCCCTTCACCGTATACAGCTGTACGCTTCTGATACAGTACCATATATCTGCTGGTATTTTGGGTACATTTTCCCAAACATGAGGAAGTATGGTGGAAGAGGCCATGGACGTGGGTGGGGGGGGCAGCTGGTACTGATGGTGGTGGTGGTGCATCTGCTGGTAGTGCCAAAAGCACAATAGCACCTAAGGCAGGAGGTGTTGAGCCTGCGTCATCGTCTGGCTCCAGAAGGCCTGGAAGGCTCCCTTTTCTGGGAGTAGGTAAACCGCTTTTAAAGTTGGAGCATCAGGAACAGGTTTTGGCTTACATTGCCGAAACAGCCTCCAGCTCTATCGCCTCCTCTTCTGAAGTTTCAAAAAATGCAAGCACTGACTCGTCAGTGCAGGCTCCTGGTAAGTAACAACACCTTTCCTTGTGTCCTTCACCCCCACCAAAAGTGAAGGATGCGGCAGGCCACACTTCAGATTACTCCATGGAGCTCTTTTCACATACCATGCCTGAGTTATCAAGTCAAATCCTGAATTCCCCAGTCCAAGATGAATCTGACATGGAGTGCACTGATGCACAGCCACTGCTATATGATTCTGCTGGTACATTCACCAAGAGCACTACATTGCCCTCGCAGTCTACTGAGCCAGAATCTGACCCTGATGAAACTCAGGTGCCCCTTCCCTCATACTACAGTCATGGCCAAAAGTTTTGAGAATGACACAAAATACTTTTTGGAAGTGCATTAGAGCAGCAGGGTGATTTGCTGCTGAAGGAGAAAAAAAAATCTCTCTTTAAATCTTCTGCTTCAGTGAGTGTGAACGGTGGTAAGTGTGAACGGTGGTAAGTATGAACGGTGGTAAGTGTGACTTGAGATTCAGTGACTTTGGATTCAGGGAGTTTCCAAGGGAGGATTTACTGAATTGCTGTTACCGTATATTTTATAAATACTTTTTATTTATTTCTACTTATCCTTGCTGTCTGGTGAAATCCCCATTAGAAATGTGCTCCACTATTGCCAATGCCATCCAGTGTACATCTTGCCACATGTATGCAGTCCTTGAACAGCCGGTCGAGGGTGCATACTGCTGTGTGAGATGTGAGCACGTTGTGCATTTGGAAGCCCAAATCTTGGATCTAAATGTGCAGCTGGCAACACTGAGATCCATAGACAATATGGAAAGGAGTCTTCTGCTCACTGAGCAGACGCTCAATGGGATAGATGAGGGGGGGGGGGGATGCTAGGGTGGAGCTGCAGGACACTGAAGTAGGAAGCTGGGTGACAGTTAGAAAGCGGGGTAGAGGGAAGAGCGCCAGGGAGGCTAGTCCTGATCTTGCACACCCCAATAAGTTTGCAAAGTTGGCAGATAAGGGGGTTGTCAGTACAGGGGTAGCACTGCTGCAGCCAGGCATGTCCTCTGAAAGCCAGGGAGTGTCTGCTCCAGTAAGGGGGGAATTAGGAGAGCAGGGCAGGCCAGACAGGTGCTGGTAGTGGGGGACTCAATTATTAGGGGAACAGATAGGGCAATCTGTCACAAAGACAGGGATCGTCGAACAGTGTGCTGCCTACCTGGCGCTCGAGTCCGACACATCGCTGATCGGGTTGACAGATTACTGGGAGGGGCTGGTGAGGACCCAGCGGTCATGGTGCACAAATGACAAAGTTAGAGGTAGGTGGAAGGTCCTTAAAGACGATTTCAGGGAATTAGGCTGCAAGCTTAAAGCAAGGACCTCCAACGTGGTATTTTCTGAAATACTGCCGGTACCACGTGCCACACCAGAGAGGCAACGGGAGATTAGGGAGGTTAATAAGTGGCTCAAGAATTGGTGTAGGAAGGAGGGGTTTGGGTTCCTGGAGAACTGGGCCGACTTCTCAATTGGCTACAGGTTCTATGCTAGGGATGGGCTGCACCTCAATGGGGAGGGTGCAGCTGTGCTGGGGGAGAAAATGGCTAGAAGGTTGGAGGAATCTTTAAACTAGGGACTGGGGGGGAGGGTATTCATTTTATAGGAGGGGAAGGCAGTGCAGATAGAGACCTGGGCACAAATAATGAAATTGGGGGTGGGGGTGGCATGGGGGGTGGGGTTAGAACAGTTAATAATTTAAGAAAGAATAGAGGTTCAGAGAGATACATAAAGTGCATGTATACTAATGCTAGAAGCCTCACCAACAAAATGGCGGAATTAGAATTAATTTTGTTGGAACATAATTATGACATGGTGGGGATATCTGAGACTTGGCTGGATGAGAGCCACGACTGGGCGGTTAATTTACAGGGCTATAGTCTGTTTAGAAATGACCGTAAAAATAAGCGAGGTGGGGGTGTGTGTTTATATGTAAAATCATCCTTAAAACCCATCCTGCGTGATATCTGTGAATCTAATGAAGATGTAGAGTCTCTGTGGTTGGAGATTAGGGGAGGGGGGAAAAATAATAAATTACTGATAGGGGTTTGTTATAAGTCTCCTAAAATAATGGAAGCAACAGAGAATATCCTCGTAAAGCAAATAGATGAAGCAGCAACTCAAGGAGAAGTCATTATTATGGGGGACTTCAACTACCCTGAAATACATTGGGGAACAGAAACCTGCAGTTCCAGCAAAGGTAATAAGTTTTTGGCAACTATGAGAGACAATTACCTTTCACAACTAGTTCAGGACCCAACAAGAGGGGGGGCACTGCTAGACCTAATATTATCCAACAGGCCAGACCACATATCAAATATAAGGGTTGGGGGTCACTTGGGTAATAGTGATCACAAAATAATAAGCTTTCATGTATCCTTTAATAAGATGTGTAGTCGAGGGGTTACAAGGACACTAAACTTCAGGAAGGCAAATTTCCAACGGATGAGAGATGATCTTGGTGCAATAAACTGGGACGATATCCTGAGACATAAAAATACACAAAGAAAATGGGAGACGTTTATTAGTATCCTGAATAGGACCTGTGCACAGTATATACCCTATGGGAATAAACATGCTAGAATTAGGAGGAAACCACTATGGCTAAATAGAGCTGTAAGGGGCGCAATAAGGGACAAAAAGAAAGCGTTTAGGGAATTAAAGCAAGTAGGTAGTGAAGAGGCATTAAATAAATACAGAAGACTGAATAAATTTGGTAAAAAGCAAATCAAGACAGCAAATATTGAGGCAGAGAGACTCATTGCCAGAGAAAGTAAAAATAATCCCAAAATATTCTTTAACTACATAAACAGCAAGAAACTAAAAAATGATAGTGTTGGTCCCCTTAAAAATAGTCTGGGTGAAATGGTGGATGAGGATGAGGAAAAAGCCAATATGCTAAATGACTTTTTTTCAACTGTATTTACACAAGAAAATCCCATGACAGATAACATGATCAGAGATAAAAAAATTTCTCCATTAAATGTCACCTGCTTAACCCTGCAGGAAGTACGGCGGCGTCTAAAAATCACTAAAGTTGACAAATCGCCGGGCCTGGATAGGATACACCCCCGAGTACTGCAGGAATTAAGTACAGTTATAGATAGACCTTTATTTTTAATCTTTAAAGATTCCATAATAACTGGGTCTGTACCACAGGACTGGCGTATAGCAAATGTGGTGCCAATATTCAAAAAGGGGGCAAAAACTGAACCTGGAAATTATAGGCCAGTGAGCTTAACATCTACTGTGGGTAAAATCCTGGAGGGTTTTTTAAGGGATACTATATTGGAGTATCTGAAGCTGAATAACCTCATGACACAGTATCAGCATGGGTTTACGAGGGACCGTTCTTGTCAGACTAATCTGATAAGCTTTTATGAAGGGGTAAGTTCAGGACTGGACCAAGGGAATGCAGTGGACGTGGTGTTCATGGACTTCTCAAAAGCTTTTGATACAGTGCCACACAAAAGGTTGATACATAAAATGAGAACAATGGGGATAGGGGAAAATATGTGTAAGTGGGTTAAGAACTGGCTCATGGATAGAAAACAAAGGGTGGTTATTAATTGAGCACACTCGGACTGGGTCACGGTTAGCAGTGGGGTACCACAGGGGTCAGTATTGGGGCCGCTTCTCTTTAACATATTTATTAATGACCTTGTAGGGGGCATACAGAGTAGTATTTCAATATTTGCAGATGACACTAAACTCTGCAGGGTAATAAATACAGAGGAGGATAATTTTATATTACAGGAGGATTTATGTAAACTAGAAGCTTGGGCTGATAAATGGCAAATGAGCTTTAATGGGGATAAATGTAAGGTCATGCACTTGGTAGAACAAATAAGATGTATAATTATGTGCTTAATTGTAAAACACTGGGCAAAACTGTCACTGAAAAAGACCTGGGTGTATGGGTGGACGACAAACTCACATTTAGTGGCCAATGTCAGGCAGCTGCTGCCAAGGCAAATAAAATAATGGGATGCATTAAAAGAGGCATAGATGCTCATGAGGAGAACATAATTTTACCTCTATACAAGTCACTGGTGCGACCACACTTAGAATACTGTGTGCAGTTCTGGTCTCCGGTGTATAAGAAAGACATAGCTGAACTGGAGCGGGTGCAGAGAAGAGCGACCAAGGTTATTAGAGAACTGGGGGGTCTGCAATACCAAGACAGGTTATTACACTTGGGGTTATTTAGTTTGGAAAACGAAGGCTTAGGGGTGATCTTATTACAATGTATAAATATATGAGGGGACAGTACAAAGACCTTTCTAATGATCTTTTTACTCTTAGACCTGTGACGGGGACAAGGGGGCATCCTCTACGTCTGGAGGAAAGAAGGTTTAGCCATAATCACAGACACAGATTCTTTACTGTAAGAGCAGTGAGACTATGGAACTCTCTGCCGTCTAATGTTGTAATGAGTGATTCCTTACTAAAATTTAAGAAGGGACTGGATGCCTTTCTTGAAAAGTAGAATATTACAGGCTATATTCACTAGTTTCCTAGATACAGCGTTGATCCAGGGAGCTAGTCTGATTGCCGTATGTGGAGTCGGGAAGGAATTTTTTTCCCCAATGTGAAGCTTACTGTTTGCCACTTGGGTTTTTTTTGTCTTCCTCTGGATCAACATGTTAGGGCAGGTTAGGATAGGATATGGGTTGAACTAGATGGACTTAAAGTCTTCCTTCAACCTTAATATACTATGTTACTATGTTACTATTATATTTTCACATGATCTGCTGCCCTCTGGTTTTTATGTGTGTTTGACAGATGTTTTTATCACAGACAGAAATATAATAATTGCAAACATATGAGTAACAAAAGCTTATATTGACAGTTAGAATGAGTTAATGCAGCAAGTCAATATTTGCAGTGTTGACCCTTCTTCTTCAGGACCTCTGCAATTCTCCCTGGCATGCTCTCAATCAACTTCTGGACCAAATCCTGACTGATAGCAGTCCATTCTTGCACAATCAATGCTTTCATTTTGTCAGAATTTTTAGGTTTTTGTTTGTCCACCCGTCTCTTGATGATTGACCACAAGTTCTCAATGGGATTAAGATCTGGGGAGTTTCCAGGCCATGGACCAAAAATCTCTATGTTTTGTTCCCTGAGCCATTTAGTTATCACCTTTGCTTTATGGCAAGGTGCTCCATCATGCTGGAAAAGGCATTGTTGATTGCCAAACTGCTCTTGGAGGGTTGGGAGAAGTTGCTCTTGGAGGACATTCTGGTACCATTCTTTATTCATGGCTGTGTTTTTAGGCAAGACTGTGAGAGAGCCGATTCCCTTGGCTGAGAAGCAACCCCACACATGAATGGTTTCAGGATGCTTAACAGTTGGCATGAGACAAGACTGGTGGTAGCGCTCACCTTGTCTTCTCCGAATGAGGCGTTTTCCTGATGTCCCAAACAATCGAAAAGGGGATTTATCAGAGAAAATAACTTTACCCCAGTCCTCAGCAGTCCACTGCCTGTACCTTTTGCAGAATATCAGTCTGTCCATGATGTTTTTTCTGGAGAGAAGTGGCTTCTTTGCTGCCCTCCTTGAGACCAGGCCTTGCTCCAAGAGTCTCCGCCTCACAGTGCGTGCAGATACACTCACACCTGCCTGCTGCCATTTCTGAGCAAGCTCTGCACTGCTGGTAGCCCGATCCTGCAGCTGAAACACTTTTAAGAGACAGTCCTGGTGCTTGCTGGTCTTTCTTGGGTGCCCTGAAGCCTTTTTGGCAACAATGGAACCTCTCTCCTTGAAGTTCTTGATGATGCGATAGATTGTTGACTGAGGTGCAATCTTTCTAGCTGAGATACTCTTTCCTGTTAGGCCATTTTTGTGCATTGCAATAATGACTTCACGTGTTTCTTTAGAGATAACCATGGTTAACAGAAGAGAAACAATGATGCCAAGCACCAGCCTCCTTTTAAAGTGTCCAGTGGTGTCATTCTTACTTAATCATGACAGATTGATCTCCAGCCATGTCCTCATCAACACCCACACCTGTGTTAATGGAGCAATCACTGAAAAGAGGTTAGCTTGTCCTTTTAATGCAGGGCTGCAATGATGTTGAAATGTGTTTTGGGGGATAAAGTTCATTTTCTAGCCAAATATTGACTTTACAAGTAATTGCTGTTAAGCTGATCACTCTTTATAACATTCTGGAGTATATGCAAATTGCCATTAGAAAAAGTGAAGCAGTAGACTTTGTAAAAATTTATATTTGTGTCATTCTCAAAACTTTTCCATGACTGTATACCACCTTACGTGGTGACACAGAGGAAGGTGCAGATGAAATTGAAGAGGAGGTGATGGATGACCCAGTTGTTGACCCGGATTGGCATACATTGGGGGAAGAGGGTGCCGCTGGCAATAGCTCAGAAGAGGAGGAGGTACGCAGCAGGCATCGACATCGCAGCTGCAGTTATCTGGCAGGCCCGTAGCAGTCCAAAAACATGTTACAAAAACCAAAAGAGTTGCAGGACAGCTTGGCCAGACGGTCAAATTAGCACAACGTGCAAGCCCTGAAAATTTATCCCATAGTAGGAAGAGTGCAGTGTGGCACTTTTTTGACCAAAATCCTATTGATGAGGCAAAGGTTATCTGTAAGAAGTGCGGAAGGACCTTTAGCCGAGGGAAAAATCTCCGAAATTTGAATACCAGTTGCATGCTTAGACATTTAAACACCATGCACTTGCAAGCGTGGACGGACTACAAAATCTCAGGTAGCACATGTGCACCTGCTCCGACTGAAGGTAGCCAGCAACGCTACATCGCTTCCCCACTGTAAGCCCACCGGTTAGCACACCATCAGCAAGAAATGTTGAGGGGTCGTCGCAAGGCCAAAGCAGTCAGGGAGTCACAATGTTTTTGCAACAAAAGACTGAAACTAGGCCATGGAAGATTGGGCAACATGGAAGAGGTGTTCGTGGTGCACACAGCCGAAGTGGCATTGGAGACGGGTTTCATGACCATGTTTTGGACTGATTTCTCGAGGACCGCTCACACGACTGTTAATTCTGAATCGATTGCAACAGACATGAGACAGCAGTAGTCAACTATGGATCAAAATTACCTCTCCTCCCCTATCGATGTTCTCCCTCACAGTTCATTCCCCTTTGACTACTGGGCCTGTAAACTGGACACCTGGCCTGAATTGGCACAATATGCCTTACAGGAGCTCGCTTGCCCTGCTGGTAGTGTGCTATCAGAAAGAGTCTTCAGTGCTGCTGAATCAATCCTGACAGAAAGAAAGACCCGGCTGTCGACCCAAAATGTTGGTGATCTCACCTTCATTAAAATGAACCATGCCTGGGTTTCAAAGGATTTTGTACCACCTTCCCCTGATGACACATAGGTTGCCAGCAAAATGGCTCGCTTTGTCCTCCTCTTCCTCCGACTTCTCCAATTCCTCAATTTGCAGCTGCTGAACGTCCAGCCTACATCTCAACATATGCCATTTTTTCCACCTCCCTAACTGAGCTGTACCCCCCCCAGGGCCAGTGTCAGCACCTGTTGCACCCGGGGCCCTGAGCAGGTGGGGGCCCACTCGCCGTTAGAGACACCGGCGTACTATGAGGGGCTCTGTGCCAGTGCCGTCGCCCATGAGTGGGCCCCCCTCCAGCTCTTGCAATACTTATCTATCCCTGTTCCACTGCTGTGACGTCTTCCGCGTTTCCTGACAGTGACATTCAGGTCAGAGAGCGCTATGATGTCACGTCTGTGCGCCCTCTGCCTGAACAGTCCAAGTGCAGAGAGCTGGAAGATGGCGACGCTGAGGAATCCAGAGTAAAGCAGTGCCCAGCGAGGAGAGGTATTTCATTTTTTTTCATGTTTGGAGCAATATATGGGGAGCATTATACACTGGAGAATTATGTATGGGGCCCATCATAAACTTGAGCATCATAGATAGGGCCCATTATACACTGGCGCATCATATATGGGGCCCATCATATACTAGAGCATCATATGAGGTTCATTTTTTAGGGGGCATCACATGGAGCCCATTATATATGGAGCATTATATATGGGGACCATTATATTTGGAGCATTAGATGGGGCTCATCATACACTGGAGCATCAGACACTGTGAGCAGAATTATTAGGCAAGATGTATTTGAGAGGATTCTTTTTTATTATTGAACAACAACTATGTTCTCAATCAACCCAAAAAACTCATAAATATCAAAGCTTAATATTTTTGGAAGTTGGAGTGGTTTTTTTTTTAGATTTGGCTATCTTAGGAGGATATCTGTTTGTGCAGGTAACTATTACTGTGCAGAATTATTAGGCAACTTAATAAAAACCAAATATATACCCATCTCGCTTGTTTATTTTCACCCGGTAAACCAATATAACAACACAAAATTTAGAAATAAGCATTTCTGACATTCAAAAACAAAAAAATCAGTGACCAATATAGCCACCTTTCTTTACGATGACACTCAAAATTCTTCCATCCATAGATTCTGTCAGTTGCTTGATCTGTTTATGATCAACATTGCGTGCAGCAGCCACCACAGCCTCCCAGACACTGTTCCGAGAGGTGTACTGTTTTCCCTCCCTGTAGATCTCACATTTTATGAGGGACCACAGGTTCTCTATGGGGTTCAGATCAGGTGAACAAGGGGGCCATGTTATTCTTTTTTTCTTCTTTTAGACCTTTACTGGCCAGCCACGTTGTGGAGTATTTGGATGCATGTGATGGAGCATTGTCCTGCATGAAAATCATGTTTTTCTTGAACGATACTGACTTCTTCCTGTACTACTGCTTGAAAAAGGTGTCTTCCAGAAGCTGGCAGTAGGTCTGGGAGTTGAGCTTCACTCCATCCTCAACCCGAAAAGGTCCCACAAGTTCCTCTTTGATGATACCAGCCCATACCAGTACCTCACCTCCACCATGCTGGCGTCTAAGTCGGAGTGGAGCTCTCTGTCCTTTACTGATCCAGCCTCGGGCACATCCATCGGGCCCATCAAGAGTCACTCTCATTTCATCAGTCCATAAAACCTTAGAAAAATCAGTCTTAACATATTTCTTGGCCCAGTCTTTTACGTTTTATCTTATGTTTCTTGTTCAAAGGTGGTCGTTTTTAAGCCTTCCTTACCTTGGCCATATCCCCGAGTATGGCACACCTTGTGATTTTTGATACTCCAGTAACATTGCAGCTCCGAAATATGGCAAAACTGGTGACAAATGGCATCTTGGCAGCTTCACACTTGATTTTCCTCAATTCATGGGCAGTTATTTTGCGCCTTTTTTTATCAACACGCTTCTTGCGACCCTGTTGGCTATTTGCCATAAAACGTTTGATTTTTCGGTGATCATGCTTCAAAAGTTTGGCAATTTCAAGACTGCTGCATCCCTCTGCAAGACATCTCACAATTTTTGACTTTTCAAAGTCAGTCAAATCTCTCTTCTGACCCATTTTGCCAAAGGAAAGGAAGTTGTCTAATAATTAAGCACACCTTATATAGGGTGTTGATGTCATTAGACCACACCCCTCATTACAGAGATGCAAATCACCTGATTTACATAATTGGCAGTTGGCTTTCAAGCCTATACAGCTTGGAGTAGGACAACATGTATAAAAAGGATGATCTGATCAAAATACTCATTTGCCTAATAATTCTGCACACAGATTATATGGGGCCCATCATATACTAGAGCATCATATGGAGTTCATTATTTATGGGGCATCACATGGAGCCCATTATATATGGAGTATTATATATGGGGACCATTATATTTGGAGCATTACATGGGGCTCATCATACACTGGAGCATTGTAAATGGGGCCCATTATACACTGGAGCATCATATACGGGGCCCATTATACACTGGAGCATCATATGGGGCCCATTATATATGGAGCATTATATAGGCCCATCATACACTGGAGCATCATCCATGGGGCCAATCATACACTGGAGCATTATAAATGGGGCCCATCATATACTGGAGCATCATATACAGGGCCCATTATACACTGGAGCATTATAAATGGGGCCCATCATATACGGGGCCCATTATACACTGGACCATCATATGGGGCCCATTATATATGGAGCATTATATAGGTCCATCATACACTGGAGCATCATCCATGGGGCCCATCATATACTAGAGCATCATATGGGGTTCTGTTGTGAATGTGTTAGAAATGAATTCTGAGCAGAAGCTCCCTCTGGTGGTTACAAACAGTACTGAACCATTCAATGAAGATTGTGAAGATTGGCAATCAGGAGTTACAGACTGGTCTTATATAAGGGAGGTTCCCTCCCATCAGGGTTGCCGGTGATCAATTGTTCTTGTCTCAACTTTGGTTCCTGGTTCACTTGGAAGCTTGCTGAGTCTTGCTTGCATCTTCTGCTAACAGATAAGATATTTTCTGCTTTTATTTTTGTGCTTGCTTTTTGCATTTTTTCCTGCACTTCTGTGGAGGTCAGCCAGATCCCCTCCGGGGGCTTGTGCTCCTCTCAGTTTATCTGAGCCACTGTTATTTGTTCATTTGCCTTTTCCAGTTTTTTCAGTGGCTGCGGCTTAGTTTTGTTACACCAGAGAACTAATTTAGGTGGTAGAGGTCGTGTGATCTCAGGTGTTTTTGCAATTAGTAGAGTTGGTATTTTTTTTAGGGTTTTTTATGGATTGCAGTAAGTGTCCTACCTATCCTTTTCTTTCTAGGAAGATTGGGCCCCAACGTTTGCTTATACTATTTTCTGTCTGTGTCTGTATTTCCTCTTGTCTAACCGCCATTACATGTTTGGGGGCTTCCTATGTTCTTTGGGGATCTGCTCCGGGGCAGATAGCTTTCCTCTTTCTCTCTTTAGGTGTAGTTAGCCTCTCAGGCTGTGACAAGGCGTCTAGGACCAACGTAGGTACGCTCCACGGCTGCCTTTAGTTGTGGTGGTTAGTCAGGGTACTGCAATCCAGTAGATTCCAACCTCTCTGGAGTATTGCCGTTTTTGCCTGCTCTCCTCAGCTACCAAATCATAACAGTATCACCGGCCTAACTGAAAATTATATGGTACTCACAGAAGGGAAAAATAGTGTAAAAAAAAAAAAAAAAGTTGTCAGAGATTTTTATTTTTTTTTTCTGTTTGTTGCATTTTTTTTTCCCTCTTTTTCTCTGGGTGCTGAGGATTTTTTTTTTCTCTCAATGGAGTTTGCACAGTTGTCTGGCCGTGTGGATCAGCTTGCCACTGAAGTTCGGAGTATTGCTACCTATCTTGCAGGGTTGCCGATTGTGGAACCTAGGATCCCCATGCCAGATTTGTTTTTAGGGGATCGAGCTAAATTTCTGAATTTCAAAAATAACTAAGTTGTTTTTTGCCTTAAAACCTAAGTCCTCAGGGAACGCAGCACAGTAGGTTCTCTCTCCTGCGCGGCGATCCTCAGGATTGGGCTTTTTCCCTGACACCTGGGGACCCTGTTTTGAGTAATGTTGATGCATTTTTTCTGGCTCTGGGGTTATTGTACGATGAACCTAATGTCACTGATCAAACTGAAAAAACCTTGTTGGCATTAAATCAGGGGCTTGAGGACGCTGAGTTATACTGTCAGAAATTCCGAAAGTGGGCAGTCCTGACCAAATGGAATGATGATGCTTTGGCAGCCCTTTTTCGGAAGGGTCTGTCAGAGAATGTAAAAGATGTTTTGGTGGGTTTCCCTGCTCCCTTTGGTCTCAATGATTCTATGTCATTAGCGATTCAAATTGACAGACGTTTGCGTGAGCGTAGAGGTATACGTGGAATAGTGTTGCCTTGTGAACCAGCTTCTGAACCCATGCAGTGTGATAGAGTGGCTTCTGGGGCACAGCGTCATGAGTTTCGAAAACGCAATTGGTTATGTTTCTACTGTGGTGACGCCTCTCATGCTATTTCAGTCTGCCCTAAGCGGGGAAGACGTTTTGCATGCTCAGTTGTCTTGGGTAGTGTTCAGACTAAATTTCTGTTGACTGTTACCCTGATTTGCTCCCTGTCCACATTTTCTGATCAGGCCTTTGTTGATTCGGGAGCAGCTATTAACCTGATGGATTTTGATTTTGCTAAACGTTGTGGGTTTCCCTTGATACCCCTACGGAAGTCTATTCCCCTACTGGGGATTGATTCTACCCCTTAGGCTGAGAATAAACCCCAGTTCTCTACTCAGGTGATAATGGTGATAATGAGGGTTGAACCTGATCATCAGGAGAGTTGCAAATTTTTGGTGCTGTATAATCTGCATGACATTATTGTACTAGGTTTCCCTTGGTTACAGTCTCATAATCCTGTTTTGGATTGGAAATCTGTGTCTGTAACCAGTTGGGGCTGCCAATGTGTTAATGCCAACACTCCTGTTTTTTCTGCCTCTCCCCAGGCTCAGGATGTTCCTGACTTTTTGACTTATTTTTCTGATATGTTTAGCGAAAGTAAATCTGCATCCTTGCCCCCCCATAGGAGCTATGACTGCGCTATTGAATTAGTGCCTGGTAGTAAATTCCCTAAAGGTCGCCTTTTTAACTTGTCTGTACCTGAACATGACGCTATGTGGTCTTATATCAAGGAGTCATTGGAGAAGGGTCATATCAGACCATCCTCTTCACCCTTGGGTGCCGGTTTTTTCTTTGTGGCCAAAAAGGATGGTTCATTAAGGCCGTGTATTGATTATCGTCTCTTGAACAATATCACTGTGAAATATCAATATCCGTTACCCTTGATTTCTGACCTGTTTTCCAGGGTGAAAAGTGCTACTTGGTTTACCAAGCTTGACCTCAGGGGGGCATATAACCTTATTCGCATTAAGCACGGGGATGAATGGAAGATGGCATTCAATACCCCAGAGGGGCATTTTGAGTACCTAGTGATGCCCTTTGGGCTCACTAATGCTCCTTCCGTCTTCCAGTCCTTCATGAATGACATTTTCAGGGATTTTGTGGATAAATTTCTGATTGTTTATTTGGATGATATCTTGATTTTTTCCAATGACTGGGACTCTCATGTGAAACATGTTCGGACTGTGTTCCAGATTTTGAGAGAGAATGCTCTGTATGTGAAGGGATCAAAGTGTTTTTTTGGCGTACAGAGGATCTCATTTCTGGGATTCATTTTGTCCTCATCTGTTATTGAAATGGACCCGGTCAAGGTTCAGGCCATCTGTGATTGGGTCCAACCTACTTCATTAAAGGCTCTTCAGAGATTCTTGGGTTTTGCCAATTTTTATCGTAAATTTATTGGTAATTTCTCTGTTATTGTTAAACCATTGACTGATTTGACCAAAAAGGGTTCTGATGTGGTGAATTTGCCTCCTGAGGCAGTCTCTGCGTTTCAGGAACTTAAGCAGAGATTCACTTCTGCTCCTGTTCTACGGCAGCCTGATGTTTCTCTGCCATTTCAGGTGGAGGTTGATGCCTCTGAAATTGGGGCAGGTGCCGTTTTGTCCCAAAGAGATCCAGAGACCTCTAAAAGTAGCCCTTGTGCCTTTTTCTCTCGAAAATTTTCTCCAACTGAACGTAATTATGACGTGGGTAATCGGGAGTTATTGGCCATGAAGTGGGCTTTTGAAGAGTGGAGACATTGGCTGGAGGGAGCCAAACATCAGGTGGTGGTCCTCACGGACCATAAGAATCTGGTTTATCTGGAATCAGCCAAGCGACTTAATCCTAGACAGGCCAGGTGGGCCTTGTTTTTCACACGTTTTAATTTTGTGGTTTCCTTTCTTCCTGGCACTAAGAATGTTAAGGTGGATGCCCTCTCGAGGAGTTTCCTTGCGGACTCTCCTGAGTTATCTGATCCTGCTGTTATTTTGAAAGAGGGTGTAGTTCTTTCCGCCATCTCGCCCAATTTGAGACTGGCTCTGGAAGGGTGTCAGGAGGATAAACCCGAGCGCTGCCCTATTGGGAAATTGTTTGTCCCAGACCGGTGGAAAAAGAGTGTGATGTCTGAGATTCATTGTTCCGCTTTTGCCGGTCATCCCGGAATTTTTGGTACCAGAGACTTGGTTAGTCGGTGCTTTTGGTGGCCTACTTTGTCTCGTGACGTCAGGGAATTTGTGCAGTCCTGTGGGACTTGCTCTCGCTCCAAGCCTTGCTCTAGCTCTAGTGGTTTCTTGATGCCATTGCCTGTGCCCAAGAGACCATGGACCCATATCTCTATGGATTTCATTTCCGACCTCTCTGTTTCTCAGAGAATGACCATTATCTGGGTGATTTGTGATAGGTTTTCCAAAATGATACATCTTGTGCCATTACCTAAGTTGCCTTCCTCCTCCGAATTGGTGCCTTTGTTCCTTCAGCATGTGGTTCGATTACACGGCATTCCTGAGAACATTGTGTCTGACAGAGGAGTCCAGTTTGTTTCCAGATTTTGGAGGACTTTTTGTTCTAAACTTGGTGTTCAATTGTCTTTCTCCTCGGCTTTTCATCCTCAGACCAATGGACAAACTGAGAGAACAAACCAGACATTGGAGACTTATCTGAGATGCTTTGTGTCTGCTGATCAAGATGACTGGGTCTCTTTTTTGCCTTTGGCTGAGTTTGCTCTTAATAATAGGGCTAGCTCTGCCACTTTGATGTCTCCATTTTTCTGCAATTTTGGGTTTCACCCTCGATTTTCTTCGGGACAGACGGAGGCTTCTGTCTGTCCAGGTGTTGATTCTGTTGTGGAGCGTATGCAGCAGATTTGGGACCAGGTAGTGGAGAGGTTGTCCCTCTCTCAGGAGAGAGCCCAGCGATTTGCCAACCGGCATAGGACTGATAGTCCTCGGTTTGAAGTGGGGGACTTGGTCTGGTTGTCCTCAAGAAATATCCCTATGAGAGTTGCATCTCCTAAGTTTAAGCCTAGGTTCATTGGACCTTATAAGATCATGGAGATTCTTAATCCTGTTTCCTTTCGTTTACTTCTTCCAGGGACATTTAAGATCCATAACGTGTTCCACAAGTCCTTATTGAAGAGGTTTGTCGAGACAGTGGTTCCTATGGCTGCGCCTCCTGACCCTGTTTTGGTTGAGGGCAATCTGGAGTATGTGGTTGAGAAAATATTGGATTCTCGTTTTTCTAGACGGAAACTCCAGTATTTGGTTAAGTGGAGAGGTTATGGTCAGGAGGACAATTCTTGGGTGTTTGCTTTGGACATCCATGCTAGGAGACTGATCCGTGCGTATCACAGAGCTCATCCTGACCGACCTGGTTGCCCAAATGAGGGTTCGGTGACCCCTCCTCAAGGGGGGGGTACTGTTGTGAATGTGTTAGAAATGAATTCTGAGCAGAAGCTCCCTCTGGTGGTTAAAAACCGTACTGAACCATTCAATGAAGATTGTGAAGATTGGCAATCAGGAGTTACAGACTGGTCTTATATAAGGGAGGTTCCCTCCCATCAGGGTTGCCGGTGATCAATTGTTCTTGTCTCAACTTTGGTTCCTGGTTCACTTGGAAGCTTGCTGAGCCTTGCCTGCATCTTCTGCTAACAGATAAGATATTTTCTGCTTTTATTTTTGTGCTTGCTTTTTGCATTTTTTCCTGCACTTCTGTGGAGGTCAGCCAGGTCCCCTCCGGGGGCTTGTGCTCCTCTCAGTTTATCTGAGCCACTGTTCTTTGTTCATTTGCCTTTTCCAGTTTTTTCAGTGGCTGCGGCTTAGTTTTGTTACACCAGAGAACTAATTTAGGTGGTAGAGGTCGTGTGATCTCAGGTGTTTTTGCAATTAGTAGAGCTGTTTTTTTATGGATTGCAGTAAGTGTCCTACCTATCCTTTTCTTTCTAGGAAGATTGGGCCCCAACGTTTGCTCATACTATTTTCTGTCTGTGTCTGTATTTCCTCTTGTCTAACCGCCATTACATGTTTGGGGGCTTCCTATGTTCTTTGGGGATCTGCTCCGGGGCAGATATCTTTCCTCTTTCTATCTTTAGGTGTAGTTAGCCTCTCAGGCTGTGACGAGGCGTCTAGGACCAACGTAGGTACGCTCCACGGCTGCCTTTAGTTGTGGGTGGTTAGTCAGGGTACTGCAATCCAGTAGATTCCAACCTCTCTGGTGTATTGCCGTTTTCGCCTGCTCTCCTCAGCTACCAAATCATAACAGGGTTCATTATTTATGGGGCATCACATGGAGCCCATTATATATGGAGCATTATATATGGGGACCATTGTTTTAGGAGCATTATATGGGGCTCATTATACACTGGAGCATCATCCATGGGGCCCATCATATACTGGAGCATTATATGGGGCGCATTATATATGGAGCATTATATAGGCCCATCATACTCTGGAGCGGCATCCATGGGGCCCATCATATACTGGAGCATCATATGGGGCCCATTATATATGGAGCATTATATAGGCCCATCATACACTGGAGCATCATCCATGGGGCCCATCATATACTGGAGCATCATATGGGGCCCATTATATATGGAGCATTATATAGGCCCATCATACACTGGAGCATCATCCATGGGGACCATCATATACTGTAGCATTATGTGGGGCTCATCATATACTGTATGGAACATTATATGGGACAAATTATTTATGGAGCAATATATGGGGCTCATTATTCTCTATGGCGCACTATGTGATGGCCATAATACTGTATGGAGGAATAAACTGTCCGGTTTTTGACCTATTGTAGAATTTAAAATAGATATCACTCATGTAATATAAGAAGTGAAGTATTTGTCATTGTACTATACCTATATTTCTGTGCCGTATCTGAGCATCATGAATTGTGGTATGTGTTAAAGGGGCCCAATGAGACTCTTTGGCCCGGGGCCCACGAAAACCTGGAGCCAGCCCTGCCCCCCCATAACTTTAGCCAAATAACCCACAGTTTTGAATGCGTAACTATTATTATAAAGTAAATTAAGGTTGACAAGCTTAAGTAATAAGAATTGATGTCGTTTGACATTGAAATGGGCACTTTAGTTGTGTGTACTGTCCTCCACTCCCTGCCGACTTTTCTTCCCCATTGACTTGCATTGGGTTTCGTGTTTCAGTCGGACCTTCGACTTTTGCCGATAGACGGCTGATTTCATTCGACTCGACTTTTGTGAAAGTCGGGTGGTCCGAAACCCGACTCGACCCTCCCGGAGGCAAAGTAGCTCATCTCTAGTAGTAGTTGTACTGACCTGAAAAATTATATTGCCAGGTCATTTTTCTACAAGTTGAATTGTATAAAATCTACAAACATATGGCAGCTAGTCAGAGGGCCAGTCTAACTCAGGTAAGCAAGGAGAGGGTGGGGAAGACAGTGATACAGACAGCATCTGAATACAAAACCTACAATGAATGACTGTGCTTGATTAAAAAAAACTGCTTTATTGAACAAAAACATTAAATAAAAGTCAATATCAATGACAAGTAGGTACCCCATTGAAGAAGCCTCAACGAAACCGGCGTTAGGCATTTTTACATGCACATGTTGAATTCTGTAAAAACAGAACTCTTTCAAAAGGACAGAATTATAGCTTTTCTTAATATTTTACCATAAAAATAACCAAGCTCTCACATACTTATGTTAACAGACAAATAAATTATGGCTCTTGGAAAAAGGGGAAGAAAAAAGTCCAAAAAAAGTCCAAATACTGAATATTCCCTACACATTAAGGGCTTATCCTGCTCGAAACTGCCATTAGATTTTAGAGGTTATTGACAAGTGTTCAAGCAGCAACATATACTACTATACATTTATCCAGGTCAGATCTTTTCTAAGAGGACAATATGTCAAAATTTTATATAGCAATTTTGTATGATAGTGGGTTAGTACATGCCTTGACATCGGGGCTGGTATTAGGGGTAAGCAAACTAGAAATTTGCCTAGAGCCCCCACTCCTAGGAGCCCACAGCATCTACAGCAAAAATTAGATTGATAATATCAATCTAATTTCCGATCCTGAGACAGCTTAAAGACCTTTTTGTGACATCACAGTCATGTGATCATGAAGGCACTACAGGTCTTGTACTCTGGGGACTTTAGGACTTTTGGTGACATTTGTGGATTGCTGAATTGGTAACGATCATTTTCAATGAGACTGGTACTCTTCAAGTAGCTCCAACTCCACACTTGACTCATCTGTTCTTAGATTATTTTCTCAGGGAGAGAAGGAATCATTTTTCTATTTTTTATTTATAACTTTTCATTTCTTTATTTCTTTTGGATATCACTTGCTTAGAAACGCACACATTCACAGAATGCATTTTGACATGTTTTGCGGCTTACTTGATAAACACTCACCAGTTTTCCAAGTCATGTCCCTTTGAAGATTGAAAATTGATAGATACAAGAACAGTCCCAAAAAACGTAAGCTGTTCAAGACATATTTTTTACTGGTTTTCTCCTCTCTCCTGAAATATGCTTGGACTGTGACATTCATTATGATGACTAGTTAACTTCACTGGTAAAGTTCAAACATTTAAAGTCAACAGTGATGTGAGATACTGAATACAAAATAAGAGAGTATTAGTTAGTAGTAAACAGTTCACTGTAAAGACAATGTAAAGCTTCCCAATTTGGAAAGTGCCGAAATAATGCACAAAGCCAGTAAAAACAAAAACAAGAAACAGTATAAATTCTTAAGAAATATTAGTAAAAATCTATTAATCTGCCCAACGTTGAGGAACTTAGGCATATATTTACTTTGCTGTTCATTCTGCTCCTGCAGAGCTCTTGTGGCTGCTCAGATATTTTATCTCTGTCCTTTCACTTGGGAAATATACGCTCGTCATTCTATTTTCTTTCTTCAATCTGTGTTTTGCATTAAATGGTTATTACAAACAATGTTCATCATGGCCAAGACTGAATTAACTGCTTCAAGGTCCAAGCCATTAGTTGCAGGGTTACGAAAAGAGACAAACACAGCTTCATTACGATGTTCATGAACCTCCCATAGAAATGAATAGGAGGTACAGAAGCAGGTAGCAAAATGAGCTTTAACTCTTTAGTTGCGTAAATAACGCAGTTCACTGTCCTCAGTTCTGTAACAACAACTTTGATCAGCTTTTTTGATAACCTTGCTTCTGGAAACTGGAATCTAGTCTATTAAAGTCTATGGAGAGGGCCAAGGAAAAGAAAAGAGGGACACATTGAGAAAGAAACACAGAGAGACACACAAATAGTGAAGTTGCTTTTTAGTAGGTGCTCTATCTCATCCCACTGTTAGATTCATACCTACACTGCCCAATACCGCTTTCCTCCTTGCTTCTACTGCTGCTTTTGAACATTTGCTGCATACTGTGTAGCATCTTGTCTCCACTCACTGACTGAGATACAAATGAAAATTATTGATAGGACCAAAAGTTGGGAAAACTGGTGAAATATAGGGTACAAGTCCAATAATGAACAGAAATAATGCTATTCATAATGTGAAGACATTAGGCTTATTATGAAAAGACACTTTAAGAAATATTGGCATTTCAGTGTCCTGCCTCAGTTTTAAAATTTCGCAGGAGTGTACACTATTTTATTGAAGAACAGAAAAACTTGGAGCAAAACGCCAAAATTCATATATAAATATTTATTAATGTAAAAAAGACATACATGTCAAGTTATATAAATGTATATAATACATGGCTTAACAAGAGGTTTTGATATTCTGTGCGTGATGTTGTTAGATGTAAATTACATCTGGGTAGCACATGCTACAGGGTAGAGTGTAAATCAGACACTAAATAATAAACATGCATTCATTATAATATTCAATACAATAGTGTGCCATGAAAGTTGTTTAAACTATGCAGCAAAGAGCCGGTACCAATCAGCAAATGATTGTATATAGTGAAAAACGCCAGTGCGAATAAGGGACAGGGATCCGGATTCCCATACCCTCAGCTCACAATGCTGCAAACTTAGTGCTGCAGAATGCAATGAGAACACTCACCCATGTTAGCACGGCACCCAGAGACGCGCCCCGACGCGCGTTTCGCTATGGCTTCTTCGGGGGGCTTGCAAATAAGGCGCTCAAAGTGCCTGCTATATATCCCCACCAGGATTAAAAACGGAAAAGCACATGTGGACGGCGTGTCAGCATGCATCCGGTGACGTCAGTGGGCCGCCGAGCTCCACGGGTGCACCCCGATGACATAGGTGGAGCCAGGACGAACCCAAAGACGCCTCAGGAGAAAGCGGAGGTGGAGTCCCAAATCAGACATGCGCAAATGAAATAAAGAGAAAGGTAGGACATTACTATTAAGGGCAAAATTTGCCCATATAGCACTGAATGCACGGACGAATCACAACTTAGGTAAATAGGACAGTATGTTCAACAAAATACATCTAGATTTAAGTAAGTGTTACGGATGAACATTTGCCCAGTAACCTTTATACAAACTCAGTATCATATATCGAATTGCCAAAATAGTAATAAACCAATGTAGAGATAAAGTCACAATAATAGAACAATATTACATTGTGAATGACATTTACAATATATGAAAAAATCCTATCAAGAATGCATGATGAAAAATACAGAGTAGCACCAACACAAAAATAGTACAAAAAGCAATAGATACGTATAATCAACAATCACATGATAGTATAGCGTCATATTATTTCTAAACAGAAAAGAAGATAACTCATATGACTATATGTGGCGCTAATGTGAAACAATAGAATACGCCGATGATGTTTGTCGTGACAAATAGAGGTAGTGCCATTGTCTTCCGAATTCTCCAGGAAGGGAAAATTAGCAAGCGAACGGGGTAAGACACATATCATTCCAGATATAATAACTAGATAAAAAGGAAAAGACAAAATGAAGTTAATAAAAATAAAAAATCAATAAGGTAGAATAAAAAAGTCACAGGTCCGGAGATGAACTAGAGATATGGTGCAAAACTCAGTTGTTCATTAAGGCCTAAGGGTGTCATTGAGTTGAGTGTCGCAATCCATCGGCATTCTCTTTGTGCCAATACACGGCCACTATCGCCACCACGGATGCCAAGGCTGACATGATCAATGCCTTTAATTTTAAGGTCATCAGATCTGCAGTTGTGTTTCAATCTAAAGTGGCGTGGGATGGTTTTGAGTGAATCAATGTCCTCCACGTCACGGGCAGCCTCAATGTCCCTAACGTGTTCACGCGTTCTAATGCGTAACTCTCTAGTTGTCAAGCCAATATATATAAGATTACAAGTACAACTGGCATAATATACCACATGTGTTGTGGAACATGTGATATAATCCCTGATTATAAAGTCCTTGAGGCCGTCAGATGTCGTGAAGGACACCGCTCTCACATGATTGAGACATGTATGTCTTTTTTACATTAATAAATATTTATATATGAATTTTGGCGTTTTGCTCCAAGTTTTTCTGTTTTTCATATTTGCAATGGAGTGCCATGGGGCAATTGCCCCCTATCAGTAGTGCCTGTTGAGTACTACAATTTGCCATGTGTGTTTAAATGTTTTGGTCATAGATCATGTTTTCTATCACTATTTATCTCTGTGTTTTCACAGTTTCAGTCTTAGGCCAAATGGATTTCCGCGAAAGAGAAAAAGCATGGCAACAAAAGCTTCAGAGTGTTTTTGATTCTGGTTTGGGCTCATCTAGTAGTCACAGATGCGGAGATGATATTGAGATTATTAACAAATATAAAGCACTGCTTCATAAGCGTGCACGAGTTTGGTGGAATAAGGCATTTCTTGAAAAATATATTGCCAATGGGTTTATTCCTCGTGGTCTTAGAATCCAGGTATTCCCCTCTTTCCCCATTGAAAATTATGATTTCACTAAAGCATGGGAGGGGGCAGCCTCGATATGCTCCAAAACTTTTTTGGAACTTTTGGTCCAACTTAATGATGTAACGATTAGGGAAATTGATGTTGATCTCAGAAATGTTGAGGAGGATATCAATAAACAATTGACAGGGGAGAAGGTGAAACAGTTAAAAAAGGATATTGATGATGAACAGGCTAAATGGGAAAAAGATATATTAGAAACTAAATCTCACAATTCCAGAGAGATTTAAATGATTTTCAAACCGGCCAGGTTTATAGATGGAAGCAAAAGAGGAGTGGTTACCCCCAGCACTCCTTTCGACGACGCTCCACCTCGATATCTTCCATGTCATCTGTAGAAGATAAAAACTATGGCTCGGACACCTCCAAGAACACATGGGGAAGAAGGGAATATATGAGAATGCACAGACCAAAATGGGGTGGTACCAAAAATCAAAAAAGAAAAATCCCTACCTCATCACCAGTTGACAAGAAACCGCGAACCAATACACTGGAGGTGATTAACTTGTCCACACACTTCTTATCAGATGCGCAGAAAGAGGTTTTGGGCTTGGGACTCTCCTTTTCTCCAACTAATAATTTTGATTTCTTTTCAGCATTGAAAGATTTGCATCTTTTTTCCCGAAAATTAGTTCTACACAAGCTACATTCTAAAAATAAGCACGGTCTTGATAACCCCACCATAGCCGAACAAGAGGCTATTGCCACATTAGAAGAATTGGAGCAAGAAACTACTTCCATACATCAAGGTACCTCACATCCACCTGTTCTGTCTAGATCCACCACTTTCCCTCCCATGTCTCTGTGTCCTCAAATCGAGATATTCACCAAATTGGTGACAGAGGACTTTTGATGTATTAAAAACTATAAATATAAGAATAACTTGACACCTTTACAATGTAAAGCACTACAGGATCTTCAAAAATTAGAAGATGTGGTAATTAAGCCAGCGGACAAGGGGGGGAATGTGGTGGTGTGGCCAGTGACAGAGTATGAGAGGGAGGCCTTTAAACAATTAAAAAATGTAGATACCTATACTCAGCTTTCTTGTAATCCACTACTAGAATTTCAAACTGAATTGTCAACTATATTGGACATAGCCTTTGAGAGAGGCATTATCAACAAAAGGTTCTTGGTGGACTGTTAACTAGGTTTCCTGTGGTCCCGACCTTTTACCTTCTGCCCAAGGTCCATAAGGATCCTGTTTTGCCTCCTGGACGTCCTATTGTCTCTGGCATTGGAGGGCTGTGTGATTCCATCTGCACTTTCATTGAATATTATTTACAACCACAGGTTGAGACGCTCCCCTCTTTTGTCAGAGACACTACCGACGTCCTGAGACGCCTTGATGGCTTATATATTGAACCCGATACTCTGATGGTGGTGGCGGATGTAGAATCCTTGTATACATGTATTCATCATACACATGGACTTGCAGCTACACAATTCTTCCTGGAAGCCAGTAATCTGGATCCAGATTTGCGGGAGTTGGTCTTGGACTTGTTGCGGTTCATTCTCACCACAATTTTTTTACGTTCAAAAACCGGTTTTATTTACAGAAATGCGGTACCGCCATGGGAGCGGCCTGTGCGCCATCCTATGCAAACCTCTTTCTCGGTTTTTGGGAGAGGGGTTTGCTGTTGGATGGCGCGGAGGCCGCTCCCCAAATTTTAGGGTGGTACCGCTATATTGATGATATATTCTTTCTGTGGCATGGTTCTATAGAGGAATTGGATCAATTTATGGTGGGACTGAACCGCAACGACTTCAACATCAAACTAACCTATTTGTTGTGAATGGGTTTGAGATGAGTTCTGAGCAGAGGCTCCCTCTGGTGGTTACAAGCAGTGCTAGTCTGTCCAGTGAAGATTGTGAGGACTGGGAATCAGGTGTTACTGACTGGTCTTATATAAGGGAGTCACCTTCCCATCAGGGTTGCCGGTGAACAATTGTTCTGGTCTGAATCCTTTATTCCAGTTTCCCTTGTAGCCTGCTGTGTCGTGTCTGCATCTCCTGCTAACAGATAAGACTTTTTCTTCTTTTGTGTTTGTGCTATATTTTTGCATTTTGTCCTGCACTTCTGTGGGGGCCTTCAGGGTCCCCTCCGGGGGCTTCTGCCCTCTCAGTTTTGTTCAGCCACTGATGTTTGTACTTTTGCTTTTTCCAGTTTTTTCAGTGGTTGCTGTTTTTGATTTTGTTACACCAGAAAACTAATTTAGGTGGTAGAGGTCGTGTGATCTCAGGTGTTTTTGAAATTAGTAGAGTTGGTGCCTTTCAGGGTTTTCTGGGATTGCAGTAAGTACCCTTCCTATCCTTTTCTATTTAGTTAGTTTGGGCCCCAGCGTTTGCTCATACTATTTTCTTTCTGTGTCAGTATTTCATCTTGTCTAACCGCCATTACATGTTTGGGGGCTTTCTATTATCTTTGGGGTTCTGCTCCGGGGCAGATAGCTTTCCTATTTCTATCTTTAGGTGTAGTTAGTTTCTCAGGCTGTGACGAGGCGTCTAGGACCAACGTAAGAACGCTCCACGGCTGCCTCTAGTTGTGGTGGTTAGTCAGGGTACTGCAATCTCATAGATTCCAACTGCTCTGGTGTATTGCCTTTTTTACCTGCACTCCTCAGCTACCGAAACATAACACCTATTCATACGACAAAAATAGAGTCAGTTTTCTTGACCTTGATATTAAGGTGGGAGCTGATGGGTCCTTTGAAACAGATTTATACCGCAAATCTACATCTGTTAATTCCTTTTTACATGCATCGTCATCACATCCGGCCTCCACCATCAGAGCGATACCCACAGGGCAGTTCCTCCGGGCTCGGAGGATCTGTGCCACTGATGCACTTTTTGATAAGCAGGCATTGGACCTTGGGCAGTGGTTCAGGGACCGGGGCTATAGCAATCGATCTATCAAGAAAGGCTATATAAGAGCCAAAAATACGAGGAGATGTGATTTACTTGGAAGTAATCGGAGAAATGCAAATAAATCCGAAGGTATTATCAGATTCATTGCGACATATAATCAACAGTGGAGTACTATGCGAAAAATACTTAATAAACATTGGTCGATACTTATGACCGATCCCCAACTGCAAAAATGCCTTCCCTCCTTTCCACAAATGACGGCAAAAAGGAGTAGAAATCTCAAAGATACCTTGGTATCAAGCCACTACGTGGCAAAATCACAAAATTTGTTCAATGTGGGAAAGAGACTTACAGGGTTTTATCCATGCGGACATTGTCGAGCGTGCCGCAATCATGTGAGAGCGGTGTCCTTCACGACATCTGACGGCCTCAAGGACTTTATAATCAGGGATTATATCACATGTTCCACAACACATGTGGTATATTATGCCAGTTGTACTTGTAATCTTATATATATTGGCTTGACAACTAGAGAGTTACGCATTAGAACGCGTGAACACGTTAGGGACATTGAGGCTGCCCGTGACGTGGAGGACATTGATTCACTCAAAACCATCCCACGCCACTTTAGATTGAAACACAACTGCAGATCTGATGACCTTAAAATTAAAGGCATTGATCATGTCAGCCTTGGCATCCGTGGTGGCGATAGTGGCCGTGTATTGGCACAAAGAGAATGCCGATGGATTGCGACACTCAACACAATGACACCCTTAGGCCTTAATGAACAACTGAGTTTTGCACCATATCTCTAGTTCATCTCCGGACCTGTGACTTTTTTATTCTACCTTATTGATTTTTTATTTTTATTAACTTCATATTGTCTTTTCCTTTTTATCTAGTTATTATATCTGGAATGATATGTGTCTTACCCGTTCGCTTGCTAATTTTCCCTTCCTGGAGAATTCGGAAGACAATGGCACTACCTCTATTTGTCACGACAAACATCATCGGCATATTCTATTGTTTCACATTAGCGCCACATATAGTCATATGAGTTATCTTCTTTTCTGTTTAGAAATAATATGACGCTATACTATCATGTGATTGTTGATTATACGTATCTATTGCTTTTTGTACTATTTTTGTGTTGGTGCTACTCTGTATTTTTCATCATGCATTCTTGATAGGATTTTTTCATATATTGTAAATGTCATTCACAATGTAATATTATTCTATTATTGTGACTTTATCTCTACATTGGTTTATTACTATTTTGGCAATTCGATATATGATACTGAGTTTGTATAAAGGTTACTGGGCAAATGTTCATCCGTAACACTTACTTAAATCTAGATGTATTTTGTTGAACATACTGTCCTATATACCTAAGTTGTGATTCGTCCGTGCATTCAGTGCTATATGGGCAAATTTTGCCCTTAATAGTAATGTCCTACCTTTCTCTTTATTTCATTTGCGCATGTCTGATTTGGGACTCCACCTCCGCTTTCTCCTGAGGCGTCTTTGGGTTCGTCCTGGCTCCACCTATGTCATAGGGGTGCACCCGTGGAGCTCGGCGGCCCACTGACGTCACCGGATGCATGCTGACACGCCGTCCACATGTGCTTTTCCGTTTTTAATCCTGGTGGGGATATATAGCAGGCACTTTGAGCGCCTTATTTGCAAGCCCCCCGAGGAAGCCATAGCGAAACGCGTGTCGGGGCGCATCTCTGGGTGCCGTGCTAACATGGGTGAGTGTTCTCATTGCATTCTGCAGCACTAAGTTTGCAACATTGTGAGCTGAGGGTATGGGAATCCGGATCCCTGTCCCTTATTCGCACTGGCGTTTTTCACTATATACAATCATTTGCTGATTGGTACCGGCTCTTTGCTGCATAGTTTAAACAACTTTCATGGCACACTATTGTATTGAATATTATAATGAATGCATGTTTATTATTTAGTGTCTGATTTACACTCTACCCTGTAGCATGTGCTACCCAGATGTAATTTACATCTAACAACATCACGCACAGAATATCAAAACCTCTTGTTAAGCCATGTATTATATACATTTATATAACTTGACATGTATGTCTTTTTTACATTAATAAATATTTATATATGAATTTTGACGTTTTGCTCCAAGTTTTTCTGTTCTTCAATAAAATAGTGTACACTCCTGCGAAATTTTAAAACTGAGGCAGGACACTGAAATGCCAATATTTCTTAAAGTGTCTTTTCATAATAAGCCTAATGTCTTCACATTATGAATAGCATTATTTCTGTTCATTATTGGACTTGTACCCTATATTTCACCAGTTTTCCCAACTTTTGGTCCTATCAATAATTTTCATTTGTATCTCAGTCAGTGAGTGGAGACAAGATGCTACACAGTATGCAGCAAATGTTCAAAAGCAGCAGTAGAAGCAAGGAGGAAAGCGGTATTGGGCAGTGTAGGTATGAATCTAACAGTGGGATGAGATAGAGCACCTACTAAAAAGCAACTTCACTATTTGTGTGTCTCTCTGTGTTTCTTTCTCAATGTGTCCCTCTTTTCTTTTCCTTGGCCCTCTCCATAGACTTTAATAGACTAGATTCCAGTTTCCAGAAGCAAGGTTATCAAAAAAGCTGATCAAAGTTGTTGTTACAGAACTGAGGACAGTGAACTGCGTTATTTACGCAACTAAAGAGTTAAAGCTCATTTTGCTACCTGCTTCTGTACCTCCTATTCATTTCTATGGGAGGTTCATGAACATCGTAGTGAAGCTGTGTTTGTCTCTTTTCGTAACCCTGCAACTAATGGCTTGGACCTTGAAGCAGTTAATTCAGTCTTGGCCATGATGAACATTGTTTGTAATAACCATTTAATGCAAAACACAGATTGAAGAAAGAAAATAGAATGACGAGCGTATATTTCCAAGTGAAAGGACAGAGATAAAATATCTGAGCAGCCACAAGAGCTCTGCAGGAGCAGAATGAACAGCAAAGTAAATATATGCCTAAGTTCCTCAACGTTGGGCAGATTAATAGATTTTTACTAATATTTCTTAAGAATTTATACTGTTTCTTGTTTTTGTTTTTACTGGCTTTGTGCATTATTTCGGCACTTTCCAAATTGGGAAGCTTTACATTGTCTTTACAGTGAACTGTTTACTACTAACTAATACTCTCTTATTTTGTATTCAGTATCTCACATCACTGTTGACTTTAAATGTTTGAACTTTACCAGTGAAGTTAACTAGTCTAACAACATCACGCACAGAATATCAAAACCTCTTGTTAAGCCATGTATTATATACATTTATATAACTTGACATGTATGTCTTTTTTACATTAATAAATATTTATATATGAATTTTGGCGTTTTGCTCCAAGTTTTTCTGTTTTTCATATTTGCAATGGAGTGCCATGGGGCAATTGCCCCCTATCAGTAGTGCCTGTTGAGTACTACAATTTGCCATGTGTGTTTAAATGTTTTGGTCATAGATCATGTTTTCTATCACTATTTTATTGAAGCCCCAATGTGAAATCTCACACTTCGCATGTGCCGCTCATCCAATGATGGCGGTGGTGGCGCAAAATTTTAAAGCGGCGGCAGGTCACTGAATAATAAGTGACTTGTAGAGATACAGGAGGCAGGGGATGGGACCGGAGCAGAAGAGGACCCAACCCCCTCAGGCTCATCCTGATACACAGAAGAGATCATCAGAAAAAAAATTAAATCAATGATTAAAAAAGAACTACTGATCAGATTCGTTCAACAAAGGTATCAATTTAATCAATGTAATAGCACCATTATGGCCATACCTTTACTTTGTAGTGATAAATCCTGATGACAGGCCCCCTTTAAGTCACTGATGGTTTTCAGATATTCTGTACAATTAGCTCGGTTTGTGCTCTTTATACAATTGCCATTCCTTTGCATTCTACTTCACTTAGGTCAGATGCTCATTTCTCTTTGCTTCTTTTAATCTCAATTTACATTTACATTACTGACAGCACTTCTCCTTGTTTCACCTGCAGAGCTTTTGCATCATATCAACAAGATTTTGTGCTCAGTCCCTGCATGAGTCATAAAGCTAAAGCTGCTTCATAATTATTCAATAGTTAAAATACATGATTTGACCATTTGTCTTTTATTACATAGTTAATATGGTTTAAAAAAGATACATCTATCAAGTTCAACTGAGGAATGGGAAATTAGAAAGGGGATGGAGTATATTTACAACCATAATGCGTGATCAACCTCAAAAAAACTTATCGTTACCTCCTGATCCCAATTGTTGATCCACTGGACCAAACATTCAGAAAAGAACTTTACGTAATTATTTGTTATTTTCTTCTAAAAAAAAGCATTTAATCTATTTAGAAACCATCAACAGTAAATAGCTTTTAAGGTAGACTATTTCAAAGATTAATAGTTCTTATGGTTGAGAAGGCCCCTTTCCTTTGGAGATTGAACCTGTCTTTCTCCATATGGAAGAAGTGGACCCTTGTTTTTTGATAGGGCTTTACTTGAAACACTTTTTAACTATACTTTTTGTTTGATCCATTTATATACTTGTACACGTTAGTCATGTCTTACCTCATATGTCTCTTGTCAAGATTAAATAAATGTAATTATTTTAATATTTCATAAATATAGCAAAGATCCTCCATGCCTCATCAGTTTTTTGGCTCTTCTTTCTACCTTTTCCAGGTCCAGGGCATCCTTTCTAAGAACTGGTGCCCAGAACTAAACTTCATATTCCAATTAAGTTGTACTAATACTTTGTAAATTGGCAGAGGCATAGCTAGGGTTTTGGTTCAGGGAGGGAGAAACTGCTCAGTGGACCCCTAACCAGGTAACCTTGATTATAACTGGGTGATGCACCCTAATAGTAGAGGAGAACCTCAGCATATGACCGCAATGTTGCTGAAAATAATCTCTATATAAAGACCAATATTGATATTACCGCCATATGGTCAGTGGTAGATACCAGTCCTACAGAACATTTAAGAGATTACAGTACAGTTATTGATGGTGACTTACAACTGACGTTCCTTCTAATGGAATCATTCACTTTCACGTCTTTTCAATCTGGCCCAGACCGACATGACAACTTCTCCAGCCAGGACTCGACTGCAGAGAATACAACAAAGACACATTTCACTTCTCACATTTTCAGCACAGTCACCGATGGGACTATTTTCAACCTTCTCAAACTCCTCATCCTGCTGATACCCCAATGCTGAGCCGCTGCTGCTGTATGTGTCCCTATTGCTGCACCTGCTGTGTGGTTCTGTGTGACCTCTAGATGGTAAAACAAACCTCTAGAATATAGTAATGCCGGGTGCAAGTGCCCTAGAAAGCAATGCTCACATTTTGTCCCCTAGAAAGTAATAATGCCCTGTGTGCCACTTGAACAGTCACAGTAACATGAGTTCCCCTATAACAATAAGTGCCCACTTTACATTTAATAATGTCCTGAGTCTCCTCCTGTACAGCTCCCCTCTACACAATATGATGCTCTCTTATACAGTCTAATGCCCCCTTACTGTATATATACTGACCCCTTAGTATCCCTCAAACTGTTTGGTAGTGCTAACACTAATCTCCACACTCTATCATGGCCCCTAGATAACTTCCATATAGCACAATGACCAGACAATCCTCAATATAGTTCTCAATATAATATAATGCACTCCCATAGGCCTCCATATAGTATAATGCACTCCCCATAGGCATATATATAGTATAATGCACTCCTCATAGGCAGCTTCTATAGTATAATGCACCCCCATAGTCAGGCTCTATAGTATAAGGCAGCCACTAATATAATGCGCCCCCATAGGCAGCCTGTATAGTATAATATAGCCCCTATTATAATGCACCCCCATGGGCAGACTGTATAGTATAATGCACCCTCATAGGCAGACTCTATAGGATAATGCACCCCCATAGGCAGACTCTAATAATGCAGTCAGGGTTGAACAGGTCCACTGAAGAACCGAAGGATTCTCTGGTGGGACCAGGCACTGACACCTGCTAGCATACAGGACCAGGAGCCACCTAGGGCTCCCGCTGCTCCAGGAGCCCCCAGCCGGTGGAATGTTGCTAATAGCGGCACACCACGCAGCTGCTATGGTGGCCCACGGTGCCAGCGGAGCAGTAGCAGGTGACAGGACGCCAGAGCCGGTTGTTGCAGCAAAAGCTGCTATGGGGCCGATAAGTAAGGGGGGCCCGGTTCCAGCACCGCCTCCCAGTGCGTGCCCCTTCAACTGTATTGGCATCTAAGATGCTGATACAAACACAAACAGTTTGACACACAAACACAAACTGCCGATACAGTTGAAAGCAATAATGGAGGAGAGAGTGTCAGATGAAGCTCCCTCTACAATCATTCCCCTCTGCCTCTGATACAGTGGGTGCGCGAGGTCATCACTTCATCACACACCATGCAGTGTGCCGGGCAGGCGGCAGTGAGTGCAGCTGCTGATATCAGAGTTAAGCCGAATCAGCGTGGGAGCGAGGAGGAGAGGTGAGTATTGTGTTTGTATTTATATATATATATATATATATATATATATATATATATATATAAATATCAATGAGTCCTAATTACTTTATAATATATGGAGGAGTTGCATTATACTCTATGAGGGGGCTGCATTATACTATATGAAAGGGCTGCATTATCCCCTATGAAGGGGCTGCATTATATTCTATGGGGGGCTGCATTATACCTTATGAGGTGGTTGTATTAAACTGTGAGGGGGCTACATTATATTCTGTGGGGGGCTGCATTATATGACAACCCCGATAAAGGAGAGGTTCTGCAGCACCATTTCTCTGTTCTCATCCTTTATGGCGGTTATTTTGGTCATTTTTACATTTTGTCATATTTTTCACCTTTAGAGGTACAGTAGCATGAGGCTATGTCTACTGTACAACCCACAGAAATTGCTAAGGTAGTGCAGCTCATCCAGGATGACACATCAGTGTGAACTGTGACAAGAAAGATATCTATGTCTGTCAGCACAGTGTCCAGAGCATAGAGTGGATGGTAATAGACAGGCAAGTACACCAGGAGACATGAAGGGTGACGTAGGAGGGAAACAACGCTGCAGCAGATCCCTGCAAAATGACCTCCAGCAGACCACTATCATCCACGTGTCTGCTCAGACTGTCAGAAACAGATTGAGCCCGGGGTTCATTCTGATGCATGACAATGCTAGACCTCCTGTGGCTGTAGTGGGTCAGCAGTTCCTGCATGATGAAGGCATTGATGCTTTGGACTGGCCTGCCCATTACCCTGACCTGAATCCAATTGAGCACATATCTCATACTATCCTTATTGAAAAAATGACCAAGTATTGGATTGACAAGGCTATGGTTAGGTGGATTCATCACTGGCTTAGTGATCGTACTCAAAGAGTGGTAATAAATGGTTGCACCTCCAATTGGAAAAGTATTTCAAGTGGGGTACCACAGTGCTCTGTCCTAGGCCCAGTGTTGTTCAACATCTACTATATAATAGTCTAATTCTGTCTGTCTGTAACGGAAATCCTGCGTCGCTAATTGGTCGCGCCCGGCTGGACACGACCAATCAGCGACAGGCACAGTCCGGCCGCGAATTGGCGCAGGATTTGAACCACGCACGCGCCCGCTATCGTCGGTAGCCACGGGTCATCTTCACATACATACTTGCCTTCCGTTCCTGCATCCCTGTCCCGGCGCGTCTGCTTCTTCCTGTGCAGTGCCGTCACGTAGTACTGCTCATTAAGGTCATGAATATGGATGCGACTCCACTCCCATAGGCATGGCGTTCATATTCATGACCTTAATAAGCGGTACCACGTGACCGCACCACACAGGAGGAATCTGACGCGTCGGGATAGAGATGCAGGAACGTGCGGCGACAGTGTGAGGGTAAGTATGATGGGGAGGATGGGGGAGCCCAGCGGAGCCCAGCCATGCATACAAAGATGGGACAGGGAAGCCATGCATACAAGGATGGGAGGGTGGGAGTGGAGCCATGTATAGGGGATGGGAGAGTGGAGCGGAGCCATGTATACAAGGATGGGAGGGTGGAGCGGAGCCATGTATACAAGAATGGGAGGGTGGAGCGGAGACATGTATACAAGGATGGGAGGGTGGGAGCGGAGCCATGTATACAGGATGGGAGGGTGGAGCAGAGCCATGTATACAGGATGGGAGGGTGGAGCGGAGCCATGTATACAGGATGGGAGGGCGGGAGCGGAGCCATGTATATAGGATGGGAGGGTGGAGTGGAGCCATGCATACAAGGAAGGGAGGGGGGAGCAGAGCCATGCATACAAGGATGAGAGGGTGGGAGCAGAGCCATGTATACAGGATGGGACAGGGGAGCCATGTATACAAAGATGGGAGGGGGAGCCATGCATACAAGGATGGGAGGGTGGAGCGGAGCCATGTATACAGGATGGGAGGGTGGGAGCCATGCATACAAGGATGGGAGGGTGGAGCGGAGTCATGTATACAGGATGGGAGGGTTGTAGCGGAGCCATGCATACAAGGATGGGAGGGTGGAGCGGAGCCATGCATACAAGGAGGGGAGGGGGGAGAGGAGCCATGCATACAAGATGGTACAGGGGAGCCATGCATACAAGGATGGGAGGGGGGAGCAGAGCCATGTATACAGGATGGGACAGGGGAGCCATGTATACAAGGATGGAAGGGGGGAGCCATGCATACAAGGATGGGAGGGTGGGAGCGGAGCCATGCATGCAAGGATGGGAGGGTGGGAGCAGAGCCATGCATAAATAAACTACATACATATTCTAGAATACCCGATGCATTAGAATCGGGCTACCATCTAGTTTTTTATAAATGATCTAGATAAGGGAATTGAAGGTAAACTAATCAAATTTGCAGACAATGCAAAGTTAGGAGGGATAGCTAACACTAGAGAAGACAGAGAAAGGATTCAGAAGGAACTAGATAAGCTTGAACAATGGGCAGCGACTAATATAATGGTATTTTACAGGAAGAAATGAAAGATTCGACATCTGGGCAAGAAAAACAAAAATTACTATATAAAAATAAAGATTATTTATTATTAATGCAGCAGCAAAAAAGGCAAACACCGTTCTAGGATGTATTAAGAGAAGCATGGAGTTTAGATCATGTGAAGTAATTATTCCTCTCTACTCCTCCTTGGTCAGGCCTCATCTGGAAAACTGTGTCAAGTTCTGGGCACCACGTTTTAAAAAGACATTGAAAAACTGGAGCAAGTTAAGAGAAGTGCTACCAGAATGGTAAGCAGACTGCAAAGTATGTCCTAGCTTGCAAAAAAGGACAAGATGAGACTGAACAGCTGTCTACAAATATCTGAAGGGATGTCTCAGTGTAGAGGGATCATCATTATCCTCATTTGCACATGGAAACACAAGTAGCAATGGAATGAAACTGAAAGGGAGAAAATACAGATTAGGTATTAGAAAAAAACGTTTTTACAGTGAGGGCGATCAATGAGTGGAACAGCCTGCCATGAGAGGTGGTGACTTCTCCAACAATGGAAGTCTTCAAGCAGAGGCCGGACAGACATCTGTTTGAGATGGTTTAGTGAATCTTGCATTGAGCAGGGGGTTGGACATGATGACCCAGGAGGTCCCTTCCAACTCTAACATTCTATGATTCTATGACATCTGGGACATCATAAAAATACACAAAGAAAATGGGAGACATTTATTAGTATCCTGAATAGGACCTGTGCACAGTATATACCCTATGCGAATAAACATGCTAGAATCAGGAGGAAACCACTATGGCTAAATAGAGCTGTAAGGGGCGCAATAAGTGACAAAAAGAAAGCGTTTAGGGAATTAAAGCAAGTAGGTAGTGATGAGGCATTAAATAAATACAGAAGATTAAATAAATTCTGTAAAATGCAGATCAAGGCAGCAAAGATTGAGACAGAGAGACTCATTGCCAAAGAGAGTAAAAATAATCCCAAAATATTCTTTAACTACATAAATAGTAAGAAATTAAAAAATGATAGTGTTGGTCCCCTTAAAAATAATCTGGGTGAAATGGTGGATGAGGATGAGTAAAACGCCAATATGCTAAATGACTTTTTTTCAACAGTATTTACACAAAAAAATCCCATGACAGGTAACATGATCAGTGATAAAAATATTTCTCCATTAAATGTCACCTGCTTAACCCAGCCTGAAGTACGGCGGAGTCTAAAAATCACTAAAGTTGACAAATCCCGGGCCCGGATGGGATACACCCCCGAGTACTGCAGGAATTAAGTACAGTTATAGATAGACCATTATTTTTAATCTTTAAGGATTCCATAATAACGGGGTCTGTACCACAGGACTGGCGTATAGCAAATGTGGTGCCAATATTCAAAAAGGGGGCAAAAACTGAACCTGGAAATTATAGGCCAGTGAGCTTAACATCTACTGTGGGTAAAATCCTGGAGGGTTTTTTAAGGGATACTATATTGGAGTATCTGAGGCAGAACAACCTCATGACCCAATATCAACATGGGTTTACGAGGGACCGTTCTTTTCAGACTAATCTGATAAGCTTTTATGAAGGGGTAAGTTCCGGACTGGACCAAGGGAACGCAGTGGAGGTGGTGTACATGGACTTCTCAAAAGCTTTTGATATGGTGCCACACAAAAGGTTGATACATAAAATGAGAGCAATGGGGATAGGGGAAAATATGGGGGGAAATATGTGTAAGTGGGTTAAGAACTGGCTCATGGATAGGAAACAAAGGGTGGTTATTAATGGAGCACACTCGGACTGGGTCACGGTTAGCAGTGTGGTACTATAGGGTCAGTATTGGGGCCACTTCTCTTTAACATATTTATTAATGACCTTGTAGAGGGCATACAGAGTAGTATTTCAATATTTGCAGATGACACTAAACTCTGCAGGGTAATCAATATAGAGGACGACAATTTTATATTACAGGAGGATTTATGTAAACTAGAAGCTTCGGCTGATAAATGGCAAATGAGCTTTAATGGGGATAAATGTAAGGTCATGCACTTGGGTAGAACAAACAAGATGTATAATTATGTGCTTAATTGTAAAACACTGGGCAAAACTGTCACTGAAAAAGACCTGGGTGTATGGGTGGACGACAAACTCACATTTAGTGGCCAGTGTCAGGCAGCTGCTGCAAAGGCAAATAAATAATGGGATGCATTAAAAGAGGCATAGATGCTCATGAGGATAACATAATTTTACCACTATACAAGTCACTGGTTCGTCCACACTTAGAATACTGTGTACAGTTCTGGTCTCCGATGTATAAGAAAGACATAGCTGAACTGGAGCGGGTGCAGAGAAGAGCAACCAAGGTTATTAGAGAACTGGGGGGTCTGCAATACCAAGACAGGTTATTACACTTTGGTTTATTTAGTTTGGAAAAGCGAAGGCTTAGGGGTGATCTTATTACAATGTATAAATATATGAGGGGTCAGTACAAAGACCTTTCTAATGATCTTTTTACTCTTAGACCTGTGAGGGGGACAAGGGGGCATCCTCTACGTCTGGAGGAAAGAAGGTTTAGTCATAATCACAGACGCAGATTCTTTACTGTAAGAGCAGTGAGACTATGGAACTCTCTGCCGTATAATGTTGTAATGAGTGATTCCCTACTAAAATTTAAGAAGGGACTGGATGCCTTTCTTGAAAAGTATAATATTACAGGCTATATTCACTAGTTTCCTAGATATTGCGTTGATCCAGGGAGCTAGTCTGATTGCCGTATGTGGAGTTGGGAAGGAATTTTTTTCCCCAATATGAAGCTTACTGTTTGCCACTTGGTTTTTTTTTGCCTTCCTCTGGATCAACATGTTAGGGCAGGTTAGGATAGGATATGGGTTGAACTAGATGGACTTAAAGTCTTCCTTCAACCCTAATAACTATGTTACTATGTTACTGTGTTTTGTTCCATCCACCAATGCCATATTGCACTACAGACAGTCCAGGAGTTGACTCATGCTTTATTCCAGGCCTGGGAGGAGATCCCTCAGGAGACATCAACTGTCTCATCAGGACCATGCCCAGGAATGGTAGTGAGGTCATACCAGCATGTAGCGGCCACCCACACTACTGAACCCTTGAGGCATTTACACTAAAATTGGATCAGCCTGTACTTTGATTTTCCACTTGGATTTTGAGTATCATTCCAATTCCAGAGCTCCATGGGATATTAATTTTGATTTACATTGATCATTTCTATGTTTTATTGTTCCCAACGCATTGTACTATGTAATGATTAAAGATTTGCAACTGGAATATTTCATTCAGTGATATCTAGGATGAGTTATCTTATTGTTCTCTTTATTTTTAGGAGCAGTGTACTAATCCATATACTGTCTTGTTTGTACTGTGTGCACATTCGTCAGATTGTCAGTGGTGTATGTTGGTTTGATCTGTGGGCCCCTGTAATAACGTCCCCGACCTGGGCCCAGTATGTAATAATGTCCCCGTCTTGTAAAAAAAGGCCACATCCTGAGCCCTGTATGTAATAATGTAATCCATAATCTAACAATTTCTCCATTCTGTAATAATGTCCCCGTCCTGGGCCCTGTATGTAATAATGCCCTCATCCTGGACCCTGTATGTAATAATGCCTCTATCCTGGGTCCAGTATGTAATAATGTCCCTGTCCTGGGTCCTGCATGTAATAATGTACCCTGTCCTGGGCCCTGTATATAATAATGTCCTTGTCCTGTGCACTGTATGTAATAATGTCACTGTTCTAGGCCCTGTATCTAAAAATGTCCCCATTCTGGACCCTTTATGTTCCTGTCCTGGGCCCTGCATATAATAAAGCCCCCATTCTGGGCCCTTTATGTAATACTGTCACCATCCTGGACCCTGTATATAATAATGTCCCAGTCCTGGGCCCTTTATGTAATAATGTCCCAACCTGGGCCCTTTATGTAATAATGTCCCTGTCCTGAGCCATTTATGTAATGATATCCCCATCCTGTAATAAGGTCCCCCGTCCTGTAATAATGTCCCTCGTCCTGTGCCCTGTACAGTGCCTTGCAAAAGTATTCGGCTCCCTTGAACTTTTCAACTTTTTTCCACATATCATGCTTCAAACATAAAGATACCAAATGTAAATTTTTGGTGAAGAATCAACAACAAGTGGGACACAATTGGGAAGTTGAATGAAATTTATTGGTTATTTTAAATTTTTGTGGAAATACAAAAACTGAAAAGTGGGGCGTGTAATATTGTTTGACCCCTTCACTCTCAGTGCAGCAAACTCACTCCAGAAGTTCATTGTGGATCTCTGTATGATCCAATGTTGTTCTGAATGACTAATGATGATAAATATAATCCACCTGTGTGTAATCAAGTTCCCGTATAAATGCACCTGCTCTGTGATAGTCTCAGGGTTCTGTTTGAAGCACAGAGAGCATCATGAAGACCAAGGAATGCAACAGGCAGGTCCATGATACTGTTGTGGAGAAATTTAAAGCCAGATTTGGATACAAAATGATTTCCAAAACTTTAAACATCCCAAGGAGCACTGTGCAAGCAATCATATTGAAATGGAAGGAGTATCATACCACTGCAAATCTACCAAGACCCGGCCGTCCCTCTAAACTTTCATCTCAAACAAGTAGAAGACTGATCAGAGATGGAGCCAAGAGTCCCATGATCACTCTGAATGAACTGCAGCGATCTACAACTGAGGTGGGGCAGTCTGTCCATAGGACAACAATCAGTCGTACACTGCACAAATCTGGCCTTTATGGAAGAGTGGCAAGAAGAAAGCCATTTCTCAAAGATATCCATAAAAAGTGTTGTTTAAAGTTTGCAACAAGCCACCTGGGAGACACACCAAACATGTGGAAGAAGGTGCTCTGGTCAGATGAAACCAAAATCGAACTTTTTGGCAACAATGCCAAACGATATGTTTGGCGTAAAGGCAGACGTAGCTCATCGCCCTAAACACACCATCCCAACTGTCAAACATGGTGGTGGCAGCATCATGGTTTGGGCCTGCTTTTCTTCAGCAGGGACAGGGAATATGGTTAAAATTGATGGGAAGATGGATGAGCCAAATACAGGACCATTCTTGAAGAAAACCTGTTGGAGTCTGCAAAAGACCTGAGACTGGGATGGAGATTTGTCTTCCAGCAAGACAATGATCCCAAACATAAAGCAAAATCTACAATGGAATGGTTCACAATTAAACGTATCCAGGTGTTAGAAAGGCCAAGTCAAAGTCCAGACCTGAATCCAATCGAGAATCTGTGGGAAGAGCTGAAAACTGCTGTTGGGTCATTCCACATCAAGTGCACCAGTTTTAAAAATCGTCCCCACTCGACCTTCTCCGATTTTGTTGAAAATTTATAAGGATGTACATGTATGTTTGAAAAGAGGTTCTGTAAATTTTTAGGGCCAGTTCTCAAATACATTGGGCACTGTTGACCTTTCACTGGAGGTTCCACCAAGCCTGCGGCTTCAGCTAAGAGGATTTTGAAAACTTTGGCACATAGCCATTAGAGTTCTATACTGGCTATGATGCTGAAATTTGGCATACTAGCTCAACTTTTGCTGCTAAACACAATAAAATTATTACCGGCTATGACAAAACAATATTTCGGCCGCAATTTAGTGTCAAAGTAGCTTGTAAAACGCGTCGCATAAAATTTATGCCAAACTTTGCCCATATATAACTCAAGACCAAAAACGAATAGTAACTGGTGCTTTGCCCTGTACACCAAACATCTACATGACTTTGCATTGCTGCAATATCACGGTCAAGCCATATGTATTTGTGGAAATATTCACACCCACATATGATGAAAAACTTAAAAAAACCGAATTTTACCTATTTTTATGTCAAATTTCTCAAAAAGGGTACCCCTAAAATATATTAATTCTGATATCATTAGAAAGAGCACATTTTTCTCTACAAGGATCTTTTTTTTTTTTTTGGAGTCTCTCAGTTTAAGAAAAGAAAAATGCCACTGAACATGGTGTTATTTATGCGCGTAATGCATTGATTTTGTGTTTGATTTTCAGATTCTTATCACATGTTACAGAGTTGTATTGTTGCTAGCAATGTCTATTATAATCAAAAACCTATAAACCTTTTTGTTTATGAAAAGTTATTGTCTATTGTTACATTTTAATGCATATATTATTTATTTTTTAGCGATGGAGAATGAAATTGATGAAGAATCGGCCCAGTGCTCTATCGGCCTTGCGAACAATTCAAAGTGCCACCTTAAGACATTCACCCATAGCAAGGATGAGTTGAAATTGTTTACAAGCTTTGGATTGGATGAACAGAAATTGCTGCGTCGACGAGTGGGACTAAATTTTGACGAACATTCACAAATCTGTTTACACCATGAAGCTTCATTCTTGACCAAATATGAGCATTTGCAAAAATCGTGTTGCAATCCTTTTGGGAAGAAAGGTCATAACACCAAAAAGAATTTGAGAGCTATCAATTTGTTAGCAGCTGACCAGTTGAACGAATTTACAAAGAATGATGTGAAGCCTGGCCAGAAGATGTGTGCATCATGTCGAAAAGAATTTGCTAACAGGAAAAAATCAGCTGATCCAGTTTCCTCTGAATCAGATCCAAATGGAATGGAATGTTCTCCTGAAAGTCTAAATTCAAGCTTAACATCCATTGGCATCTCTCCTCTGAAATATCCATGGGTAAGCCAGCGGGATTCACTTGGATATGCAAGGAGAAAAATAAGCCAGTTACAAAATGCATTTTCTAGTAAGATTGCTTCAATTGGAGGGCTTGAGCCGAAAGACACTGAGCAAACAAAAAAAGCACAGTGCAAAATGTGTCTGGATTACAATCACCTTTTGGCAGATTTGAAGCAAAAGATGCAGGTGTCCAGTCGGGCAGAAAAGGTCCAAATCTTGACATTGGCACCTAAAAGTTGTCCATTAAGGCTATATCAGATGAATTCGGTGTCTCTGAACGAATGATCAAACAAGCTCGAAAGCTTAAATGTGAACATGGGATCTTAGCCTTACCTAGAATCAAGTGTGTCAAGAAAGTTTCTGAGAAAGTGAAGAAAAAGGTGCAGGCATTTTTTGAGGATGATGAATTCAGTCGAATGTGCCCTGGTTAAAAAAGACTATGTATCAGTACGAATACAGTCATGGCCAAGTTTTGAGAATGACACAAATATTATATTTTCACATGATCTGCTGCCCTCTGGTTTTTATGTGTGTGTTTGACAGATGTTTTTATCACAGACAGAAATATAATTGCAAACATATGAGTAACAAAAGCTTATATTGACAGTTAGAATGAGTTAATGCAGCAAGTCAATATTTGCAGTGTTGACCCTTCTTCTTCAGGACCTCTGCAATTCTCCCTGGCATGCTCTCAATCAACTTCTGGACCAAATCCTGACTGATAGCAGTCCATTCTTGCACAATTAATGCTTTCATTTTGTCAGAATTTTTAGGTTTTTGTTTGTCCACCCGTCTCTTGATGATTGACCACAAGTTCTCAATGGGATTAAGATCTGGGGAGTTTCCAGGCCATGGACCCAAAATCTCTATGTTTTGTTCCCTGAGCCATTTAGTTATCACCTTTGCTTTATGGCAAGGTGCTCCATCATGCTGGAAAAGGCATTGTTGATCGCCAAACTGCTCTTGGAGGGTTGGGAGAAGTTGCTCTTGGAGGACATTCTGGTACCATTCTTTATTCATGGCTGTGTTTTTAGGCAAGACTGTGAGAGAGCCGATTCCCTTGGCTGAGAAGCAACCCCACACATGAATGGTTTCAGGATGCTTAACATTGGCATGAGACAAGAATGGTGGTAGCGCTCACCTTGTCTTCTCCGAATGAGGCGTTTTCCTGATGTCCCAAACAATCGAAAAGGGGATTCATCAGAGAAAATAACTTTACCCCAGTCCTCAGCAGTCCACTGCCTGTACCTTTTGCAGAATATCAGTCTGTCCATGATGTTTTTTCTGGAGAGAAGTGGCTTCTTTGCTGCCCTCCTTGAGACCAGGCCTTGCTCCAAGATTCTCCGCCTCACAGTGCGTGCAGATGCACTCACACCTGCCTGCTGCCATTCCTGAGCAAGCTCTGCACTGCTGGTAGCCCGATCCCGCAGCTGAAACACTTTTAAGAGACGGTCCTGGCGCTTGCTGGTCTTTCTTGGGTGCCCTGAAGCCTTTTTGGCAACAATGGAACCTCTCTCCTTGAAGTTCTTGATGATGCGATAGATTGTTGACTGAGGTGCAATCTTTCTAGCTGCGATACTCTTCCCTGTTAGGCCATTTTTGTGCATTGCAATGATGACTGCACGTGTTTCTTTAGAGATAACCATGGTTAACAGAAGAGAAACAATGATGCCAAGCACCAGCCTCCTTTTAAAGTGTCCAGTGGTCTCATTCTTACTTAATCATGACAGATTGATCTCCAGCCATGTCCTCATCAACACCCACACCTGTGTTAATGGAGCAATCACTGAAAAGAGGTTAGCTGGTCCTTTTAAGGCAGGGCTGCAATGATGTTGAAATGTGTTTTGGGGGATAAAGTTCATTTTCTAGCCAAATATTGACTTTGCAAGTAATTGCTGTTAAGCTGATCACTCTTTATAACATTCTGGAGTATATGCAAATTGCCATTAGAAAAAGTGAAGCAGTAGACTTTGTAAAAATTAATATTTGTGTCATTCTCAAAACTTTTGGCCATGACTGTAGCGGGAGAAAAAAAGCAGATGTAAAAGCGACTATTACTGAGCAATATGAGGGAAATGTTTGTTGCCTATCGGGATCGGAATGGCCCTGAAATTGGATTTTCCAAGTTTTGTGAGCTTCGGCCAAAGTGGTGCGTAACCGTTGGATCTGCTGGAACACATTCCGTTTGTGTGTGTACCATTCACCAAAATGTCAAACTAATGCTTGCAGTATGCCCAATCAATGATGACTACAAAGAGCTCATATGCAAAATGGTCTGTGGAATTGAATCCAAGGACTGTATGCTTGGTCGTTGTGATAAATGCCCGAGTCCTGAAGTTTTAAAAGAATTTCTAGTCAATGTGTTTGTCAACAGTGACCCTGAAGATATTATTGAGTTCAAACAATGGATTCACACTGATCGAGACACGCTTGATACCGAACAACTGACTATAGAAGATTTCATTGAAGAATTGGTTTTGAAAATTTCTAAACTTTGTAGCCATCACTACATCGCCAAGCATCAAAGTAGCTATTTGAAATCGTTGAGGGAAAATCTGAGACCTGGAGAGCTTGTGATCCTTATGGACTTTGCTGAAAATTACTCATTTATTGTTCAAGATGCCATTCAAGGTTTCCACTGGGAAAATTGTCAAGCTACAGTACACCCATTTGTAATTTACTTCAAGGAGTTAAATGGTGAAGCTGCGCAGAACATCAGCTGGTGCATAATCAGTGATTGCTCACGACATGACACAGTTGCAGTCCACACTTTCTTAACAGTAATTGTGGAGTATCTCAAGACTCTCATCTATGGGATTCGTCATATCCACTACTTCAGCGATGGATCTGCAGCCCAGTACAAAAATTTCAAAAATTTTCTCAACTTGTGCCACCACAATGCTGATTTCAATATCAGCGCTGAATGGAATTTTTTGGTACCAGTCATGGAAAGTCGCCCTGTGATAGGATTGGAGGGACAGCAAAGAGGTTGGCAGCTCGTGCCAGTCTTCAACGCCCAACTGAAAACCAAATACTGACCCCGGTGGATTTATTCAACTTTTGCAATGAGCAACTGCATGGAATCAAATTTTTTTTTGTTCCAAAAGAAAAAATTGACGAAATACAGGTAGTTCAAGAGGAAAGGTTCAAAGATGGACATACAATTGCTGGAACAAGAGAAAATCACCAGTTTGTGCCAATTGATGACAAAAAGATTCGCATTTCAAGGGTGTCAAATGACCCATCATCTTTCATTGCCCATGTAGATAGATCTGTCAGATCAGAAATGCCTTTTGTGCCAATTGCAAACCTCCAGCCAGGGCAATACATTGCCTGCATTTACGATAGGAACTGGTGGATTGGAAATATTTCTGAAATTTCAGTCGACGACCATGATGCATTAATACATTTTATGCATCCTCATTGACCAGCTAGCTTCTTTCACTGGCCTGTGAGAAATGATACATGCTGGATTCCCGAGCAGTCAATCATTGCAATAATTCCAGCACCAGCTGCAACAGCAATGGGCCGACAATACAGCTTCTCTGAACCGATTATGTTGCAAATTCAGCAACAATTCCAGACCACTTAGACTGAACATTATGGCTTGGGAACCAACAAAAGATACCCAATATTAGGCTTGGGATCCAAGGCAAAGACACCCACCCTCAGGCTTCGGAACCTGCGATAAAGAGACCGCCCGCGGCTGGCCTTGCACGGATATCGACCATGGCTCCTAGGCGATGGGGCTGCCAATTCTCGAAAGACAGCATTATTACAATTCTTAATAGGATTATAATACCAATTCTTAGGGAATTGGTTGTGGTATAACCACCATGGACCAACGCAAGGGTTTGAATAGTGCAGTTACCATTCATTGCTTATTAATAAATAACACCATGTTCAGTGGCATTTTTCTTTTCTTAAACTGAGAGACTCCAAAAAAAAACAATGATCCTTGTAGAGAAAAACGTGCTCTTTCTAATGATATCAAAATTAATATATTTTAGGGGTACCCTTTTTGAGAAATTTGACCTAAAAATAGGTAAAATTTGTTTTTTTTAAGTTTTTTATCATATGTGGGTGTGAATATTTCCACAAATACATATGGTTTTACCGTGATATTGCAGCAATGTAAAGTCATGTAGATGTTTGGTGTACAGGGCAAAGCACCAGTTACTATTGGTTTTTGGTCTCGAGTTATATATGGGCAAAGTTTGGCATAAATTTTATGCAACGCGTTTTACAAGCTACTTTGACACAAATTTGCGGACGAAATATTGTTTTGTCATAGCCGGTAATAATTTTATCGTGTTTAGCAGCAAAAGTTGAGCTAGTATGCCAAATTTCAGCATCATAGCCAGTATAGAACTCTAATGGCTATGTGCCAAAGTTTGCAAAATCCTCTTAGCTGAATCCGCAGGCTTGGTGGAACATCCAGTGAAAGGTCAACAGTGCCCAATGTATTTGAGAACTGGCCCTAAAAATTTACAGAACCTCTTTTCAAACATACATGTACATCCTTATAAATTTTCAGCAAAATCGGAGAAGGTCGAGTGGGGACCACTGGTCCACTTGACATGGAATGACTCTGTTCACAAACGATCTCCATCCAACCTCACTGAGCCCGAGCTGTTTGCCAAGGAAGAATGGGCAAGAATTTCAGTCTCTCGATGTACAAAACTGATAGAGACATACCCCAAGCGACTTGCAGCTGTAATCACAGCAAAAAGGTGGCGCAACAAAGTATTAAGTTAAAGGGGCCTAATAATATTGCACGCCCCACTTTTCAGTTTTTGTATTTCCACAAAAATTAAAATAACCAATAAATTTCGTTCAACTTCACAATTGTGTCCCACTTGTTGATTCTTCACCAAAAATTTATATTTGGTATCTTTATGTTTGAAGCATAATATGTGGGAAAAGGTTGAAAAGTTCCAGTGAGCCGGAACTTTCGCAAGACACTGTATGTAATAATGTCCCCGTCCTGTGCCCTTTATGTAATAATGTCCCCCGTAATATAACAATTTCTCCATCCTGTAATAATGCCCCTGTCCAGGGCCCTGTACGTAATAATGTCCCCGTCCTGTAACCATGTCCCGGTCCTGGGACCTGTATCTAGTAGTGTCCCAGTCATGGGTCCTGCATTTACTAATGTCCCCTGTCGTGGGCCCTGTCTGTAATAATGTCTCAATCCTGGGTCTTGTCTGTAATAATGTCCCCTTCCTTGGCCCTGTATGTAATAATTTCCCTGTCCTGTAATAATGTCCCTTGTGCTGTATTATTGTCCCCTGTTCTGTGCCCTGTCTGTAATAATGTCCCCGTCCTGGGCCCTGTCTGTAGTAATGTCAAAGTCCTGGGCCTTGTCAATAATAATGTTCCTGTCCTGGGCCCTGTATATAATAATATCCCCATCCTGGCCCTGTATGTAATACTGTTCCCATCCTGGGCTCTTTATGTAAAAATTTCCCCATCCTGGACACTGTCGGTAATAATGTGTCCCTGTCCTGTGCCCTGTATATAATAATATCCCCATCCTAGGCCCTGTATGTAATAATGTTCCTGTCCTGGGCCCTGTTTATTTATTTTACTCGTTTATATTGCACTTTACAGACATTATTGGCACTGTCCCCAGTGGGACTCACAATCTATATTCCCTATCAGTATGTCTTTGGACCTGTGTGAAATGTTACTATCCTGGGCCTTTTATGTAATAATGTCACTGTCCTGTGCCCTGTATATAATAATATCCCAGATCTGGTCCTTTTATGTAATAATGTCTCTGTCCTGGGCCCTGTGTTATAATGTTCTATCCTTTACCTCTATGTAATAATGTCTTCGTCCTTAGCACTTTATATAAAAATGTCCCTGTCCTGGGCTCTGTATGTACCAATGTCCCCATCCTGTAACAATGTACCCATCCTTGGCCCTGTATATAATAATGTCCCAGTCCTGGGCACTGTATGTAATAATGTCCCCATCCTGGGCCCTTTATGTAATAATTTCCCTGTCCTGTAACAATGTCCCCTTCCTGGTCCCTTTATGTAACAATGTCCCCATCCTGAGCCCTTTATCTAATAATGTCCCTGGTCTGGGCCCTGTATGTAACACTGTCCCATCCTATAACAATGTCCAGTTCTGTAATAATATACCATCCTGTAATAATGTTCCCATGCTGGGCTCTGTATGTAACAATGTCCCCGTCCTGGTCCCTTTATGTAATATTGTCCCCGTCCTGGGTCCTGTATGTAATAATGTCCCTGTTCTGTAATAAAGTCCCCATCCTGGGCCCTGTATGTAATAATGTCCCAATCCTGGGCCCTTTATGTAATAATGTGCCCATCCTGGGACTTTTATGTAATAATGTCACTGTCCTGGGCCCTGTATATAATAATATCCCAGACCTGGTCATTTTATGTAATAATGTCTCTGTCCTGGGCACTGTCTGTTATAATGTTCTATCCTTTGCCTCTATGTAATAATGTCTTCATCCTTAGCCCTTTATCTAATAATGTCCCTGGTCTGGGCCCTGTATGTAACACTGTCCCCATCCTATAACAATGTCCCGTTCTGTAATAATATACCATCCTGTAATAATGTCCCCATGCTGGGCCCTGTATGTAACAATGTCCCCATCCTGTAACAATGTTCCCGTCATGGGCCCTTTATGTAATATTGTCCCTGTCCTGGGTCCTGTATGTAATAATGTTCCCATCCTGTAACAATGTTCCCATCCTGGGCCCTGTATGTAATAATGTCCCAATCCTGGGCCTCGTATGTAATAATGTCCTTGACCTGGGCCTTGTATGTAACAATATCTCCGTCCTGTAACAATGTCCCGTCCCGAGTCCTGTATGTAATAATGTCCTGGTCTTGGGCCTTGTATGTCATAAGGTCTCTGTCCAGGGCCCTTTAATAATGCCCCTGTCCTCTGACACATTTAAACAAAAAAAAAAGAAACCATTCCTCTCACCTTTCCTCGCTGCCAGGACAAGCAACGTCTTATTTCTCCTCCATAACTATTGTAGGGGGTGCGAGTGATACATTGGAAGTGACATCAAGCATTGTACACAACAGGGATGCCAATGTCAGCTGCCGCCTCTGATAGGCCAGTGGTTACTAAAGCACATTCAGCTGCAGACAGGGCAGGTGTAGCCTGCCCCCTGACTCCACAGGCCTGGTCTTGGTCACAGCCTCTGTGACCAAGATAATCGTACCCCTACCAGTCTTATATACAAAATAATATATTGCCAGTATAACATCTGATGTTCTGTAGTCATCACATATCGTATACTAATACAGATGAACGAATCTATTCACAGGACCAATTCAGCATCCCGTGGCCACCAGATGATGACCCTGCGGACCTCCTCCTTCTTGCTAGTATCTCCTTTTTTGATTTGCAGCCTGGCATAATGACATTTTTGCAGCATGACACATACATGGCATTGGACCAGGCTACAAATTAAAGGAAAAACCATGTATGCCAGCAGGTAGGAGGAGGTCCGCAGGGCTCCTGTTCAGCAGCCACAGAATACTGACTGGACTTCCTTACCAAGGTCCTGTGAGTTGATTCACTTTCTCTGTATACCAGACATGTATACTATATGCACAGACATCTAATGTTATATACAGGATAATATGTGACTGGAATATTACAGTTGAAACCAGAAGTTTACATACACTATATAAAAAGACACATATGCATGTTTTTCTCAATATCTGACATGAAATCAGAATAAACCTTTCTCGTTTTAGGTCAATTAGGATTAAAATAATTATTAATATTTGCTAAAAGTGAGAATCATTTGAGAGAGAATGTTTTAAGGCATTTTTATTACTGCAAATTCAAAAGTTTACATACACTAAGATCACTATGCTTTTAAACAATTCTGGACTGCCCATATGATGATGTCATGTGTTTGGAAGCTTCTGATAGTTTTTTGGCAATATCTGAGTTAAATAGAGACACACCAGTGGATGTATTTTAATGCACACCTGAAACACACTGCTTCTTTGTGTAGCATCTTGGGAAAGTCTCAAGAAATCAGCTAAGACATCAGGAAGAGAATTGTGGACTTGCACAAGCCTGGCTCATCCTTGGGTACAATTTCAAGATACCTGAAGTAGCCTCGTTCATCTGTACAAACAATTATACGCAAGTACAAACAAGATGGGAATGTCCAGCCATCATACCGCTCAGGAAGTAGACAGGTACTGTGTCTCAGAGATGAAGTGCTTTGGTCCGATATGTGCATAGCAACCAGAGGACAAAAGCAAAAGACCTTGCAAAGATGATGGCGGAAGCTGGTAAGATTGTGTCAATATCTACAGTGAAACCAGTATTGTATCAACATGGGGTAAAGGCCACTCTGCCAAGAAGAAGCCATGACTCCAAAAGAAACATAAAAAAGCCAGATTAATGTTTGTAAATGCACACAGGAACAAAGACCTTAATTTTTGGAGACATGTGCTGTGGTCTGATGAAACTAAAATTGAACTTTTTGGGCATAATGATCATTATGTTTGGAGGAAAAACATAGAAACTTGGAAGCCTAAGAACACCATCCCAACTGTCAAAACCGGGGATGGCAGTATCATGTTGTGAGGTTGTTTTGCTGCAGGAGGGACTGGTGCACTTCACAAAATAGATGGCATCATGAGAAAAGAAGATTATGTAGCAATACTGAAGCAACATATGAGCCAGGAAGTTAAAGCCTGGGCAGATATGGGTCTTCTAAATGGACAGTAACCCAAAGAATCAGGGCCACTATCTTTGCATTACTGTCCTTACTGACATATGGGGCCCGATGAGCAGAGGGGGCCCGCAGTGGACCCCCTCTGTACTGCTCACCGGGCCTCAGCAGCAGGATGCTGTCGCTTCAGTAACTGATCGCGTGTCCTCCGACACACGATCAGTTAAAATCTATTGCCATGCAGATGCAGCAGATCCCTCCCGCAAGGCAACAGTTAACAGCCGCCAGCCAATCACAGGTCAGCAGGTGATGTCAGCACGCACTTCGCCGACGTATGATGTCACTGTCATACGCATCCTGCATGCCTCATCTGAATCGCAGCGGAGGCAGCCGCTGGAGCTCGGCCAGGTAAGGAAAAACTTTTTTATTTATTTTGGAAAGCAGGTGCATATTATACTGGTGTGGGGGTGCATTATACTACTATGGGGGTGGGGGGAGGGAGGGAAAGGGGCTGCATTATACTTTGGGGTGCATTATATTCCTATGGGGCTTCATTATACTATGAGGCTTCATTACACTCCTATGGGGGTGCATTATACTCCTATGGTGGTGCATTATGCAATGGGGCTGCATTGTACTATTGGGCTTCATTATACTATGGGAGTGCATTATACTGCTATGAGGGTATATTATACTCCTATGGGGCTTCGTTATACTATGGGGGGTACATTATACTCCTATGTGGCTGCATTGTACTATGGGGCTTCATTATACTATGAGGGTGCATTATGCTCATATGGGGGTGCATTATGCTCCTATTGGGCTGCATTATTCTCCTATGGGGCTGCATTATACTATGGGGCTTCATTATACTCCTATTGGGGTGCATTATACTCCTATGGTGGTGCATTATATTCCTATTGAGCTGTTTTATACTACTATGGGGCTGCATTACACTACTATGGGGCTGCATTATACCACTATGGGGGTGCATTATACCACTATGAGGTGCTTTATACTATGGGACTGCATTATACCACTATGGGGGTGCATTATACCACTATGTGGGTGCATTATACTGCTATGTGGGTGCATTATTCTATATATGACTATGGGGTACATTATACTATTATAGATGATTATGGGGAAGTATGGAGAGACCTGAGGCAGAATGTGGGATATTATTACTTCAGGGGCTAATTAAAGGATATTATTTTTGATACTGTTTTCAGTGTGGGGGAGAAAAGGTCCTGTTACTGTGCAGGGTGACACAGTCACTTTTTTCTTCATCTGGCGTAGTATAGCGGTTGGGGAAAAATTTGTGAATGTGCTCTATAGAACCGTGTTATTTTCTGCAGAGATGAGTCCTGGCTGGAAGAAGTGATGGCGGCGTGCACTGGATGAAGATGAAAAGCAAAGATGAAGAACTACAATTAGAGACATCACTGATGTATACTCGATAGTGTCACCAGACACTATACACTGTATACTATATACAGAGCTTGTGTATAAAGTCACCGGTGATCACTGTATATTGCCTGTACACTGACACTGTTTATGATGTACAGATCTCCTCTATATAATGGCACTTATGGTGATATTAATATTGTGTTTTTTTATTAATGACCAGTATTGTAGTATTCGGTCACTGTGTGGTAATGTGTTCTTGTCATGGTGTGATGGTATATGTCCTTTGTATGTGGTATTATTCAGTCACTATGTGGTGGTAATATGTGGCCTGGTCATGGTGTGATGGCATTTGTTCCTTGTATGTGCTATTATTCGTTCACTATGTGGTTGTAATATGTGGTCTGGTCATGGTGCGGCGGTATTTGATCCTTGTTTGTGATATTATTTGTAATTTTAAAAATTGGAAAATAAATAAAAATATACCGAAATTGTATTGGATATTTTAACAAATATATTAGTACGTTACAGTAGAGTAGAGCCCATCCAGAAGAGTCTACCTTGTCATGGTGGCAGATTAAAAAATATTTTGACCAAAACAAAACCTGCTGGCTATGTATGTGGTGATGGGAACTATAAATGTGTGATTGGTGAGGATGTGGTGCAGACGTGGAGTTTTTCCAAAAGAGGATCCCATAGAAGATGGTGGAAGGTGAGTATATAAACACACTGACACTACACTACATCACTACATGTACATATAGGCACATTTAGGGGAAAAAAGTCAATGGGAGGCTTCTTTAAGTGGGCTGTTTTTTTTTGCTACAAACTATTTTTATTTAACTGTGTTTATTGATTTGGAAGTTTTAATAAGGGGAGGAGTGAGGGGGGAAAGGCAAGGTTTTAGGAAAAGGGGGAGGGGGCTACAATTAGGAGAAGGGAAGGAAAGGGAAGGGAAATGGGTTGACAATGAAAACTCGAAAACTCCAAATATACATTTCCATAACTTTACATATGAAATTAATGCAGATGTAAACTCTATCTAACTTAAGTTTATATCATAAAAAAAACTGTAGTCACTTAATGACCAGTATAAAAGAAAAAAAAAACAAAGCCGTACCATAGAACAGATCCCGTTTATTATTTGAACAATAAAGTATATATTTGGTTTAAGCCATAACAGAAATTGATTTCCATTTGTCCCATTTCTTTGCGTTTCTTTAAGTTATTATTAATAGCAAAGCGTAGTTCCAAAGAGTAGCGCAAAGAGATTTTTTCCAAAATGTCTGAAAACTTTGGCACATCCACTCTTTTCCAGTACAATGCCAGGGAATTCCTAACCACCAGGAAAATATGTATTATAACAAACTTTATCGAGGGGTCGAACTCTTCAAGGTCAATAGAGAGAAGAGCGGCCTGTGGAGTTAACAGGTAATGCCTCTAGAGTAAGTATATATCGATACCTGTTTCCACAGGCTTTTAACTTTAGGGCAACTCCAAAAAATATGGAGAAGATTACTATGTTTTCAGCAATTCCTCCAACATAAGGGTGAGTTCTTTTGGTCAATATGAGTTAGGCGATAAGGGGTGTAATACCATCTGACGAGTGTTTTATAGTAAGCCTCATGAAGGATCATAGAAATGTTGGACAAATTAGTTTCTGATAGCGTTTTCCCATTGTTCGTGGTTAGAGATGAGCGACTTTGCCTCCGGGAGGGTCGAGTCGGGTTTCGGACCACCCGACTTTATCAAAAGTCGAGTCTAACAAAATCGGGCAACTATCGGAAAAAGTCGGAGTTCCGACCGAAACCCGACCTGACCCCAATGCAAGTCAATGGGGAATAAAAGTCGTCAGTGAGTGGAGGACAGTAAACACATCTACAGTGCCCATTTCAATGCCAACGACATCAATTCTTGTTACTTAAGCTTGTCAACCTTAATTTGCTTTATAATAATAGTAACGCATTGAAAACTGGGGGTTATTTGGCTAAAGTTGTGGGGGGGGCAGGGCTGGCTCCAGGTTTTCATGGGCCCCGGGCGAAAGAGTCTCAGTGTGCCCCTTTAACACATACCACAATTCATGATGCTCCGAAACGGCAGAGAAATATAGGTATAGTACAATGCCAAATACTTCACTTCTTACATTACATGAGTGATATCTGTTGTAAATTCTACAGTAGCTCAAAAACCGGACAGTATAGTCCTCCATACAGTATTATTGGCACCACATAGTACGCCATACAGAATAATGAGCCCCATATATTGCTCTATACAGAATAATGAGCCCCATATATGCTCCATACAGAATAATGAGTCCAATATATGATGCTCCATACAGAATAATGGGCCCAATATAATACTTCATACAGTATAATGAGCTACATATATTGCTCCATACATAATAATGAGCCCCATATATTGCTCCATACATAATTGGTTCCATATAATGTTCCATACAGTACATGAAGAGCTCCACATAATGCTCCAGTATATGATGGTCCCCATATAATGTGCCATACAGTATAGGACGGTTCTCATAGAGTATAATGAGCCCCACATATTGCTCCATGCAGTATGAGTCGCATATAAAGCTCCTTACAGTATATGATGGGCCCCATATATTGCTCAATACAGAATGGGCTCCATATAATGCTCCATACAGAATAGGCCCCATATGTGCTCCATATATAAAGGGCCCTATATGATGCCCCATAAATAATGAACCCCATATGATGCTCTAGTATGTGATGGGCCCCATATATGATGCCATGTATATCCCATTGATGCCGTATGATGAGCCCCATATAATGTTCCAAATATAATGGTCCCCATATATAATTCTCCATATATAATGGGCTCGATGTGATGCTCCATATATAATGTGCCCCATATGATGCGCCATATATAATGGACCCCATATGATGCTCCAGTATATGATGTGCCCCATGGATAATGCTCCAGTGTATGATGGGCCTATATAATGCTCCATATATAATGGGCCCCATATGATGCTCCAGTGTATAATGGGCCCTGTATATGATGCTCCAGTGTACGATGGGCCCCATTTATAATGCTCCAGTGTATGATGGGCACCATATATAATGCTCCATTGTATAATGGACCCTATCTATGATGCTCAAGTGTATGATGGGCCCCATATATAATTCTCCAGTGTTTAATGCTCCCCATATATTGCTCCAAACATTAAAAAAAAATGAAATACCTCTCCTTGCTGGGCACTGCTCTACTCTGGACTCCTCAGCGTCGCCATCTTCCAGCTCTCTGCACTGTGACTGTTCAGGCAGAGGGCGCACAGACGTGACGTCATCGCGTTCTCTGAACTGAATGTCACTGTCAGGAAACGCGGAAGACGTCACAGCGGTGGAGCAGGGAGAGGTAAGTTTTGCAAGCGCTGGGGCCCTGAGCAAGCAGTGGGGCGCACACTTGTGGGCGCCGGCACTGGCACAGGGCCCCTCATAGTACGCCAGTGTCTCTGACGGCTCAGGGCCCCGGTACTTGCCCAGGTGCTGATGCCGGTCCTTGGGGGTACAGCCCAGTTAGGGAGGTGGAAAAACTGGCATATGTTGAGGTGTAGGCTGGACGTTCAGCAGCTGCAAATGGAGGAATTGGAGAAGTCGGAGGAAGAGGAGGACAAAGCGAGCCATTTTGCTGGCAACCTATGTGTCATCAGGGGAAGGTGGTACAAAATCCTTTGAAACCCAGGCATGGTTCATTTTAATGAAGGTGAGATCACCTACATTTTGGGTCGACAGCCGGGTCCTTCTTTCTGTCAGGATTGATCCAGGAGCACTGAAGACTCTTTCTGATAGCACACTACCAGCAGGGCAAGCGAGCTCCTGTAAGGCATATTGTGCCAATTCAGGCCAGGTGTCCAGTTTACAGGCCCAGTAGTCAAAGGGGAATGAACTGTGAGGGAGAACATCGATAGGGGAGGAGAGGTAATTTTGAACGATAGTTGACAACTGCTGTCTCCTGTCTGTTGCAATCAATTCAGTATTACCAGTCGTGTGAGCGGTACTCGAGAAATCAGTCCACAACATGGTCATGAAACCCCTGTCTCCAACGCCACTTCAGCTGTGTGCATCACGAACACCTCTTCCATGTTTCCCAGTATGGCTTGTGTTAGAACCTGCACCGCTATTGTGTGCTGGGAATGCCTCTAACAAACGGTTTATCAGAGTTGCTTGTTTGTTCGCCAATAATAGCTCTAGGTTTTCCTGTGGCATGATGTTCTGTAATTTGCCTTTATAGTGTGAATCGAGGATGCTGGCCAACCAGTAGTCGTCATCCTTTAATAATTTTGGCAATGCGGGGGTCCCTTTTTAGGATCCGCAAGACATAATCACACATGTGGGCCAATGTTCCAGGTGTCAATGATGCACTGCCAGTGGTGGGTGGAGGAGCACTTTCTGCCAAATCCACATCCCTCCAGTCACGCACAAACCCTGTACCTGACCTTGGCAAGCCAACATTTTGTCTTGCCCTCGAGAAGCATCCTCCTCCCTAAAATAATCATACCCCTCATCCTCCTCCTCTTCTTCCTCCACCTCGTCCAGGACAGTTCCCTGAGCAGACAATGGCTGACTGTCATCAAGGCTTCCCTCCTCCTCCTCTTCCTCCTCCGCTGCAGACGCCTGATCCTTAACCCCTTAACCCCCAAGGGTGGTTTGCACGTTAATGACCGGGCAAATTTAAACAATTCTGACCACTGTCTCTTTATGAGGTTATAACTCTGGAACGCTTCAACGGATCTACGAGATTCTGAGAATGTTTTCTCGTGACATATTGCACTTCACGTTAGTGGTAAAATTTCTTCGATGTAAACGCATTTATTTTTGAAAAAAACGGAAATATGGCGAAAAGTTTGAAATTTTCAAACATTGAATTTTTATTCCCTTAAAACAGAGAAATATGTCACAGAAAATAGTTAAAGGTAATCTGTCACCCCAATTTTGCCATATCAACTAAAGATATGGCTGAATAGTGCGTCCCATAACAAAGCTAACGGTAGGTATCATATATCCTGATACCCCCGTTTTCATATCAAAATACCTTTGTAAAGTTGGTATTTTTCGCTGTCAATCATGGCAGTCAGGTCAGGAAGGCGGAATTTTCTCTGTCCTCCCCCCTGCTCCTCAGCATCAGTTGCGTATCGCCATCTGTGAATCCCACAGACTGCGTTCAGCTTCCCGCAATTGCGCAATTCAAATTCAGGCCGGCGCATGCGCAGTGTGCTTTGCCCAACAGTGGGCATAAAATCATTACAGCGCATGCGCTACTCTTTCCTTGCCCCGGAAGTCGTCCAAGGCAAGCAGTCATTTCGGGGCAAGGAAAGACTAGTGCATGCGTTGTAATGATTGTATGCTTTGCCCACTGTTGGGCAAAGCACACAGCGCATGCGCTGGCCCAAATTTGAATTGCGCAATTGCGGGAAGCCGAACGCCGTCTGTGGGATTCACAGATGGTGATACGCAACTGATGCCGAGGAGCGAGGACAGAGGGAGGACAGAGAAAACGCTGCCCTCCTGACCTGACTGCCATGACTGACAGCGAAACATATCAACTTTACAAAGGTATTTTGATATGAAAACGGAGGTATCAGGATATATGATACCTACCGTTAGCTTTGTTACGGGACACACTATTCAGCCATATCTTTAGTTGATATGGCAAAATTGGGGTGACAGATTCCCTTTAATAAATAATATTTCTTAGGGTATGTTTCCACGTTCAGGAAACAGTCCAGATTTGCTGCGTGTTTGACGCTGTGCGTTGGCGCAGCGTCAAACACGCAGCGTCCAGATGTTACAGCATAGTGGAGGGGATTTCAAGAAATCCCGTCTCCACTATGCTGCAAAACACGCAGGCAGAAGACCGCAGCATGTCCTATTCCCTTGCGGCGACGCTGCGTCGCCGCAAGGGAAATAACACAGGGCTATGCAGCCCTGCGATCATTCCGGATGTGTTTCGGATGTGTTCCTGAACACATCCGGAATCAGCACGCGTTCAAAAGGGGGCGGGGATTTGGGCGGAGCGGAATTTCCGCTCCGTCCAAAGCGCTGTGTTTCTGGACCATGGAAACACAGCCTAATATGTCTACTTTACATCAGCACAATTTTGGAAACAAAATTTTTATTTGTTAGGAAGTTATAAGGGTTAAAAGTTGACCAGCGATTTCTCATTTTTACAACAAAATTTACAAAAACATTTTTTTTTAGGGACCACCTCACATTTGAATTCACAATACGCAAAAGTGACACCATTCTAAAAACTGCACTGCTCAAGGTACTCAAAACCACAATCAAGAAATTTATTAACCCTTCAGGTGCTTCACAGGAGCTGAAGCAACGTGGAAAGAAAAAATGAACATTTTACTTTTTAGTCACAAAAATTATCTTTAACAAGCATTTTTTTTATTTTAGAAGGGGAAAAGGAGAAAATGGACAGATAAAATTGTTGTGCAATTTCTCCTGAGTACGCTGATACCCCATATATTGGGAGAACCACTGTTTGGGCGCACGGCAGGGCTCGAAAGGGAAGGAGCGCCGTTTGACTTATCCAAACCAAAATTGCCTGGAATTGAGAACGGACGCCATGTCACATTTGGAGAGCCCCTGATATGCCTAAACAGTGGAAACCCCCCACATGTGACCCCATTTTGGAAACTAAACCCCCTAAGGAACTTATCTAGATGTGTGGTGAGCACTTTGAACCCCCAAGTGCTTCACGCAAGTTTATAATGTAGAGCTGTGAAGAAAAAAAATCATTTTTTCCACAAGCATGATGTTTTAGTCTCCAGTTTTTTATTTTCCCAAGGGTAAGAGGAGAAATTGGACCACAAAAGTTGTTGTCCAACTTGTCTTGAGTACGCTGATACCCCATATGTGGGGGGGAACCACTGTTTGGGCGCATGGCAGGGCTCAAAAAGGAAGGAGCGCTGTTTGACTTTTCCAAAACAAAATTGGCTGGAATTGAGAATGGACGCCATGTCGCGTTTGGAGAGCCCCTGATGTGCCTTAACAGTGGAAACCCCCCACATGTGACCCCATTTTGGAAACTAGACCCCATAAGGAACTTATATAGGTGTGTGGTGAGAACTTTGAACCCCCAAGTGTTTCACTAAAGTTTATAATGCCCAGGTGTGAAAATAAAAAATCCTACTTTTTTTCCTCACAAAAATGATGTTTTAGTCCCCAATTTTTTATTTTACCAAGGTTAAGAGGAGAAATTGGACACCAAAAGTTGTTGTCCAATTTGTCCTGAGTACACTGGTACCCCATATGTGGGAAAAAACTGTTTGGTCACAAGTCGTGGCTCAGAAGGGAAGTAGTGACATTTTGGAATGCAGACTTTTATGGAATGGTCTGCTGGCATCATGTTCCGTTTGCAGAGCCCCTGATGTGCCTAAACAGTAAAAAAAAACACACAAGTGACATAATTTTGAAAACTAGACTCCCAAGGAACTTTTCTAAATGTGCCCCCTTTTGAAACTAATCTGTTTCCTGTAAAGTAAATTAGTAGTGCATGGAGGTGTGGTACTATTTGAAACAATCCTTCATACACAGGCCAGGTTTTTCGGGGCAGGTGTCGCATTAGTAAGTGGTGTCTTTGCGTATTCCCCTTTTGTAACACACTCGGCACCTTTTTTGCGGCTTACCTTTTTTTCCAGTTGGCGGGACCACCCCCGGGAAATGCTGACCTGGTATGATACGAGCACCTTCAGTTCCTGAAGTACTGGGGCCCGCTCCTTCCTTAGCACCAAACATCAGGGCCTTAACCACTACCTCCTGAAACTGAAGGTACGGCGTATCGCTGTTGCGTGCACATCGTGACAGCAGGAAAGCGTTGAGCATTGCCATTTGTACTATGTGCACGGACAGCTTTTTGTACCACACCTTGGCCTTTCTCAAAGCACTGTGGAGGAGTTGATCAGAGAGATAAACACCCCCCATGTTTTTATTGTACCCCAGTACACAGTCCAGTTTGCGGACCTGTGTAGAGGTACCCCGTACAGTGCTGAGGGCGCTGCCATCACTGTGTATGGTGGTCAAGAGAAGGACTTCCCTCTTGTCATTGTACTTGACCACCAGCAGGTGGTCGCTACATTGGGCTCTGCTCTCACTCTTTCTGGGCATCTGCCCAAGTAGCATCTTCAGGAGGCCTCTCTGATTTTTGCAGACAGTACTGCAGGCTGCGGTACGTCGCGCAGAGAGGAATTTGTAGAGTGGGACGCTGGAATAAAAGTTACCGGTGTAAAAGTGATAACTTTTATCCAGCAGTGGGTGCACCAAATCCCACACAAGTTTCCCACTCACTCCCAGGATGGGGGACACTCAGGGGGTTGAATCCTGGTGTCCTTTCCTTCGTAAACTCTAAAGCTGTAGATGTACCCTGAGGTACTCTCACACAGCTTATAGAGTTTGATTCTGTACCTTGCCCTCTTGCTGGGCAGGTACTGGCGGAATCGGAGCCTTCCCTTAAAATGAATCAAGGACTCATCCACGCAGATGTGCCTTTGGGGCACGTACACTTCAGCAAACTTTTTGCTGAAGTGTTCGATGACTGGCCGAACTTTGAACAGACTGTCAAAGTTGGGGTCATCTCGTGGAGGACACTGTGCATTATCATTATAATGCAGGAATTTGTGGATGGCCTCAAAACGCGTCCAGGCCATGACCATTGTATAAAATATCAACACTCCAATATTGCCGAAGTTCTAACTTCTTCAGGATCCCCATATGGAGGACCTGGCCCCAAAACTGCATCATTTCAACTGCGTCTACAGGAGACCAGTTGGAAAATGATGACACGGGTTTTGCTCCAAACATTGCCGAGCGTACAAATTAGTTTGCTCCACTATGAGGTTAATAAAATCCTCAGAGAAAAAGACTTTGGTGTCAAACTTGATTCCTGATTCTGCCGCAAAATCAGGAATCAGTGGCTAGTAATTTTCAGGGGGCAAGGTCTATACGGGGTCCGAAGAGGGGTGCACTGGTTCATCTTCAGGAGTGGGCGCTGCCTCATCTTCTGTCCTGGGGCATCTGCGTGGCGGTTCCGCAGGACCCGAGGAGGAAGATGAGAAGGAAGAAGAAGAGGATGAAGAATCTGAAAAGTAAAGAAATGTGGGATCCTCTCCCTCGCTATCAGTGTTGGAAGCAAGGAAAGAATATGCTTCCTCCACTGAATAGCGCTGTTGGGATGAACGTGACTGGCGGGACATTTTTTTTGTGTGAATGTGGTGCTTTGTGTGTACTTTATTTATAACTATGTGTGTGGGGGGGATAGTACTTGGTGCAAACTATTCTGAAAAGAAAAAGCTAAAAGAAAAGAAAGTAAATAGGGAAAAAAATAACTGTGAAAAAAGTCTAAAACAGCAGGCACGAGCTCTGATAAGTGACAGGTGTCACTTATCAAAGTTCCGCGGCTGCAGGATGTGCGCACGGGAGTGGCGGAAAGGGTAGTGAAAAAAAAACGGCAGGCACGAGCTCAGATAAGTGACCGGTGTCACTTATCAAAATTCCGCGGCTGCTGGATGTGCGCATGGGAGTGGCGGAAAGGAGAGTGAAAAAAAAAAAAAAACAGCAGGCAGGAGCTCTGATAAGTGACCTGTGTCACTTATCAAAGTTCCGCGGCTGCTGGATGTGCGCACGGGAGTGGTGGAAAGGGTAGTGAAAAAAAAACGGCAGGCACGAGCTCTGATAAGTGACCGGTGTCACTTATTAAAGTTCCGCGGCTGCTGGATGTGCGCACGGGAGTGGCAGAAAGGGGAGCGAAAAAAAAAAAAACAGCAGGCACGAGCTCTGATAAGTGACCGGTGTCACTTATCAAAGTTCCGCGGCTGCTGGTTGTGTGCACGGGAGTGGCGGAAAAGGGGGTGAAAAAAAAAACGGCAGGCACGAGCTCTGATAAGTGACCGGTGTCACTTATCAAAGTTCGGTGGCTGCTGAAAGTGCACATGGAGGGGGGTGCAAAAGAAAAGCGAGCACGAGTGTGGATCGGTAAACTGCATCACCAATCAACGCTCGACGGCTGCTAAATGTGCGCAGAGGCGGCGCAAATGGGGGTAAAAAGAGGGGGAAAGGGAAGAGGGGAGGGGGAAATGGGGGATTTGGGTGGATGAAGATAGATTGGGCAGGGAACGGGGCTCAAAACTTACGTTTGTAGACAGTTTGCAGACAGGTCACAGAGCGGTCATATCGCTGCTGTGACCTGTCATTGGTGGGATCGATGATCACATCAATCCCACCAATCAGAGGAGACCGTTGTTTTGCTGGTGTTGCTAGGCACCGGCCTAGTATCGGAGCTCACAGCTCCGATTACTAGGCAGGTCTCCAGCAGGTCACCAAGCAGGACACAGCGCGGTCATACCGCTGCTGTGCCCTGTAATTGGTGCGATCGACGATGACATCGATCGCGCCAATCAGCAACTGCAGGCCCTGCTGGGCCTGTCCTAGGCTCCGGCCTAGGATCGGTGCTATTACTGCACCAATCCAGTCAGGTAATTGCAGGGCACAGCGCGATAATACCGCGGCTGTGCCCTGCGATTGGCGCGATCGATGTGATCGTCGATCGCTCAAATCCAGGGGTGGGTCTGGACCATGCCAGGCGCGGGCCTAGAATCGAGTACATCGGTACTCGATCCTAGCCTGGGATCTCACTGTTTTCGCCAATCTGAAACTGGCTGAAACAATGAGAAATGCTGCGATTGGCTGTTCAGAATTGAACAGCCAATCACAGCGATCGGGAGGCCGGGTGAGGCGAGACAGGCCCTGGAATGCCGACACCATCTTCCTCCAGGTAAGATGGCGTCGGAATTTTAATGCGATCACTGCGACTTAAGTCGCGATGTCGCATTAAAGGGCATGACGTACTATCCCGACCCTGGTCATACGAGCCCAGGTACTATGGACGGGATAGTACGTCGGATGGCAGAAAGGGGTTAATATGCATCAAAGTTTGCATGAGCAGATGCATAGGTAGGATGCTCATGCTTATGATGGCGTCGTCTGCGCTTACCAGCCATGTGCATTCCTCAAAACACTGAAAGACTTTACAGAGGTCTTTCAGCTTTGACCACTGCATACCCGACAACTCGATGTCTGCCCTCAAACTGCCTACCCGTGTATCCTCCCACAAATGCATTACAGCCTGCCTCTGTTCGCACAGCCTCTCAACCATCTGCATGGTGGAGTTCCACCTAGTTGCAACGTCTATGATTAGGCGGTGATTGGGGAGGTGGAGCGATCGCTGCAGCCTCTGCATACGACTGCAGTCTACGGTCGAGCGACGGATGTGCGAGCACAGTCTTTGCACCTTATGGAGCAGGGCTGGTAACTCAGGATAATTATTTAAGAAGCACTGCACCACCAGGTTCAAGGTGTGAGCCAGGCAAGGTATGTGTCTGAGCTTTGCCAGGGCTATGGCTGCCACAAAATGATGGCCGTTATCACTGACTACCTTGCCTGGATCCAGATGTAGACTGCCTAGCCATGACTCAGCTTCTCGCTGCAAGTAGTCGGCCAGTACCTCCGCGGTGTGTCTGTTGTCGCCCAAAGACATCATCTTTAAAACAGCCTACTGACACTTACCACTAGCTGTTCGATAGTGTGACACCTCGTGTGCAACACTGGCAGCTGCGGATGGAGTGCTCGCGCGACTGCGCTCTGTCGACGAGCTTTCGCTTCTGGAGGAGGAGGGTCGAACGCCTACAGCCAACTGTTGCCTATACCGTGGGCTAGGCAGCACTGTCCCACCGCCGCTGTCCCCTGTCAACCCTGTATGCACCACATTAACCCAGTGCGCAGTGATGGACACGTAACGGCCCTGACCATGCCTACTGGCCCATGCATCTGTTGTGAGTGCACCTTTCCACTCACTGATTGAGTGCATGGACAATGCAGTCTTTCACATGCAGGTGGAGGGCAGGGATGGCTTTTCTAACAAAGAAGTGCCGACTGGGTAGGCCATAGCGTGGGACAACGTAGGCCATGAGCTCTCGGAACGCTGCGCTTTCAACCAAACGGAAGGGCATCATCTCTAATGAGATCAGTTTGGCAATGTAGGTGTTCAAAGCCAGTGTACGCGGATGAGAGGATGAGTACTTTCTTGTCCTACTCAGAGTCTCTGCTACAGTGTGCTGGACTTGAGAGCTGCATATGGTGGAACTAGTGGTGGACATGGAGGACTGAGAGGGGGTTGGTAATGGTGATGGCGGTGGTGATGACCTAGATGCAGTCTTTCGTTGGAAAACCATTGGGATTCCCTGACTGCTTTGGCCTTGCGACAACACCTCAACATTTCTTGCTGGTGGTGTGCTAACTGGTGGGCTTACAGTGGGGGAAGCGATGTAGCGTTGCTGGCTACCTTCAGTCGGAGCAGGTGCACGTGTGCCACCTGAGGTTTTGTAGTTCTTCCATGCTTGCAAGTGCATGGTGTTTACATGTCTATGCATGGAACTGGTATTCAAATTTCTGAGATTTTTCCCTCGGCTAAAGGTCCTTCTGCACTTCTTACAGATAACCTTTGCCTCATCAATAGGATTTTGGTCAAAAAAGTGCCACACTGCACTTTTCCTACCATGGGAAAGCTTTTCAGGGCTTGCACGCTGTGCTAATTTGACCGTCTGGCCAAGCTGTCCTGCAACTCTTTGTTTTTTAACACGATTTTGGACTGCTACGGGCCTGCCAGATAACTGCAGCTGCGATGTCGATGCCTGCTGTGGATCCTCTTCCTCTTCTGAGCTATTGCCAGCAGCACCCTCTTCCCCCAATGGATGCCAATCTGGGTCAACAACTGGATCATCCATCGCCTCCTCTTCAATTTCATCTGCACCTTTGTCTGTGTCACCGTGTAAGGTGGTATAGTATGCAGGAAGGGGCACCTGAGTTTCATCAGGGTCAAATTCTGGCTCAGTAGACTGCAAGTGCAATATAGTGCTCTGGGTGAATGTACCAGCAAAATAAGATAGCAGTGGCTGTGCATCAGTGCACTCCATGTCATATTCATCTTGGACTGGGGAATTCAGGATTTGACTTGACAAGTTAGGCATGGTATGCGAAAAGAGCTCCAGGGAGTAATCTGAAGTGTGGCCTGCCGCATCCTTCACTTTTGGTGGGGGTGAAGGACACAAGGAAAGGTGTTGTTCCTAACTTGGAGCCTGCACTGACGACTCAGTGCTTGCAGTTTTTGAAACTTCAGAAGAGGAGGCGATAGAGCTGGAGGCTGTTTGGCAATGTAAGCCAATACCTGTTCCTGATGCTCCGCTTTAAAAACGGTTTACCTACTCCCAGAAAAGGGAGCCTTCCAGGCCTTCTGGAGCCAGACGATGACGCAGGCTTAATATCTCCTGCCTTAGGTGCTATTGTGCTTTTGGCACTACCAGCAGATGCACCACCACCATCAGTACCAGCTGGCCCCCCCTGCCCACGTCCGCGGCCTCTTTCACCATACTTCCTCATGTTTGGGAAAATGTACCAAAAATACCATCAGATATATGGTACTTTATGAGGAGCGTACAGCTGTATACGGTGTAGGGGAAAATTTAAATCTCCGTATATATTTCCAGAGTCACACACAGACGCTCACTCAGTATGGATTTGACCGTAATACAAAAAGCAGAAAACGGTACTGTATCAGAAGCGTACAGCTGTATCAGGTGTAGGGGAAAATGTAAATCTCCGTATCTATTTCCGGAGTCACACACAGACACTCAGTATGGATTTGACCGTAATACAAAAAAGCAGATATATGGTACTGTATCAGAAGCGTACAGCTGTATCAGGTGTAGGGGAAAATGTAAATCTCCGTATCTATTTCCGGAGTCACACACAGACACTCAGTATGGATTTGACCGTAATACAAAAAAGCAGATATATGGTACTGTATCAGAAGCGTACAGCTGTATACGGTGTAGGGAAAAATTTAAATCTCCGTATATATTTCCGGAGTCACACACAGATAGTCAGCATGTATTTGTCCATGATACCAGCCGGTACACGGTAGTGTGTGAGCAGCGTACAGCTCTATACGGTGTGGGAAAAAATGAACGGTCGGTAACTGTTCAGAAAAAAGAATATAAGTATTAGTGCTGTGTAAAAAGCAGTCTCCACAGCAGTGTACACACAGCAATACAGCTATCAGGCAGCCTAATAACCAGCGCTGCTGCACACAAGAAAATCCTGCCCTGTCACTGCACACTAACTGTACAGCACAATTGCTATCAGCACAAGCACATAAGAACTTCTCTTTCCAGCCCTAACTCTCTCCCTACTGATAAACAGCAACCTCTCCCTACTGTTAAGATCGGCAGAAGTAAAATGGAGGCCGGCGGTCAGCGGTCAAGGCTATTATACACACTGTGACGCATTCCAAAGCAAGCCAATCACTGCAATGCCCTTCTCTACGATGGTGGTGGACGCTGCACATGTCATCTCATTGCCCACAGTGTACATCCTTGCTCATTGGCTGAAAAAAAGGCACCTGCAAGAATTCTGGGAAATCCGACTTTGGCGCTCGTTTTGCCGACCTCATGGCTGACCTCACGCTCTGGTGAAGTTTCGGTCTGCGAAACCCGACTTTGGCGAAAGTCGGCGACTTATGAATCTGGCCGACCTGTTTCGCTCAACTCTATTCGTGGTTAATAGAAGTATTTAGTTCCGATTCCCACTTTACCATATATGTTTTTTTATGGAAGGGATTATCTTTATTCAAATAACTATAAAGATTTTTGGTGCTTCATAAAAAATTATTATTAGGATTTTCTAATAATATAGCAATAATTTCTGCCTTCAGATTTTTGTTGCTTATAAATTTACGAATGCTATCTTTTAAAATTGAAAAGAACATAAAGTCTTGGCAGGTTAGATTAAAATTTTCTTTGACTTCTTTAAAGGGTATGAAGTTCAGCCCATTATGCAAGTCTCTTACTTTTTTGATTCCCAATTGCTCCCAATTATCCGGAAGATCGATTTGATAGATGGTAGTGAGCAAGGAAATTGGGAAGTTTGTTGTTAATTCTAGATTGTTTCTCCTCTTGTTAGGTTTAGCTAGTACAGTTCAAGCGCTAGTCAACGCCTGGAAGATGGGAGATTTAGGATTTGGTAAGTGTGGTCTAAAAAGGTGATTTATAATTATGTCCTGTAGGGGCGGTGGTTATTAATCAATTCTTCTAGATGGGTCCATGTGGGAGAGTTATTTTTGTTAAACCAGTATGCACTATGTTTAACCAAACTACATAAATAATATGCTTTAACATTGGGAAGCGCAATGCCACCATTATTTTTGGATTTATATAAAATGTCTGACGCCACCTTAGCTTTCCTCCCGTTTCAAACAAATGAATTAACAGTTGCTCGGATTCTGTCTGAAAATTGTGTAGGAATAGTTAGGGGTAAGGTCCTAAAGATATATAAGATTTTCGGAAGGATGAAAGATTTTATAACTAATATCTTTCCCTGCCAAGAGAGACCAAATTTTCCAAAAATTTTTAGATCGTTAACAATTATTTTTAAAACTGATTCCAAATTGGAAATAGTTATCCCAAGATAGATGACCTCTCTCTCCCCCCATTCAAAATTTGTAGTTTTGGTAAGATGATTGATGGTTTGGTTATTATTAACAAAGACGTATAAACCTTTCGATTTCTGACATCTTGAAGTATGAAATTGTCAAAAAGAAATCCAAAGTAGATAAAGCCTCAATTGACTTGATAGGATCCGTCAGTGTTAAGAAAATGTCATCTGTGAATAGGCTGAATTTGAATTCTCTTGAGTCAGTTTTAAAGCCAGCCATGTTTAATATATTAAATAATCTCCTGATGCCATTTGGAGCTTGGCGTCCCTCCACAAAACCATTGGTCATTGACAATAATGCGAGGAAGAATGTTATTCAATCTGTCTGCTATAATTTTCGAATAAATTTTTGCATCCCCGTTTATCAATGATATAGGTGTTACTGCTGCTGTGCCTCCCCGCCAGTCACTTACCTGGTCGCCGCGGTCCGCCCTCCCGCTGCTGGTGATGGTTCCTCTGGCTTCACAACCTGGTCCTGGCGCGCTGTCTCTGCTCGGTCCCACTGTGTTTCCCCTCAGCTTACACTTTCACGCTCTGCCAGGACTTCCCGGCATCTGCGCATGCGCCCTGGTCCCTTAAAGGGCACCCGTGCACTTCAGCATTTTATGCCTTCGGATGCCTCAGCCCGAAAATCCCTGGCAGCCAATCCAGGTAAATCATGGGGTATTTCAGGATACCTCCTTTAAGGGGTGGTGCCTGGTTATTTGTTTTTTTATCCGCTCAGTAACTCTGGCCTGCGCCTGCTGTCTTGTGCGCTTGCGTTCCTTCTGCTACCAGAGTACACTTGCGCTGCTGCGCTGTACTACCTGCAACCCACATGCTCGTATCTTTGTGTTTCTCCTGCTCTCTGTTTACCTGTACTCCAGTATACTGCCTTGGCAGCATATTCCCCTTCCCGTTTAATGCCTTCTGTCTTCACAGCTGCCTCCCGCTTTAGCCTTCCTGTAGTCCTGTCCTGGTGTCCACTTCCGGTGTCCTTCCTGTACCTGTCTCATGTCCTTGGATCCGTGTCCCTGTCTCCTGTACTACTGGATCCTACACCCTCCCGTGGTTCCACTCAGTCTCTGTCCCCATTCACCGTCTAAGCTGCCCCTCTTGGTATCGGCTACTGTAGTTTAGTGACCTCTGGGCTTGCTCCTGACGATCCCTGTATAGGGGTCGGTCTCTGCTAGGTCAGCTTGCCCAGGGTAGGTCCAGAGGGTCCTCTCTTAGCGCTCGTCTCCCTGCTGCATCACAATAGGTCTGTAGTTTTAGACCAAACCTAAATCACCTTTTGGCTTGGGTATTAGTATAATCGCCGCTTCTAGCATTTCTTTGGGAAATGTTCCAAGTGTAGCTGCTTGGTTGAATACTCGAGCCAAATATGGAGATAATAGATCAGAAAAAGCTTTATAGAATTCATTAGTATAACCTTCCGGCCCCGGAGATTTTTGAGGTTTAAGTTTTTTGACTGTATCTTCCACTTCTTTAGCCGTGAATGGAGCTGATAATATTTCTAATTCTGCAGTGTCAATGTTTGGCAGTTTTAAGTCTTTAAAAAATGTGATGGTATTTTCAGGGTTATAGGGAGGAGTTGAGGGGTCATTAGCTAGATTGTATAATTTTTTTGTAAAATTCGGCAAAGGCATTTGCAATATCCTTTGGGTGGTGTTTGTTAACTCCTGATGAAGTCTTGATTTTATCAATCCGTTTATTTATTCTATCCTGTTTTAATTTATTTAACATAAATTTTGTTGGTTTATTGATGGAAGAGTATGTTTTAAATTTGGAGTAATTAATCATGAAATCATATTCTGAGTAAATTTCTGTCTTTAGCTGCTGCCTCAATGTCATTATTTCTGAGTGAATTGTTGGTGAAGGGGGAGTGAGGTTATTTTGCTGGTCTTCTTTACTTTTTATTTGTGGTTGTAAGTCTTTGATTTTTTTCTGTGTTCTTTCTTTTGTGTCTAGTGGATAGTTGGATTAGGTGGCCTCTAATAACTGCTTTGTAAGAATTCCACAAAGTGAAAGGGTTAATTTAGTCTTAGGTATTCTCACGTAGATAGTCTATTGTTGCAGTTTCTATTTCTTTTTTGTACTCAGGGATTTTTAAATAGTAGGGTTGCATCTCCATAAGAAGGTGTTTTCGTTATGTGGACCCAGCCGGATTTCTCCAATGACCGGACAATGGTCTGAAAATGTTTTATCCATAATATTTAGGTTTATAAACTTTAATGTGAAGACATTGGATAAAATCAAATCTATATGAGAAGTCTTGTGGACTTCAGAGTAGTATGTGTATTCCCTAGAAGTGGAATTATGACATCTAGAAACATCAAACAACTCGTTTTGGTGAATCCATTTGGTTAAAGAAGGTTGAGTCTGACAGGTGGAGGAAGTTGAGTCAAGGTGGCTGTCAGGGACTATATTAAAGTTTGTTATTGAGATAGCATATTAGAATATGGTACCTGCCCTGGAGATCAGACAACTCTTCGACCAACTTAACTGGGACAGAATTCTTGATCACCATGATCTTCCCCGCTTTAGTTCTCGAACTAAGGGAAAAGAAGATATTAGAATAATCTTTAAGGTCAAATTTCAGATGTTTTCCCTTTTTAGATTAGTTTATACTCAGCTGAGGGGTTTAAGTTATCAAACCCCACTCTGTCACCGAATTCCCTGGACTTGATTCAACATAGGACAACATTGGATCATTCAGAGATCCACAATGAACTTCTGGAGTCAGTTTGCTGCACTGAAAATAAAGGGACCGAATAATATTGAATGCCCCACTTTTCAGTTTTTGTATTTCCACAAAAATTTAAAATAAACAATACATTTCATTCAGCTTCACAATTGTGTCCCACTTGCTGTTGATTCTTCACCAAAAATTTACATTTGGTATCTTTATGTTTGAAGCATGATATGTGGGAAAAGGTTGAAAAGTTCCAGGGAGCCGAATACTTTCGCAAGACACTGTATCTTTGTAGTATTGTTTCTTTGGTTACAGAATCTATAAGTAGTAAAGTAACAAGTAGCTGTAAACTTGGTTCTGTTACTGTATCTTTGTACTGTTAGCATGCTTGGCTCTGTTACTGCCTCTATGGGTTTTCCAGGTTTTAGACAAATTTCTGTATATGCACACTGTCACAATTCCCCTGTGTTCCCAGTGTAATGAACGGAAATGTACAACTGCACAGTTGTGGTCACACCCCGACTAGAGTCTCAGGCGATTCTCTCAGTAGAACATTGAGAAGCAGATTGACTGCAACTATGAAAATCACATACTTGTGATCAATTGACCGCCTGCTCTCGCTGAGTATAAAGGAGAATCATGACCAGAAATGAATCATTCAAAAAAAGGCTGCACTCAAGCATACTAAAGCATGACAACATGGAATACATGAAATTTAGAATAGCAATATGGCTTTGGAATATAAGGAAAAATTTGAGACGCTTAGTATAAACATTTGGCCAAACATTTTAAAGCCCACCAACCATCGTCAAGGTGGTCTCAATTCTGGTGAGTCCCTGACCTAATGTGAACATACCTCTATTAGGCTGATATCTGAATTTCTGGGTGAATATGCACCTCTGTCAGTAATGCCTGCATTTATGGGTAAAGTAGGGACCTGGTGTAATTAAAATCACCACCTGGTGGGGGCGGAGTGCTCAGTCAGCAAGCTAACATTCAAAAGACAAAAAAACCTGACTGGCACATCCAGACTAATGTGAACTAGGTGCAAACCAAGGGAAGCTACCCCCATGTAAAACATACAAAAAAAGGCTGCACTCAAGCATACTAAAGCATGACAACATGGAATACATGAAATTTAGAATAGCAATATGGCTTTGGAATATAAGGAAAAATTTGAGACGCTTAGTATAAACATTTGGCCAAACATTTTAAAGCCCACCAACCATCGTCAAGGTGGTCTCAATTCTGGTGAGTCCCTGACCTAATGTGAACATACCTCTATTAGGCTGATATCTGAATTTCTGGGTGAATATGCACCTCTGTCAGTAATGCCTGCATTTATGGGTAAAGTAGGGACCTGGTGTAATTAAAATCACCACCTGGTGGGGGCGGAGTGCTCAGTCAGCAAGCTAACATTCAAAAGACAAAAAAACCTGACTGGCACATCCAGACTAATGTGAACTAGGTGCAAACCAAGGGAAGCTACCCCCATGTAAAACATACAAAAAAAGGCTGCACTCAAGCATACTAAAGCATGACAACATGGAATACATGAAATTTAGAATAGCAATATGGCTTTGGAATATAAGGAAAAATTTGAGACGCTTAGTATAAACATTTGGCCAAACATTTTAAAGCCCACCAACCATCGTCAAGGTGGTCTCAATTCTGGTGAGTCCCTGACCTAATGTGAACATACCTCTATTAGGCTGATATCTGAATTTCTGGGTGAATATGCACCTCTGTCAGTAATGCCTGCATTTATGGGTAAAGTAGGGACTTATACTAAGCGTCTCAAATTTTTCCTTATATTCCAAAGCCATATTGCTATTCTAAATTTCATGTATTCCATGTTGTCATGCTTTTTGTATGTTTTACATGGGGGTAGCTTCCCTTGGTTTGCACCTAGTTCACATTAGTCTGGATGTGCCAGTCAGGTTTTTTTGTCTTCAGAAATGAATCATTGGCAGTATGTGGAAAAAGGCTAAAGGGTATGTGCACCTAACGCCTGTTCAGCCGAATTTTTCTAGGCAAAGCCGCTTCAGGAAAATGCTGGCAGTCTATTTCCTGAAGTGGCTTCACTGGCAGCTTCGCCGTCATTTTCTGCAGTGGATTCAACTATGTCTTTCCTCTTCATTTTACACTATAATGGAGAGCTGCTTCGGTGAAAACTAAGTGTGTCATGTCTTCAAACCTGTTCAGTTTCCAAACCCTAAAGCTGTTAAGAGAGGTAACAAAACACTGAGCACATGCACTGCATTGTTGTTTTTACATTGCTGTGTATTATGTTCATCTTTTGCATCCACCTAAAAAAGATGTCATGTGCTCGTACCTTAAGGCTATGTTCACATGCAGCATTTTTGCAGTGTTTTTTTGCTTTTTTTATGCAAATGAAATGCTGCTTTTTACAGTAACAGCAAAAGCTACAAGATTTCTGAAATCTCATGTAAATACAGCTTGTTTTTATTCCTGACTGAATTCGAAACCTACAGCATGTACATTTTTCATTTTTGCAGTGTTTTTTAACCTATAGAAAGCAATGACAAATAAAAAAATTCTGGAAAAAAATGCAACAGCGTTTTTTAGGTGTATGGATCAATAAAACTAACTTTATTAAACATGCATTGTAAAGAAAGCACACATGTAATCTGCATCCAAAAATGACACTAAAATGCTGAAAAATGGTGTTTTTGGCTGCAGGAAAAATAAAAATGTAGCAAAAACGCTTATAGATAAACTGGAGCAGTGGGCAGCAACTAACAGAATGGTTTTTAACAGGGAAAAATGCAAAGTACTTCATCTGGGAAATAAAAATGAAAAAAGCATATACAGAATGGGAGGAATAAGGCTAAGCAACAGCACATGTGAAAAAGACTTGGGTATACTAATAGATCACAGACTGAACATGAGTCAACAGTGTGATGCAGCAGCAAAAAAGGCAAATACAATTCTGGGATGTATTAACAGAAGCATACAGTCTAGATCACGTGAAGTCATTATTGCCCTCTATTCCTGTTTGGTCAGACCTCATCTGGAATACTGTGTCCAGTTTTGGGCACCACATTTTAAAAAAGACATCAACAAACTGGAGCAAGTTCAGAGAAGAGCTACCAGAATGGTGTTCGGTCTGCAAACCATATCCTATGAGGAACGGTTACAGGATTTGGGAATGTTTAGCTTGCAAAAAAGAAGACTGAGAGGTGACTTAATAGCTGTATACAAATATCTCAAGGGCTGTCACATTGTAGAAGGATTATCTTTATTCTCATTTGCACACGGAAAGACTAGAAGCAATGGGATGAAACTGAATGGGAGGAGACACAGATTAGATATTAGAAAAAACTTTTTGACAGAGTGATCAATGAGTGGAACAGGCTGCCTCGAGAGGTGGTGAGTTCTCCTTCAATGGAAGTCTTCAAACAGAGGCTGGACAGACATGTCTGGGATGATTTAGTGAATCCTGCTTTGAGCAGGGGGTTGGACCAGATGACCCAGGAGGTCCCTTCCAACTCTACCATTCTATGATTCTATGAGCCTGAGCTTCATTTTGATACCATATCTGTGTAGTAGGCTTGGTGCCCTTACTGCTTCTAAGTAGTTAGTTTGGTTCTAGTACTATTTCTGTGTAATGAGCATAAGATCTTTGGTTGTATCTCTCTAGACTCTTGATATATTTAGCCCACCTTTATGATCGATTTTATATTGTAAACACAATAAGGATGAGCTGCTGCTCATGGGTCACTGCTGTGTGCTTGCCAAAATTTCCCAGCCAGTCCCTTATCGTGTCTGTTGTCTGACACGCTGATTGGTGGAAGAAGTCCCTTCTCCACAAATATATTCACCATCATGTGTACCCCGAGGATGCAAATAGCAGTGACAACGGGAAGTGGCGGGTGAGGGCATGGTGTGGCCCGTGGACCACTGTTTCAGCTTCGGCTGTCTCGGTCCATGTGCTGGACTGGAACGGCTAGAGGGTCAGATGTGGCCCGCGGGCCGCTGTTCACCCAAGTTGGATCTATATCATCTTCACCCTCTCACCCTTGCTTGTTACATCTACCTCATAGCTCAATTTCCCCAGTCACTACTACATTGTATTGGCCTCTTCACTGTTAGATCACCATGCAGCAGGACAGAGAGGGACAGAGCAGGGAATACTCTTGTTGGGACAACCCCTTTAAAATGAGCCTTTAGTATAATAATTCTTACTAGATTGTACTATTTAAGGTAATTAGGCCATAGAAAGAAAAGAGGGCAACATAAAAATAATAACCTTGCTGTATTTAGATTCTTGTATAATGGGATTTGCTATCACTAATTAAAAAAAAAAATGTGGGACAAGTACTGTATTATTAGCACACCTCACATAATATAATGACACTAAGGATGGTTAAATTGTTATACATGTCAAAATTTACATATCCATGAAATATGGCTCATATTCAGATCATAATAACCAAGCACGGTCTCCTGACTTGAGCTAACTGTCTCATAGAAACTGATTAAAAAAAGATAAGAAATATAAAGCCATTTATACATGTATTATATAGGTATTTATTCCAGTACAATGCATGTTGTGAATTGGAAAAACTTCTGCATTCTCCAAAATTTTTATGGTATTTTGTAACTCATTCACATATACTGAAACTGCTACAATGCAGTTCAATATAAAATTTCCACGACAAGCAAATCACAAATAATTGTACCCAGTTGGATATTATGTGATTTGCTTGCAGGGCTGGCCTTAGCCTGAATGGTGGCCTGTGCAAAACTGCCCTATGGTGCCCCCACTCGATTGATTGCATGTTATGGTGGGATCCGCATCTACTACTGTATACAATTCTCTCAAATCACATGGACATGCCAAAAATTTACAAGATGAGAATATCACATGTTGCACAATGTAGCTGGCAGCCCTGCACTGCATGTAGGGATTGTACAAAATTAGAGAAAAATCTTTGCTTTCCTGCATAATGAAGTGTCCTTGGGATATATCTGGTGCTGCTTCTCAGCTCAATTGACTTGAACAGGTCTGAGGTTCAACACCATGTACACAACGTGGGGACAGGTGGGCACTGTTTATGGGGTCATCTTGGATAACACATTGTACATTATCATTGTAATGCAAACATTTTTGGATGGCCTCAAAACGTTTACTTATGGCCATGTGGAGTAGTGGAGTGTTGTATAAAACATCAACACTCCAATATTGCCAAAGTTCTGGCTTCTTCACTATCCCCATGTGCAGTACCAAACCCCAAAATGTCAATTTATACTGCGTCTACAGGAATCCAGTTGGAAAATGATGAAGGGTGTTTTTTGTGCCAAAAATTGCTGGGCTTACAAATTTGTTTGAGCCACCATGAGGTTTACCAAATTCTCAGAGAAAAAGAGTTTGACAAAGTCCATTCCTATGAGGCCAGTGGTGTCAAATTTGATTCCTGATTGAGCCACAATCAGGAATCAGTGGCTCATAATCTTTGGGGGTGAAGTCCATACGGGGTCAGTAATGGTGGGATCTGGTTCAGTTTATGCCCTGGGGTGTTTGTGTGGTGGCTCAGCATCACTTGAGGAAGAGCTTAAGTAGGAGGAAAAATAAAGGAAGGTGAGATCCTTTCCCTTGCTATCAATGTTGGAGGCAAGGAAGGCGTATGCCTCCTCCACTGAATACTGGGATTGGGAAGAGCAGGACTTTTTTTTTACCTATGTCATGTTTGTGTGAGTACCAAATTTTTTTCAGGTGTGCGAGTGCTTGGTGTAAACTTTTTTTTTACTTAGAAAAGAAATAAAAAGATAATAGAAAAAAGCAACAAAAAATGCATGTGCGTCAGTGATCAGTGTTCGATAACTATAGGACAGACGCATGGATGATTTTTTTTCCACGCTGACATTAACTCGATTCAGTAAAAAATACTGTAGTAGACGACAATTACTACAGTATAGTTTTCTATTCCTAATTTAAATTATTTTGTTATTCTCTTTTCACAAAAAAATAACAACAACCGGAGGTTGATCACTGATGTGTGTCAGTGATCAGCGCTCAACGGCTGTAGGAAGCATGGATGATTCTTCTTTTCTGCGCGGACACTATCTTAGTTCAGTAAAAAAAATACTGTAGTAGACGATGACTACAGTATATTTTACTGTCCCTAATCTAAATTATTTCTTAATTCTTTTTCACAGAAAAAAATAAAACTCAATAACCAATGGTTGATCACTGATCGCGTGATCAGCACTTGATGACTGTAGGATGCATGGATTATTCTTTTTTTACGTGCTGACACTAACACAATTTAGTAAAAAATACTGTAGTAGATGATAATTATTACAGTATATGTTGCTGTCTCTAATTTAAATTATTTTTACTCTTTTCACAAAAAACAACAATTAAAGGTTGATCAATGATGTGCATCAGTGATCAGCGCTTGACAGCTGTAGGATCCATGGATGATTTTTTTATCTGCACTGACATTAACTCAATTCAGTAAAAATACCATAGTAGACAATTACTATGGCATAATTTAACTCTTTACTATCTGACACTAACTCAATTCAGTAAAAAATACTGTAGTAGACGACGATTACTACGGTATATTTTTACTCTTTACTATCTGACACTAACTCAATTCAGGAAAAAATAATGTTCTGTAGTAGACAACGATAATACAGTATATTTTCACTGTCCCTAATCTAGTCCTATCAACTAATCTAAATTATTTTTTACTTGATTCTTATTTAACAAAAAAAAAAACAACAACCGAAGACCAGTCAGTGAAGTTAGAGACCAGAGCTCAATGGCTGTAGGACGCACGCACAGATGTGGTACAAAAAGGGAATAAAAAAAAAAAATAGACAGAAAAATTAGCATGGGTGTTAATCAGGTGTGCATCTATCAGTGGCTCGGCGGCTGTAGGACGCACACACGGAGTGGTGCAAAGTGGGAGTAGCACTCAAATAAGCCACAGGCCTATGCTAGGTCAGCGGCCATTTTATTATGAACGCGGCAGATCTGCAAGCAGAGGGCACCATGCGATGTGGGAGCGCAGGCAGATAAGAGGAATTTTTTTTTTACTTCTGTGAATGCAGCATGATGCTGGGGTCAGCCAGGCCAAGGGACATGGGGGCCAGCCAGGCCAAGGGCCATAATGGGGGGTCCAGCCAGGCCAAGAGACATATAGGGGGCCAGCCAGGCCTAGGGACATAAGGTGGGGCTAGCCAGGCCAAGGGTCATATGAGATGCCAGCCAGGCCAAGGGACTGTAAGGATTCTGGATGTTCCATGGAGCCCTGTTTTCCCTTGTCCAAGATGGAGTCTGGTACTTCGCCCTGTCCTGGAACTTCCTGTCTGACCTGCTATTTAAGTCCGGGTCGGGAGATCCTCCTTGCATGAGTATTTTGTTGCTGTTTGCTTCTGAGCTTCCTCCTGGCTTTCCTCTGGGGTTCCTGCTGCTGCTCGTTACTCGTGCCTGCTCATCACTTCCAGCTGCCTTCAGTCCTCTGAGCTCCTTCTGGATCCTGACTGGGGTTACCTACAATCCAGACTTCTAAGACTGTGTCTGTTGCAGGCTGCTCTGTGTGACTTGAGTTGAGTGGGACTTTTCAGCCTAAAAGGTACACTAAAGGACCTTATCCCTGTTATGCTCCACCCATGTATTTCTGGACTTCCATGAAAGGTGTCATCTCCTCTGTCTGCATAGTTCTGGACTTCCACGTATAAGTGTCAGTCACACTCTTGCTTCTTATTACTGCTGGACTTCCATGTATAAGTGCCGTCGCACTCTTGCTTCTTAGTACTGCTGGACTTCCACGTATAAGTACTAGTTCACTAGTGTTGAGCAATACTTCCCGATATCAAGAAGGATCGGATCAGATTGGATCGGACCGATACCCAAAAAGTATCGGGTATCGCCGATTCCGAAAACCAATGCAAGTCAATGGGACAGAAATATCGTAATTAAAATAAACCCTTTCTTTCCTTGTAAACACTAGATATACACACATAGAATACATATATACAGTGCCTACAAGTAGTATTCAACCCCCTGCAGATTTAGCTGGTTGACACATGCGGAATTAACTTGGCATTGTGACATTTGTACTGTAGATCAGCCTGGAAGTGGGAAATGCACTGCAGCCAAAATTTTTGTTTTAATTTTTTTTTTTTTTTTTTAAAAACGTTAAAAGTTAATTCAGAGTGTCATTTATTATTCAACCCCTCAAACCACAAGAATTCTGTTTGGTCCCCCTAAAGTATTAAGAAGTAGTTCAGGCACCAAGAATAATGAGCTTCACATGTGTGGATTAATGATCTCTTTTGCCAGCCTTTTCTGACTATTTAAGACCCTCCCCAAACTTGTGAACAGCACTCATACATGGTCAACATGGGTAAGACAAAGGAGCATTCCAAGGCCATCAGAGACAAGATCGTGGAGGTCACAAGGCTGGCAAGGGGTACAAAACCCTTTCCAAGGAGTTGGCCCTACCTGTCTCCACTGTTGGGAGCATCATCCGTAAGTGGAAGGCTTATGGAACTACTGTTAGCCTTCCACGGCCTGGACAGCCTTTGAAAGTTTCCTCCCGTGCCGAGGCCAGGCTTGTCCGAAGAGTCAAGGCTAACCCAAGGACAACAAGGAAGGAGCTCCGGGAAGATCTCATGGCAGTGGGGACATTGGTTTCAGTCAATACCATAAGTAACGTACTCCACCGCAATGGTCTCCGTTCCAGACGAGCCCGTAAGGTACCTTTACTTTCAAAGCGTCATGTCAAGGCTCGTCTACAGTTTGCTCATGATCACTTGGAGGACTCTGAGACAGACTGGTTCAAGGTTCTATGGTCTGATGAGACCAAGATCGAGATCTTTGGTGCCAACCACACACGTGACGTTTGGAGACTGGATGGCACTGCATACGACCCCAAGAATACCATCCCTACAGTCAAGCATGGTGGTGGCAGCATCATGCTGTGGGGCTGTTTCTCAGCCAAGGGGCCTGGCCATCTGGTCCGCATCCATGGGAGGATGGATAGCACGGCCTACCTGGAGATTTTGGCCAAGAACCTCCGCTCCTCCATCAAGGATCTTAAGATGGGTCGTAATTTCATCTTCCAACAAGACAACGACCCAAAGCACACAGCCAAGAAAACCAAGGCCTGGTTCAAGAGGGAAAAAGTCAAGGTGTTGGAGTGGCCTAGTCAGTCTCCTGACCTTAACCCAATTGAAAACTTGTGGAAGGAGCTCAAGATTAAAGTCCACATGAGACACCCAAAGAACCAAGATAACTTGGAGAAGATCTGCATGGAGGAGTGGGCCAAGATAACTCCACAGACCTGTGCCGGCCTGATCAGGTCTTATAAAAGACGATTATTAGCTGTAATTGCAAACAAGGGTTATTCCACGAAATATTAAACATAGGGGTTGTATAATAATTGACCCACACTTTTATGTTTAAAATTTATTAAAATTCAACTGAGCAACATAACTTTTTGTTTTGTAAGATTTATGCTTCTGTTAATAAATCCTACTCTCGTTTGCAGTTTGAAGGCTCTAACTTATTTGCATCTTATCAAACCAGCTAAATCTGCAGGGGGTTGAATACTACTTGTAGGCACTGTATACATACACGTCATTATGACACATATATATATATATATATATACATACATACATACATACATACATACATATATTTATAGTTCATACACTTCTACATAGTAAAATAGCCGCTAATTCAATTGCCGGGCAATGCCAGCTTTTGTGAAATTACAGAACCACCCGACATGAAATGACACATGGTTTACATAGTTAACCATGTCATTTCATGTAGTTTGATATATGGTTTTCACTAACAATTACATGAGTGTTTGTGTGCAAAATTTGACACATGTAGGGGTTAATTAAAGGTGTAAATTCGTTGTAAAAAAAACCCCGCTTTTTTTTCTACGAATTTACACCTTTAATTAACCCCTACATGTGTGAAATTTTGCACACAAACACTCATGTAATTTTTAGTGAAAACCATATATCAAACTGCATGAAATGACATGGTTAACTCTATGTAAACCATGTGTCATTTCATGTCGGGACTGTAATTTCACAAAAGCCGGCAATTGAATTAGCGGCTATTATACTATGTAGAAGTGTATGTACTATAAATATATTATATATATATATATATATATATATATATATATATATATATATATATAGTGTAAAATTGTTGAAAAAATATGCGTGGGCTCCCGCACTATTTTCTCAACCAGACAGACAAAGCCAGCAAGTGGGGGCAGATAATAATAGCCCAGAGAGGGACCATTATTTTTGGGCCCCCCCTGGCTACTAACATCTGCCCCCAGACACCCCAGAAAAGGCAAATCTATACTTAGATTCGCCATTTCTGGCACTTAGCCCGTCTATTCCCATTGCCCTGTAGCGGTGGCAAATGGGTTAATAGTGGGTTAAAGCCACCTTGCTATTGAAAGGTGACTTTAAGCCAGGTTAACAATTGAGAGCTGTCAATTAGACAACTATCAATTTTAATCCTATTGTATGAAATAAAAAAAAACGCACACACATTAATGAAAAATCATTTTAATGAAATAAATACAGTTTTTGACCATATTTTATTGTACTGGTAATCCTCGATTCCCTTGTTCTCCTGTAATAAAAATAAAATAATAAAGCAACATTATTCTTACCTATCCGACGCACAGTCAGGTCCCCCGATGTAATCCTTGTGAAAGGGTCATTTACTGCAGGGGCCGCAGCTAATGCTGCCAGCCTCGCAATAATCCCCCGAATGAATCATCTCCTCCTGGCTGACAGGAGAGGAAGTGGTTAGCTGGGAAGCTTAATTGATTGCTTCCCACTTTCACTTCAGGTCAGCCAGGGACACCGCACAGCATCAGTGACATCAGAGGGAATCCCGACTGACCTGAAGTGAACTGATAAACAAAAATAGGGGAACCCCTCGAAAAAAAAAATGGCGTGGGGTCCCTCCTATTTTTGTTAACCAGCCTGATGAAGCAGACTACTGAGGCCTGGTATTTAAGGCTGTTAAGGATCCAAGATCCATGAACCTTGCAAGCCTGATAAGCAGACTGTTGTGGCCTGGTATTATCTTGGCTAACAAAAATAGGGGATCCCCTCAAAAAAAAAAAATGGCGTCGGGTCCCCCCTATTTTTGTTAACCAGCCAGATGAAGCAGACTACTGAGGCATGGTATTTCAGGCTGGAAAGGATCCAATATCCATGAATCTTGCAAGCCTGATAATACCAGGCCACAGCAGTCTGCTTATCTTGGCTGGTTAACAAAAATAGGGGAACACCTCGAAAAAAAAATGGCGTGGGGGTCCCCCTGTTTTTGTTAACTAGCCAAGTAAAAAGCAGACTGCTGCGGCCTGGTATTAAAAGACTGTCAAGGCCCATGGATTTTGGCCCTCAACAGCCTAAAAATACCAGGCTGCAGCAGCCCCACAATTGGCGCATCCAAAGATGCACGGATTGTGGCACTTTACCCGGCTCTTCCCACTTGCCCTGTAGTGGTGGCAAGTGGGGTAATAAGGGGTTAATGTCACCTTTGATTGAACGGTGACAATAAGCCCGGTTACTAATGGAGAGGCGCCAATAAGACACCGATCCATTATTAATCATAAAGTTTGTAAACTTTTAAAAAAAATAAACAGCCAGAATAGTCTTTTAATGAAATAATACACAACAGTTTTCATTATTTTATTGCATGCTCATCCTGCGACGCCATCGATCTCCTGTAAAAAAAACAAAAATAACAAACCAACTCAAATACTCCCTGTCCGACGCAGTCCAAAATAATGAGTGTCCCACGACGAGTCCAGCTCTGCTACATCTGGATGCCAGGCTCAGCCTGACATCCAGACACAGCAGAGCTGCTTGCTGGAGGAAATTCCCCGGCGGTGACGGCATCCGGACTGCTTTACGGCCAGCTGTCGCGAGAGTACAGCTGGCCGAGATTACCCAGTACCCGGTAGTCATGTGCAGTTATCGCGAGAAGCTGCACGTGACCGCCAGGGAGAGGGTAATGGCCGGCCATCCAGGATGTGACCACTGGGGATCTTCTGCCAGGTAAGTGCTGAGTCCTGACTCCTGACAGACCCGACCGACACTGACAGTGACACTTTCGGGAAGTTCCTGTGTCACGTACTTCCTTCTGTGACACAGGAACTCCCCATAGACTTTACAGGAAAATTCAGTTTCCGGTATCCGATATGCAAAAAATGTCGGTTCTCAGAATCGGAATTCCGATACAGCGAATATCGGCCGATACCCGATATTTGCGGTATCGGAATACTCAACACTACTATAGGAAAGATGTGTATCTTCGTACCGTGTTAGCCAGTAGATAGAAAAATATTTAGACTTGAGAGTCCTCAGTGGTTGATACCTTTTAATGGCTAACTGAAAAGATGGTAACAAATTGCAAGCTTTCGAGACTACTCAGGTCTCTTCATCAGGCTAGGACTAATACAAAATCTGAAGAATCACATATTTATATACACAACAGGACACAGGAATAATGCAATAGGTAAGACAAGTGACGTGAAGCAGAACTGTCATTATGGCAGAGGGATGAACATAAATATTGGAACAGTTCATAGATAAGGAGAGAAAGTTTTATTGCCCTCTGATTGGGGTCTGCTATTGTGTTTTGATGCCCCTAGAAGGTCAGAGCAGATTCCTTAATTGATATAGAAAGACATAAATCCATGTGACACGTTCATTCCAGCACTAAGAGTGTCAAAGGTCATCATAAGTTTATGTACTAAATGTCCAACTGGGGTCTGTATGTGGGGGAGACCGGGCAAAAACTGAGAACAAGGATGAATTCTCATCGCCACACAATAAGAGAAAAAAGAATGGATTTACCTGTGGCAAAACACTTTTGTATGCCCGGTCATAGCATGATGGATATGGAACTACTTGCATTAAAATCTAACTTCAAATCTGAGAAAGATAGAAAGGTTTGGGATATAAACTTATGATGACTTTGACACTCTTAGTGCTGGAATGAACGTGTCACATGGATTTAGTCTTTCTATATCAATTAAGAAATCTGCTTCTCTGACCTTCTAGGGGCATCAAAACACAATAGCAGACCCCAATCAGAGGGCAATAAAACTTTCTCTCCTTATCTATGAACTGTTCCAATATTTATGTTCATCCCTCTGCCATAATGACAGTTCTGCTTCACGTCACTTGTCTTACCTATTGCATTATTCCTGTGTCCTGTTGTGTATATAAATATGTGATTCTTCAGATTTTGTATTAGTCTAGCCTGATGAAGAGACCTGAGTAGTCTCGAAAGCTTGCAATTTGTTACCATCTTTTCAGTTAGCCATTAAAAAGGTTTCAACCACTGAGGACTCTCAAGTCTAAATATTTTTCAACACTACTAGTCACACTCTTGCATCTTATTATTGCTGAACTTCCATGTATCAGCGCTGTTCGCACTCTTGCATCATATTACTGCTGGACTTGTTTGTTTTAGGGGTCACACCCCGCTATTACGTTTGCAGGGCAGCTTGGTTTTGTACTGTGCATTTCGCTGTAATTGCAGGAAAGTCTCTGTTAGTTTATGTTGTACTTCTTAGTTTGTCTAAATACAGTTTATTTGTCTCAACTTTGGTCTCAGATCCATTTTATCTCACAAAATCAGATTCCATAGTACGTACATAATTGTTATAGGGACATATGGGGGGCCAGCCAGTCAGGCCCAGGGACATATACGTGGCAAGCCAGGCCAAGGACATATGGGTGGCAAGCCAGGCCAAGGGACATATGGGTGGCAAGCCAGGCCAAGGGACATATAGAGGGCCAGGCAGGCCAAGGGACATATGGGGGGGCCATCCAGGTCTAGGGACATAAGGGGCTAGCCAGGCCATGGAACATATAGAGGGCCAGGCAGGCCAAGGGACATATGGGGGGCCATGCAGGTCTAGGACATAAGGGGGATCAGTCAGGCCAAGGGACATATGGGGGCAGCCAGGCCAAGGGACATATGGGGGCAGCCAGTCCAAGGAATATATGGGTGGCAAGCCAGGCCAAGGGACATATAGCGGGCCAGGCAGGCCAAGGGACATATGGGGGGGCCATCTAGGTCTAGGGACATAAGGGGCTAGCCAGGCCAAGGGACATATAGAGGGCCAGCAGGCCAAGGACATATGGGGGCCATCAGTCTAGGGACATAGGGGGCTAGCCATTCAAGGTCATATGAGAGGCCAGCCAGTCCAAGGGACATATGAGGGCCAGCCAGGCCAAGGGGCATAAAGGGGACAGCCAAGTCATGGGACATATCGGGGCCAGCAAGGCCAAAAGACCTATGGGGGGCCAGCTAGGCCAAGGGTCATATGGGGGGCCAGTCATGCCAAGGGACATATGGGGGGGACAATCCGGGCCAAGGGACATAATGGGAGGGCCAATCATGCCAAGGGACATAAGGTGGGCCAGCCAGGTTATGGAACATATTGGGGCCAGCCAAGTCAAGAGACATATGGGGGGCCAGCCAGGTCTAGGGACATAAGGGGGTCAGCAAGGCCAAGGGACATAAGGGGAAGCCAGGTCAAGGGACATGAGGGGCCAGTGAGGCCATGGGACATATGGGGGGCAGCCAGGCCAAGGAACATATGGGTGGCACGCCAGGCCAAGGAACATATGGGGGGACAGCCAGGCCAAATGACTTATGAGGTACCAGCCAGGCTAATCGACATAAGGGGGGGGTCAGCCATGCCAAGGGCCATAAGGGGAGGCCAGCCAGGCCAAGAGACATTAGGGCCCAAGATGGGGCACAATATTAAATAAAGGGTGCCAGAATGAGGGATATAATTATTGTGGGCCAGAATAAGGGACATACATTTTTATTTAAGTGGACATTATTACTACTGTTATATAATTTACTTTTTAGGATACTGTCTTTCATTGGGGGGGGAACAAAAGGGATGTCCTGTTACTGTGCAGAGTGGCAATATGTCACTTTTTTTCTTCATCTGGCATAGTTTAGAGGAGGAAACAGTGGGAAACGTGCTATAGCAGAGATTAGCTATAAATAACTGATATTCTCTGCAGCGACGAGACTCGGCCTTAAGAAGTGGTAGCGGACTTTACCAAATGAAAAAGAAAAGCAAAGATGAAGGACGTCACCTAGATATGTCACTGGTGAGTCACTATATCACATGTACAGTTAGGTCCATATATATTTGGACAGAGACAACATTTATTTAATTTTGGTTCCAGACATTGCCACGATGTTAAGGAGCTGAAACTCCTAAACCCTTCATCCAATTTTAATGTGGATACCCTCAAATGAAAGCTGAAAGTCTGAACTTCAACTGCATCTGAATGGTTTTGTTTAAAATTCATTGTGGTAATGTCTAGAACCAAAATTAGATAAATGTTGTCTCCGTCCAAATATATATGGACCTAACTGTACATGCACACTTTACATTATATAAAGAGCTCCTTTGATCCCATTACCTGTACACTATATACAGAGCTCCTGTGTATAATGCCACTGGTGATCTTTATATTACCTGTACATTATACACTATATACAGTTACTGTGTATATTGTCTCTGGTGATTCCTGTATTGCCTATGCATTATGAGCTATATACAGAGTTCTATTGTATGATGTAACTGGTGATCACCATTACATGTACACTGACACTATATACAGAGCTCCTGTGTATAATGTCACTGGTGATAACTGTATTATCTGTACACGGTACACTATATACAGAACTCATGTTTATTATGTCACTGGTGATCACTGTATTACCTGTAAACTGACACTATATACAGATCTCCTGTGTATAATGTCACTGGGGACCCCTGTATTACCTGTACATTATATACATAGCTCCTGAGTATAATATCACCGTTAATCACTGTATTGCCTGTATACTATATATAGAGTTACTGTGTAAAATGTCTCCCGTGAGCCCTGTATTACATGCACATTATAAGATACAGTATATAAGGAGCTCTTGTGTATGTCATTGGTGAGTCACTATTACCTGTACAATGACACTATTCACTATAATCTATTCTATATACAGAGCTACTAAGTATAATATCACTGGTGGTAATAGCAGTGTTGTTTGTATTGTGGTTTTTATTTATGATCAGTATTGTAGTATTTGAACAAAGAAAAAAAATATTATAGTATAGTAGTATTTGGTCACTATGGGGTTGTAATATGTTGTCTGGTCACTGTGTGGTGGTATTTCTCCTTTGTATGTAGAATTATTTTGTTACTATGTGATCTGGTTAAGGTCTGACGGTAGTTTTCACTTGTATATATTATTTGTTTACTATGTGGTCTGGTCACGGTGTGGCGGTATTTCTCCCTTGTATGTGCTATTATAATTTGTTTTAACCAAAGAAGCCATTTATTGCAAACTACCGTATTATACATCCAAGTTATGATGTGTGCATAGTAAATGTGCAGAAGCCGCCAGATTTTTACATTCGATGCTCCACTATAACAGAGATAACAGCTTACAAATATTTGCATATACTTGTAGGGTGGGCCCCTAAAGTCAATGCACCCTCTGGGCCCCAGACACCTCAGTCCGACCCTGTGTGGAAGGCCAGGTGTATTTAGAATGCTTATAAAGATGAGCGAATCAGGCAAAATTATTATTTGCCTGTTTGCGTCAATTCTCAGAGAAGTTACTCTATTAATTTCATGTACCGTATTATGACCTGGGGTATAATAAATTTAATATGTTCAAAACAGAAGGAATCCTTACAATCACCTCACTGCTCCGGCCCCTCTGCTCTTCAACATTATCCATCTGGTCACTGTTGCATCTTCTGATCCCCACCACTCACACTGAAATCCATGGGCCTCTTAGGCTGAGCCAGGACTTCCGACTCTGATAAGGCCTGGGAGGGTTATGCACAAGCATCAAAGATCACAATTCACAATTTAAACTGTAACTTTGCATGTGTATGCACAGAACCATCCCAGCCCTCATGCAAGCTAGATGTCTTGACTCACTGAGACACCGGGGAATTTCAGCGCAATGCTAGGGATCAGAATATGCAACAAGGACCAGATGGTTGACCATGATGAGTAGAGGGCAGGGTCTGCTCCAGGTTTTCATTGGCCCTGGGTGAAAAAGTCGCAGTGGGTCCCTTTACCATACCACAATTCATGATGCACATAAACAGCAGAGAAACACGGATTTTGGTAAGAACTTACCTGTAAAATCCTTTTCAGTGAAGAAGGAAGGGAGACACAGTCATTACTAGTGGGTAGGCGGAGCCCACACAGGATAAACACACCTCAGAGTTGACCGGCCCCTCCAGCTATATAGGGTTCCTCCTACTCCAGCTCTCCAGTTGTACCCAAGCTTAAGGAAGAGCAAATATCACCAGCGTAGCAACATAACTCCTTCTGAAGGACTTCACAAAAAAACAAGACAGGTTATGCATATAGCCGAAAAACCATACAGTGCAGGTACTACTCACTGAACCTGACCACTGCGATGAGCTGGCAATGCTGGAACAGAGCCTTAGCGCGCCGACCTCAGCCCAGATAATCGCTATCAGAGAAGGGTCACGCCGCATCTGAAAACAACAACACACTTCTGCCATGGGAGGGATCTGTGTCTCCCTTCCTTCTTCGCTGAAAAGGATTTTACAGGTAAGTTCTTACCAAAATCCGTGTTTCAGCTGCAGATGAAGGAAGGGAGACACAGTCATTACTAGTGGGACGTCCCAAAGCAGTCCAAAAATAAGGGTGGGCAGGAAAGCAAAAAAGGCAGATACCCACAACCTAGATAAATGCGCAAATAGCGCTAACTATAAGTTCACAAGAACTTTTAAACTACAGCCGCCTGCAGGACCCTACGTCCTAAGGCCGCATCAGCGGAAGCACTAACGTCCACCTTATAAAATTTTGTAAATGTGTGGACGGAACGCCCGGTCGCTGCCCGGCCGAGGCTCCTTGATGAGAAGCCCACGATGAACCCACAGCCCTTGTGGAGTGAGCTCGAATCTTAATCGGGCAAGGTTCACCCTTAAGTCGGTAAGCCTCTAAAATGGCTGACCGAATCCAACGAGCTATAGAATCCTTGGAAGCTCGTTGCCCACGTCGACGACCTGCTGGAATCACAAACAGAGAATCCGACTTCCGAAAATTTTGAGTAATGGACAAATAGAACTTTAAAGCCCGCACCAAATCCAATGTGTGCAAGGCTCGTTCTTTCGCATTCCTTGGCTCCGGACAGAGCGAGGGCAACACAATATCCTGGTTAACATGAAAGTCTAAGTTACTTACCGTTAACGGTATTTTTCGAAGTCCATGACAGCACTACAGAGAGAGGGGATCCGCCCCTTAGGAACAGGAAACCTACAGATATAAAAGGGCGGCACCTCTCCCACACATCAGTTGGATTACAGAGCATAAGAGGACATCAAGGTTAAATGGTATACAGCAAAAAAATTTCATGCATCACACAGTAACATTAATCAATTGTTTATTACATGTGGACTACATAAGAGGAAGAAGTGCACATAGAACCTGGGTGGGAATGTAAGGGTGCTGTCATGGACTTCGAAAAATACCGTTAACGGTAAGTAACTTAGACTTTATTCGAACGTCCATGACAGCACTACAGAGAGAATTACAGAGAGTAATAACTATTTAGGGAGGGACTACTGCCTGCAGCACCCTTAGTCCGAAAGAAAGGTCTGAGGAAGCACCCAAATCTAATCTATGAGTGTAAAACGTGTGTGGAGAAGACCACGTAGCTGCCTTACATATCTGGTCAATCGAGACTTCTGCCCTTTCTGCCCATGAAGTCGCCACAGCTTGAGTGGAATGCGCCCTCAGCCTCTCAGGTGGCTGCTTGCCCCTCGAGGTGTATGCCAGAGAAATTGCTTCCCTAATCCATCTGGCCAATGAGCTCTTTGTTAATCTACGGCCTTTGTTAATTCCTTGAAAAGAGACAAACAATGCATTGTCCCGTTTCCAGGGATCAGTGACTGCCAAATATTGCAGCAGACATCTTCTAACATCTAAAGTATGAAGTTTCAACTCTTTTTGATTAGATGGATTAGGGATGAACGAAGGGAGAATAATTTCCTGTGTTCTGTGGAAAGCGGAAGACACCTTAGGTAGGTATGCCGGATCTGGTCTAAGTATTATCCTGTCATTCAGGACCTGAGTGTAAGGAGATAGTCTAGATAGTGCCTGGATGTCACTTACCCTCCTAGCCGAGGTTAATGCTACCAGGAAAGCGGTCTTAAGGGAAAGAATTTTTATTGATGCTGCTGATATAGGTTCAAAAGGGGGCTCTGTTAAAGCAGTGAGAACAAGATTTAAGTCCCATGGCATGATTCTCACCTTCACTATGGGTCTCGACCTACCCGCAGCTTTAATGAATCTACTGACCCAGTAATTATTTGCGATGTTGCAACTAAAGAGTGCCCCCAAAGCTGAAACTTGCACCTTAAGGGTGCTTGTGGAGAGACCTAAGTCCAGACCCTTTTGTAGGAATTCTAGAATCTGGGTTATCGGTGTTGTGTCCCCTGCTACAACCGCCGAGCTCTGAAGAAATTTCTTCCAAATCCTAGCGTAGATCCTAGTTGTAACCTCTTTTCTGCTTTTAAGGAGAGTATTAATTACATTAGCAGAAAACCCCTTATCTGTCAGCAGCGACCGTTCAAAATCCACGCCGTCAGGTGGAGGCCCGCTACTCGAGGATGGTAGACTGGACCCTGGGAGAGCAGATCGGGAATGTCCGGCAGGACCCACGGGTCGGCTATCGACATGTTTCTGAGACATGAAAACCATGCCCTCCTGGGCCAAAAAGGAGCGATTAATATTATCCTTGCCCTGTCCTTCCTGACCTTCCTCAATACTAGGGGGAGTAAGGACAGGGGAGGGAAGGCGTAGGCTAGATTGAAATCCCACTGTAATAGAAGAGCGTCCACTGCCAGAGGGCGTTCTTTGGGATTCAGAGAGCAGAACTGTCTCACTTTCCTGTTGCTTTTGGTAGCAAAGAGATCTACTTCCGGTAGACCCCATTTCCGCACAATTAGGTCGAAGATGGAAGTCTTTAATGACCACTCTCCTTGGCTCAGGAGATTGCGGCTTAAGAAGTCCGCCTTGGTATTTTCTTCTCCCCTTATATGTAGAGCCGTTAGAGAAAGAAAGTGTCGTTCTGCTATCTGAAGTAGGCGCCTTGCCACTTCCATGAGAGGACCGGAACGAGTACCACCCTGGTGGTTGATGTATGCGACTGTGACCCGATTGTCGGAGAGCACTCGAACGTGGTGACCCTGTAGATAGACAAGGAGTTTTTTAATCGCTAGCTCTACCGCTGCTAATTCCTTCATATTAGAAGACATTTGAATTTGATCCTGCTCCCATGAGCCCTGAACCATAACGTCCCCCATATGAGCCCCCCACCCAGAGGGGCTAGCATCTGTTGTGACTATTCGGGATATGTCATATTCCCAGGGAACCCCCTTAGACAGGTTTGTCTCATTCTTCCACCAATCCAGGGATCTTATAGTAGCCTGGGACAAGGATAGCTGGCCTTCCAGGTAACCACCTAGCAAATTTTGATACAGCAAGACCTCAGCTTGCAGTGCCCTTGTGTGAAATTGGGCCCACTGAACCGCGGGAATGCAGGACGAGAGGGAGCCCAAAAGAGACATGGCCTTCCTAAGCGACATAGAGGGGTTACTGGAAGCGTTTAGGACCTGGTACCGTAAGCGAATTAACTTGTTTGACGGTAAACTACAGTTCTGATTTTGTGAATCCAGAATTAGCCCTAGAAATTGCTGAACCCTCATCGGATTCAAACGAGACTTTTTGGTATTTATTAGCCATCCCAGCCGCTCTAAGGTAGAAATCGCTCTTTTCAGTTGCTCTAGGCAATGCTCTGCCGTCTTTCCTATGATAAGAAAGTCGTCAAGGTAGGGGACTATGAGCATATTTGATTCACGTAAGTGGGCCATGACCTCCGACATAACCTTAGTGAATACTCGTGGGGCAACCGCCAAGCCAAAGGGAAGGGCGCTAAATTGAAAATGTCGCAGTGATTCCCCCATCTGGATTGCTACTCTGAGGAAACGCTGATGCTCCATATGGATCGGAATGTGGTAATAAGCGTCTTTCAGATCTAACACCACCATAAAGCAATTTTCAAACAGAAGCTTTATTGCTGAGCTGACCGTTTCCATTTTAAATGGGTGAATAATCAGGAATTTATTGAGGGCTTTCAAATTAATAATTGTTCTAAAAGACCCATCCAGTTTACGGATCAAAAACAGAGGGGAGTAAAACCCCTTACCCCGCTCTGCTTCTGGTACCTCCACTAAGACATTCTTAGCGCAAAGCTCCTGAACCTCCAACTCTAGAGCGGCCTGCTCCGATGGCGATGACCTGAGTGGGGTAATTTTAAAATTATCCCAAGGTACCGAGGAGAATTCTAACCGCAGCCCTGTAGCTATGATGTTAAGGATCCAGCTACTGTTTGAGATTTCTGACCAGGCCGGGTAGAAGGCCTTCAATCTGCCTCCTACCTGCCTTGCTAGTCATTGCGAGGGTTTTTTTGTTTCTCTAGGTGGACCTCTAAACATAAACCCTGTACCTCTTCGCCTCTTTTCATCCCATTTGGCTCGTTCCCTGGACGACCTTCGGTAGCTGAACCTCCTTCTGCTGAAAGGTCTTTTATAGGAAGGGGTTGATAGACTGGGAAACTTTTTCTTGTCGTCCCCTGCCTTTTCTAAAAGTTCGTCCAGGACCGGGCCAAAAAGATATTCGCCGTCACACGGAATGGAACATAGGCGAGATCTGGCTTGAATATCGCCCGGCCAACATTTCAGCCATAATGCCCTTCGTGCTGCATTAGACAGCCCTGCCGCTCTGGCAGCCATTCTTACTGAGTCCGCTGAGGAATCAGCCAGGAAAGCCGCCGCATTCTGAATTATTGGCAAGGTCTTCCGAATTGTCCCCCTGGAGGTTCCATCTGTTAACTGGGAAGCTAACTGGTCTAGCCAGACCATCAATGACCTGGCTGCGCAAGTGGCTGCAACTGCCGGCCTCAGGGCACCTGCCGACATCTCCCATGTGCCTTTCAAGAAGGAATCTGCCTTCCTGTCTAGTGGGTCTTTCAAAGACCCCATATCATCAAATGGGATGGAGGATTTTTAGAAGCCTTCGCCACTGCTGCATCCAGCTTCGGGGCCTTATCCCATTTACCCGTCAGGGGATCTTCAAAGGGATATCTCCTTTTAAACGCTTGGGGTAAGGAGCCTCTTTTTTCAGGCTTCTTCCACTCTCTGTCTATAAGGCCTTGGATGCTACTGTTTAGTGGAAAGGATCTCCGTTTTTTTGGATCTAGACCACCAAACATCAGATCCTGTACTGAGAGCTCTGGTTTCGCCTCCTCTACTCCCATGGTGGACCTAACTGATTTGACAAATTTGTCCATCTGGTCCAAGGGAAAACAAAAACGGGTAGCGTCTTCCGTAGAAGACGAGGAGGAAGCCGAAGAGGAAGGCGAGGAGGGTCCTGACACAACTTCACCCCTATCATGGGCGGCAGGCGACTCTGAATCAGATAAGACTGGTACATTTCTACGCCTGGAAAATTCTCCGTGTCTTGAGGATGCTTTCAACTCTGCTCTTATTATCTCCTTCAGGCTTTCGGTGAAATCTGGAGTCTCCTCCGCTATCTAAAAAGGGAAGGGGCATAGGGGGGTTTACTATGTCATTCCATGCCCCTGCCCTTCCCCTTAAAAACGCCCTACCGTCTGTTGCATGCACGGCTGGCACAACCTCTTAGGGCAAGCGTCAGGCAGAGGGCAAGCGCAAAAGGCACATTCCCTGTGCTTGCTTTTCACCGAACACTTCTTCCCCTAGTAACAGACAAAATGGGGAAAAAACTGTATTACTGGGTATTCTAAATCTGACGATCTCTTACCCAGATTGTACAGCAGTAGGTACCGGATCACGGGAGGGGGCTTTTTCCCAGCTGCGGAACTTCTGCGGCTGGTGCTCCTGGCCATTGAAGAGGAGCGCTCTGTCTGCTGCTGCTGGCTCTCCTGTTGCACCGAGGGAGCTTCTGCAGTGTCCATCATGAAAATGGGGCAGAAGCGCTTTACCTCTTTCCTAGGCTCCTTATATCCTCCCCCGGATATCCGGATCAGCAGGTCTGGCCAGGGGTCCACCCCCTCCTACTCCCCGCCCCACGGCCCCCCCTGCACCTCCCCGCCGTCCCCACAGCAGGCGCCGTCCGACGATGCAGCCGCCAAAATTTTCAAAAACGCCGGCCGACGTCTCACGTCCGGTTCCGGTGGGAGACTCCGCCCCCTTTTCTCCTCCGCTCGCACGGACCGATGGAGGTAAGCATAATCCCCCGCTGCATCGCCCCCCCGAGCGGAGATCACCCCGACCCCAGCCGCGCTGCTGCAACAGCGGCGCACGACTGAATTTTCAAAAACCCCGCCGCGCCGTCCATAGCAGTGACGCGCGGCGGGAAATTCAAAACCGCCCGCCGCGCCGTCCATAGCCGTGACACGTGGCGGGAAATCCAAAACCGCCCGCCGCGCCGTCCATAACAGTGACGCGCGGCGGGAAATTCAAAAAACCCCCGCCGCGCCGTTCACAGCAGTGACGCGGCGGGAAATTCAAATTTAAAATTTTTTTTTTTTTTTTTTTTTTTTTAAAAATCACGGCTGCATCCTCAAGAGGCCCCCACCATGACAGGACCACAGGAGAGGACAGGGAGAAGGCACCGGGACCAGGGAGAGGGGGGGGAATACTTACCTACCGGCGCTGGCTGGGAGACAGAGATCCTCTGGATACTGCTCCACCTGCTCCGCACACTGCCGTGGAATCCTACCCGGACCCACCGTGGCGCTTCCAGGGGCTCCGCACCGGCCGAGGTAGGAGATTCCCCCCCGCTACCTGGGTCGACCGGCCGGCCTGGGTCCTCCTGAAGATCTTCATCTGTAGGAAACCCGTCCTTTAGGAACAGGAAACCAACTGATGTGTGGGAGAGGTGCCGCCCTTTTATATCTGTAGGTTTCCTGTTCCTAAGGGGCGGATCCCCTCTCTCTGTAGTGCTGTCATGGACGTTCGAATAAACTGTGATACTACTTTAGGTAGAAAGTCGCCACGTGTGCGAAGCACTACGCGATCTGGGAGAAACTCCAGAAAAGGAGGCGAGCAAGAGAGAACCGCCAACTCAGAAACCCTTCTCAAAGAAGTGACCGCCACTAAGAAGGCAACCTTCCAAGAAAGCAAAGAAAGGCTAGCAGAGTCCATAGGCTCAAAAGGCCCATGTTGAAGAGCCTCCAAGACAAGATTGAGCCGCCAGGGAGACACAGGCGCCTTCCGCGGCGGAAACTGACGGGTTACTCCGTGAAAAAAGGAACGTACGTCCCTATGCGAAGCGATAGCCTTCCGAAATAGCAAGGACAGAGCAGAAACTTGCCCCTTCAAAGTGCTAACTGCCAAACCCTTGTCCAGCCCGTACTGCTAAAAGGCCAACAAATTGGGAATGGAAAAACTCCTCGTGTTCCTAGAAGAACCCGAACAACATGAAAAGAAGGCTTCCCAAGTCTTATGATAAATTCTAGTGGTAGCCGGACCTCTGGCAGCTCGCAGAGTGGCAATGACTTCGGCTGAAAAACCTTGACGGGTCAAGATTTCGGTCTCAAGAGCCCCGCCGTCAAACGCAGAGACTTCAGGTCCGGGTGCCGAACGGGCCCTTGGGTTAACAGGTCCGGACGAAGAGGGAGTGGAAGTGGAGGCGCTGCTAGAAGCGACACCAGCGTTGAGAACCACGTCCTCCTTGGCCAATCTGGGGCTATCAATATAGCGGGGACTCTCTCCAGTCTGATCCGACGCAAAACCAGAGGAAGTAAGGATATCGGCGGGAACACATAAATTAGCTCGAAATGGTCCCAAGGAGCCACTAGAGCATCCACCGCCACAGCCTTCGAGTCCTTGTACCTGGACATGAATGTCGGTAACTTGGCATTGACCCTGGATGCCATCACATCCACTTGGGGAGTCCCCCAACGGGAGCACAGCAGCGCAAAAATTTCCGGATGAAGACTCCATTCTCCGGGATCCATCTTTTTGCGACTCAGGAAGTCCACTGTGATATTCTGAACTCCAGGAATGTGAATCACAGAGATGGCTGGCACCCTGGCCTCGGCCCATACCAGGATTCGAGACACTTCCATCATGAGCCTGAAGCTCCTCGTTCCACCTTGATGGTTGATATACGCGACCGCCGTTGCGTTGTCTGTCTGCACTCGGACTGGTAGACCACTTAAAGGGACCGTCCAGTGTTGGAGGCAAAGGAAAATTGCCCTCAATTCCAGGATGTTGATCGGCAAGACAGACTCTTCCAATGACCATACTCCCTGAATCCAGAGACCGTTCCAGACGCCCCCCCAGCCCGTCAGGCTGGCATCGGTGGTTATGATCGACCACCTTGGAGGAAGGAAGGACTTCCCCAGGGATAACGCTTCCGGACATTTGGAGTCCATTTGGAGATGAGCATTTGACATTTGGAGATGAGCATTTGGAGAGCCCTGGAATGAAATTGGGCAAACGGAATTGCTTCCATTGACGCCACCATCAAACCCAGAAGGCGCATACACCTTCGAAGGGACATTGCTGTCGCAGACTTCATACCCTGCACATGGTGAAGAAAACTCGCTTGCTTGTCTGAGGGCAGAGACACCACTGCTCGTACCGTGTCGAACTGCATTCCCAAAAACAGGATTGACTGCGACGGTTCCAGGGACGACTTCTCCCAATTGATCAGCCACCCGAAGTCCTCCAGGAGCTGAAGGGATAAATCGCGAGCCGTCACCGCCTCCTCCTTTGAGGACGCCACAATCAAAAGGTCGTCCAGATAGGGAAGAATCGCCATCCCCTGTCTTCGCAGAATCGCCATGAGAGGAGCCAGAATTTTTGTAAAAACTCTGGGTGCTGAGGCCAGACCGAATGGCAGGGCCACAAACTGGTAATGATCCTGACCTATGGCAAAACGCAGGAAGTGTTGGTGGGCCCTTCCGATGGGGACATGCAAATAAGCGTTGCGAATGTCGATTGACACCAAAAAATCGTTCTGTGACAAGGCCGCCACAACGGAGCGAAGTGATTCCATGCGGAATTTTCGGGTGCGGACATGCCGATTCAATCTTTTGAGATCCGGAATGGGACGAAATTTGTCCTCCTTTTTGGGGACTACAAAGAGGTTGGAATAAAACCCTCTTCCCCGGTCCTCCGGTGGAACTGGTACCACCACACCCTTCTGTAGAAGGGAATCGACCTCCCGCAGTGGAGCGGCAATTAGCCCGGGCTCTGACGGAATGAGGGATAGGCAAAAACTGTCTGGGGGTCGAGAAAGAAACTCTATGAAGTAACCTGCCGACATGACCCGCGTCACCCAGGTGTCCGACACTCGGGAAGCCCAAGTCGGCTTGAATTGGAGTAGGCGACCTCCCACTCGAGAGCCCTTGAGTGAGACCCTGGCGTCAATCCGCTTTAGCGGGCTTTTTGTCAGCTTCCCGCTTGTCTTGGCGGAAGCTCTGTTTCCAGGGAGTGCGAGATTTCTGAGCGCTCTTTTTTCCTGAAAAAGAGGGACGACCCGATCCCCGAGAGGGCTGACCAAACCGTCCCCTGGACCGAAAGGACCGCCGACTACCACCGGCACTAGGCCTGCCAGACGCAGAAGCCACAGCTCTTCGTTGCGGTAAAGCCATTTCTTTTGTTTTTGCTTTGCCAATCAGGTCCGTGAGGCCAGATCCAAATAGCTGACCACCTTTGTAAGCTAAAGAAAGCAAACCTTGCTTGGAAACCGCGTCTCCGGTCCACTGTCTAAGCCACAGAGCTCTCCTGACTGTGATCGCCGAGGATTGTGCCCTGGACAGCATGGAGGCAGTATCCAAACCTGCATCACTGCCATATCGAGCTGCATCCTCCAATGACTTGAAAAGCCCCTCTACCTCAGATAGTGGGGATCCATCTTGCCACGCCGTCCATAGACGGTCTAACCAGCTCAAGGAGGCTTTACAAGCACACATGGATCATAGCACAGCTCTGAATCCATGACCCGCGGCCTCGTAGATGGATTTCGCCACCATCTCCGTTTTTCTGTCCAGCGGATCCTGCAGACTCGCCTTCCCTTTAACAGGAAGTAATGAGGATTTGCTAAGCTGGGATAAAGGGACGTCCACTTCAGGAGAAGGAATCCAATTAGCAATCAACTCCGTAGTACACGGATACAGCGTCTCAAAAAACCGTGTCCCCTGAAAACGTTTATCTGGACACAGGCGTTCCTTCTCCACTGCCTCATTAAGCTCATCCAGAGATGGTAAGGCTGATCGCGACCTATGCGGCTCCTGAAACATCCGGGCCGACTTACCAGGACGTCTAGCTACCTCCTCCGGTAACTGTAACGCCTCCCTCATGGCTCCAATAAAAGCCTCTGTACGGCTCAAAAGAGAGGCAGAGTGTCCCTGCCGATCCTCTTTATCCGAATCGGATATCTCACCATCTGAGCTTGGAGGGAACCCTCCATATCAGAAATCTCTGAGTCGCTACGCGAGAAAGATGGCACCGGCCTGTGTCGCTTCCTGCCATGAGAGGATCTAGCTGACACCCAATAACCTAGAAGGTCAGACAGGCCATCAATAGAACGAGCGAGGGCATCCATTTTGGCGTCACTGTAACCTCCGACCGCTGCGCTTGACGCCGACGAGGTCTGCGTGTCAGATACGCGAGGCTGATCCTGTAGCGGATCTGGGAGACGGTCCGCTCCTGGACCCTGATCCGACATGCCTTCACACAGTATATGGCAGGTAAAAACCTGTCAGCACCAGAACAGTGTGGTTTTCAAAGGCAAAAATGAACGCTGAAGGGTTAAGCTTCTTAAATAGCTACCCCAGCTTTTGTCTCCCAATAAAGGGTTAACCACCAAAGAAGGGGTTAATGTTGCAGACTCTCCACAACCCTTATTTAATGAAAAGGGTGTGCGAGCCGCAGGTGCCTCTTACGAGGTAACAGCTGCAGGACAGTGTTCAAAAATATGCCACATTAAACAAGAACGCCAAAGAGATCGCTAACATATTGCGCTGAATTGTATATCGCAATACCAAAGTCGCTAAAGAGATCGCTAACCACTTATGCGTCATCAATAAGATCGCCCACCGTGGCAGCTACTAGCGACATAAAAAAACGATCACAAAAGAAAAACGACCGCAAAACTATGCGTCGCCATTGTGATCGCAGCGGGTGCGTTCTGTGTGACAATACCTTGTCCTGCGCTGAGGGGGTCAAGCTTCTGCCGTGACAGGTAGAGGCGACTCACCCAGCTGGCCGTGGTGTAGTGTCTCCTTTCGGTCGGTCGGGGAGAGCGGAGAGTGAGGAGCCCGAGGAGGCCGTCTGTAATGGCCGCTCGCTAGAGGAGATCTGAACCGGAAGAAAAAAGGCAGGATAAGGCGTGCGCTCAGAGCGCTTCCTGCTCGTGAAAAAAATGGGAGAGTGCGAAGCCACGCCCCCCGCCGGTTTCAAAAAAAGCGTGCGACTCACTCCCTCTCCGCTCCCATGTCCTGCAGGCATCCACCTGCGGACAAAAGTACACAATCACCATACCGAATACATGTAGCAGCGGCTGCCGCAGCGGCCGCTGAAGCACTCAAACATTAAAATGTGGAGTACTCACCCAGCTGAGCGCCACAGGGACCCCTCAGAGATTTGTGGCGCTGTGCCCGTAGCTTCCCCCCCAGGGCGGGGAACGCAGTGACCCCAGAAGCGCGGTTTGCGTCCCCGCCAGGGAAGCAATCTTCATCCCCCAGGGCCGGCAGGGTTCTGCAGGGACCACCTTATAGGGTAATACAGATCCGCCAAGGGAGAGGTGGGAGTCCAGCAGCGCTGAGACCCCTGAGACTTCTAGACCATTGGCGGTCCAAGTCTCTGTCCGACTAAAATAAAAAAAAAAAAAATCTTCTGAGGAGCTGCTTCCAGCAGCGACTATCCTCTGTGACCTCAAATTTTAGACTGGAGAGCTGGAGTAGGAGGAGCCCTATATAGCTGGAGGGGCCGGTCAACACTTTTTTTAATCTGAGGTGTGTTTATCCTGTGTGGACTCCGCCTACCCACTAGTAATGACTGCGTCTCCCTTCCTTCATCTGCAGCTGAAATATAGGATAGTACAATGCCATATTGTCACGCTGCTGCAGTACATGTAGGGGCAGGCTCCACTAGATGGCAAGAGAGTGGAAGCGGGACTGCACCTAGACCTAGCAGGCCTGTTGTGCAGCAGCGAGGCTGCTACAAGGTGGCAGCAGGATAATCAAACAAGCCGGGTCAAATCCTAGACTATAGCGCAGTACCAAAGGAATAAGCAAACTCAAGGTCACAAACAAGACGGAGAGGTCAGAGCTGGTCAGGCGCGGATAAGCCAAAGACAAAAGCAGTACCGAATACAAGCCAAGTCATAAACCAGGGAGTCAACACACTTACAGGGAAACAGTGAGTCAGGACAGACAGATGGAATAAACAGACACGGGGCAAGTCAGGGATAAGAGCAGGACTTAATCAGGATATACCAGAGTCAGATACACACGCCGTAGGCAGAACTATAACTGACACCGCCAGCAGGATGCACCGGAGATAAATAGTAACCAGAAACCAGACTGAAGCTGGAAAAGTTAACCCCTGACATGATCAGACCAAGACAAGGGAAGACAGGACTCAAAACCCGGTCTGGATCATGACAGTACCCTCCTCTCAAGTGGGAGCCACCAGACCCCTGGGTTTCCCAGGATAATGTGTATGAAATGCCCGAACTAATCGATCAGTGTGGACAGATCACGCCGGGACCCAAGATCAATCCTCAGGACCGTATCCCCTCCAATGGATTAAATACTGAAGTGATCTGTGGACCATGCGAGAATCCACAATCCGTTCCACTTCATACTCAGTCTGACCATTCAAAGAGACAGGAGTTGGAGGTGATGGGGACCTAGCAGAGGAAGGTACGAATGACTTAAGGGACTTATGGAACACACTGGGGATCCGAAGTGATGGAGGAAGGCGTAAGCGAAAGGCAACTGTATTGACAACCTCAGTGATCTTGTAAGGACCAATAAACCTGGGGCCTAGCTTAGCAGAAGGAACTTTCAGATGAATGTTCTTGGTAGACAACCACACATTATCTCCCACCAGAAACATAGGTCCTAAAGACCGTCGCTTATAAGTAAAAGGTTTATGTTTGCCCTGAGCCTCCCCAATGTTCTTCTGGACCTCCCTCCACACCTCCCCCAACCGTTGAACAGCCGTATCAGCCCTAGACATCCTGAATCTAGCCTGGAAAATTCGCTAAAATGGGGTGAAAACCGTAGTTACAGAAGAACGAAAAGGTGCCAGTGGACTGGTTAATCCGATTGTTAAATGCAAACTCAGCCATGGGAAATGAAGAACACCAATCATCTGTTGAGATGTAGCAAGACACCGCAAAATCTGTTCAAATGACTGATTGGTCCTCTCCGTCTGACCGTTGGTCTCGGAATGGTAGGTAAAGAGAAGGTCAAGCAAATACCCAAACTTTTACAAATGCCTCCAAAATTTGGACACAAATTGTACCCTCCTATCAGAAACCACACTCAAAGGCACGCCATGCAAGCACTCAATGTGCTCAACAAACAACTTAGTGTTTCTGCATTAAGCAATCTGTCAAAGGTACAAAATGAGCCTGCTTACTGAATCTGTCAACCACTACCCAGATAACAGTTTGCCATTGGAAGGAGGGAATTAGTGATAAAATCCATGGACAAATGAGTCCAAGGTCTATCCGGAATTGGCAATGGCACCAATTCCCTGGCCGGTTATGGGAGCTCTTAGCACGGCACAGGTATCACAGGCAGACACAAACCTAGCGACATCAGAGGTCATGGAGGACAAAGAGCTTATTATCAGGCAAAGATGGAGGAGCAAGAGCCTGAGCCTCCTGAATTTCAATTCAGAGGATACTTCAGCAACAAACACCCTGTGCTGAGAATGGAGGAAGGAGGTTCGGGGGGAGGGGGTGATATCAGATCAAAACTGCTAGACAGGCATCCGCCTTGACATTCTTGGAACCAGGCCGAAAAGTGATAGAAAAATGAAAACGAAAAAAAAAGCAACCACCTAGCCTGTCTTGGAGTTAACGGCTTGGCAGACTCAATGTAAGCCAGGTTCTTGTGGTCCGTAATCACCGTGATCCGATGAACCGCCCCCTCCAAAAAATGCCTCCATTTTTCAAAAGCAAATTTTATGGCCAACAACTCCTGGTTACCAACATCATAGTTCCTCTCCGCAGAAGAAATCTTCCTGGAGAAAAAGGCACATGGTCTTAAATGGTCAAAGTAACGGGTCCCTGAGATAACACCGCCCCCCTCCAACTCCGATGCATCCACCTCTACAATGAACAGTTCTGACGGATCGGGCTGAACCAATACAGGACACAAACAAATGAGCCATGCACACAGTGAACAAGCCTGTAGGGACATTGTTAACACCACCTGAAGACTGAAACATAGAAAAGCACAATAAAACAAACGTATAAAAATACTCCGTTGTAAAAAAGTACAGTAAATAGCAAGTGTACCAGGGTATTTGGTATGTATACTAAGCTGCTCTACCAAACATCAGGTATACCCATATCAGAGCAGTCCCTGACTAATGTATTTAAAACTGGTCATGTGTATAGTACCATAACTTACCAAGAATGATTACTCTAGAGCATAGGAACTGCATTGCTGCATAGAAAAAATTGAAAAAAGCTATATGATGTATATATGAAATATGTATCTGCAAAAATTGCTATGAAAAAATGAAGGCTCTTAGCACATAGACTGGCCAATATATGTATGTCCAATTACCACATCACGGTGTCCTTCGTCAGTTGGGTCACTATCCTGATATGTCACCTCTTTTGGGCAAAAAGCCTACAATTTATGGGGCAGGAATAGACCAGCTAATCTGATTAAAATCACCTGTGGCTTTTGGGAGTGAGTGCACGTGTCCAAAAGCTTAATACAAATAGACAAAAAAGGACCAGCACATCTAAGCTAGTGTGAACAGGCGCCAACCAAAGAAAGTATACATATCAAAAACATTAAGGTTTGCACCATAACTTACCAAGAATGATTACTCTAGAGCATAGGAACTGCATTGCTGCATAGAAAAAAAAAATGAAAAAGAGCGCTATATGATGTATATATGAAATATGTACAGTACAGACCAAACGTTTGGACACACCTTCTCATTCAAAGATTCTTCTGTATTTTCATGACTATGAAAATTGTAGAATCACACTGAAGGCATCAAAACTATGAATTAACACATGTGGAATTATACATTACACTTTACAAAAAAGTGTGAAACAACTGAAAATATGTCTTATATTCTAGGTTCTTCAAAGTAGCCACCTTTTGCTTTAATTACTACTTTGTACGCAGAAAAGGTGAACGGATGGACTCTACATGCCTAATTCCCACCGTGAAGCATGGAGGAGGAGGTGTGATGGTGCTTTGCTGGTGACACTGTTGGGAATTATTCAAAATTGAAGCGGTGAGCGGTCCAGCTCACCCCAAACCATCTCGATTGGGTTCAGGTCTGGTGACTGGAGGCCAGGTTATCTGGCATAGCACCCCAACACTCTCCTTCTTGGTCAAATAGCCCTTACACAGTCTGGAGGTGTGTTTGGGGTCATTGTCCTGTTGAAAAATAAATGATGGTCCAACTAAATGCAAATCGGATGGAATAGCATGCTGCTGCAAGATGCTGTGGTAGCTATGCTGGTTCAGTATGCCTTCAATTTTGAATAAATCCCCAACAGTGTCACCAGCAAAGCACCCCCACACCATCACACCTCCCCCTCAGTGCTTCATGGTGGGAACCAGGCATGTAGAGTCCACCAGTTCTTTTCTGCGTGCAAAGCAGTAATCAAAGCAAAAGGTGGCTACTTTGAAGAACCTAGAATATAAGACATTTTCAGTTGTTTCACACTTTTTTGTAAAGTGTAATGTATAATTCAACATGTGTTAATTCATAGTTTTGATGCCTTCAGTGTCATTTTACAATTTTCACAGTCATGAAAATACAGAAAAATCGTTGAATGAGAAGGTGTGTCCAAACTTTTGGTCTGTACTGTATCTGCAAAAATTGCTATGAAAAATTGAAGGCTCTTAGCGCATAGATTGGCCAATATATGTATGCCCAATTACCACGTCACGGTGTCCTTCGTCAATTGGGTCACTATCCTGATATGTCACCTCTCTTGGGCAAAAAGCCTACAATTTATGGGGCAGAAATAGACCAGCTAATCTGATTAAAATCACCTGTAGCTTTTGGGAGTGAGTGCACATGTCCAAAAAAGCTTAATACAAATAGACAAAAAAAAGGACCAGCACATCTAAGCTAGTGGGAACAGGCGCCAACCAAAGAAAGTATACATATCAAAAACATTAAGATTTGCACCATAACTTACCAAGAATGATTACTCTAGAGCATAGGAACTGCATTGCTGCATAGAAAAAAATTGAAAAAAGCGCTATATGATGTATATATGAAATATGTATCTGCAAAAATTGCTATGAAAAAATGAAGGCTCTTAGCGCATAGATTGGCCAATATATGTATGCCCAATTACCGCATCACGGTGTCCTTCGCCTTCATTTTTTCATAGCAATTTTTGCAGATACATATTTCATATATACATCATATAGCGCTTTTTTCAATTTTTTTCTATGCAGCAATGCAGTTCCTATGCTCTAGAGTAATCATTCTTGGTAAATTATGTTACTATACACATGACCAGGTTTTTAAATACATCAGTTAGGGATTAAATACATTAGTCAGGGACTGCTCTGATATGGATATACCTTGATGTTTGGTAGAGCAGCTTAGTATACATACCAAATACTAGATTGATAGATTTTAGCATGGAATACAAGCAGATTTCACCCATTCCACCCATCATTGCCCTCTCCATCACACCCATCATTGCCTTCTCCATCACACCCATCATTGCCTTCTCCATCACTCCCATTATCACCATAATTGCACTCTACCCATCACTCCCATCATTGCCTTCTCCATCACTCCCATCATCACCATCATTGCCCTGTACCATCACTCCACTCCCATCATCGCCTTCTCCATCACTACCATCATCCTCATCATTGCCTTTTCCATCACTCCCATCATTGCCTTCTACCCATCATTCCCATCATCCCCCCATCACTCCCATCATTGCCTTCTCCATCACACACACCTCTCCGCTGCTCTGAGCTCTCACCTCTCCGCTGCTGAGCTCTCCGCGTGCTCAGCAGCTTCCTCCCGCACTTCCTGCTTTTCTCCCGCACTTCTTCTCTCCCCCTGCGCTTCCTCTCATTGGTACACAGCGGCGCGGAGCTGAATGCCATGTGAGGAAGGACAGATTAGGGCCGGAGATGCCGCGTGCCAGCAGAAAGGGCTCTGCGTGCCCTAGGTTCGCCATCGCTGGCCTAGACTCTGAAGGGAGCAAATGGTTCTGCGAGAAACAAAGGAAAAAAAAAACAAAAAACAAAGGCTAATGGATTGAAAAATTTAAGGAACTATCAAGTTTGGTGGCCTGATGATATGGGGCTGTTTCACAGCCAAAGGCGTTGGATACTTGACCAGGATTGATAGTGGTTTCAATGCTGAGCTATTTGTGATTATCTTACAAGGCGAGTTACTTCGTACACTCAAGCACTATGGGTATGAAAAGTTTGACAGCAAGACAATGATCCGAAACATACGTCCATATTGGTGAAGAAATGGTTTAATGACAATTTAATAGAGGTGCTGAACTGGTCCCCAGACCTCAACGCAATTGAACACTTGTGGGCAGAGTTGAAGAAAAAAAAAAAACTGTATACATACCATTTTGCTTGCATGTAAACCCCTGGCTATCTGAATAAGCACTAAATGTTTACAGCGCTTCAACTGCATGTATGCAACAGTGCTTAAACAGCGCTGTACCTCAAATTAAATCACCTATGGTCATCACAGTAGCACCTTATAGATAGTGATGCTTTTGCAGTGTACAGCACTGCTTTGATGCCCAGCAGCCCAGAACAATTACTAGGAGACTAGCTCAAAAGGGCATTTGCCCCTGGGTCCAGCGTTAAATGTTGTTACTTTGCAAGGCGATTTTATTGATTAGTATATATACATAAGGTGAATCAGACGGGATACATAAGCGACCAAATTAAAAACTTTGACCCATTCCGGGTCTTTGTCAAGGTCATAGACTACCTGAACCACTTTAATGCCGGGTGTGGAAACATGGGCTTGTTTCTTTTTGCCTTGTGATAATAGCTGATGTATCTTTAGTACAGAAAATCATGTTTTTCTAAAATGACACAATTTGCAAGAAAAATTTCAAGAGTACATGAATCACTGGTGAAGGAACTAGCACAAAAGAAAAGCAGGAGAAAAAAAAAACTAGACAAAAGAAAAAAAATTAAACAAAAGGGGATGCCAATGCAATAGTGGCAATCTATTCAGTTTTAAACACCACAAGTGGTTAAACTTTATGTTTAAGAAGAGCTTTGAATAAAGCATGCTATGGTAAATTCTGCACATGCTAATACCTTTCAGGATTTAATTTAATAATGTAGAGAAAAGACTGATACAAAATAGAGTATTTTATGGTGTAATGTATTTAATATTCATATCAGAAAGAGATATGACTGTGTTGGTAACTCATTTACAAAAAAAAAAAAAAAATTAAAAGAAGAAAGCTTCCAAACAAGAATTGTATAAACTCCAAATACAAAACAAATTCTTAGTAGTGCCGTTCTCGATTTCTAGCATAGTACCCCAAACAAGCACATAATCCAATGGCCACAATAACCACTCCAAGCAGCATTGCTATTGCATCTCCTTCATCCATCGCTTCCACACCGGGAAGCAGGAAAATCAGTGATATAAGCACAGATGAAAGACTCCAGTCTGGTCCAGAGAAAGCCATTTAGTCCTGAATAAGAAGGTGGTTTCTGTAGAAAAGGAATTGGAAAATAAGGTTAATTATTGTAAACAGTACTAACAGATACATTGTATCACCTAGGTAGATTAATTATTACATACTTTTCTTATTTATTTTTTTAAAGGGTTTCTAGCACTAGAAAAACATAGCTTCCTTTAATAAACATCACCACACCTATTCACAGGTTTGTTGAGGTACTGCAGGTCAGCCCTGAGCTTTACCATCAACCACAACACATGGGCAGGTGTGGTGCGGTTTACTAAGAAAGGTGACATGCCTTTCTAGTCCTAGAATAGCCCTTTAAGTATTTAGTTAATAATGTGTGGCCTAAATGTGCTACCATGGCCTGCAGTGTCTCCAGATTTGTACCGCATCATGCACATTTTGGGATGTCATTGGTCATCAAGTACAAGGAGTGCTGCTAGCAGAGGTTCTTGATTTTTTGCATGCTCAAGTGCAATCAGCATGTCACAATATTACTCAGACAAAGGGTTGTCCGCGACTTTAATATTGATTGCACCGACATTCAGCCATTCTCTGTATCAGCAATGGCCGAAACTGCACAGTTCTGTCTAATGTATAGTGGTCGCATCTGGGTACTACACATCACCCACCTATTTAAACCAATAGATGGCAGATGTGCAATACCCGTCAGTGGCCACTATACAGTAGACGGAGCTGTGCAGCTCTGTAACGGAGATACTTTTGGCCACCAAGGAAACCGGGAACAGCTGATCAGCAAAGGGTGCTGGGTGTTGCACCCTCCACTGATCAAACATTGATAACTTGGCCTAAAGATGGGTCATCAATGTTAAAGTCTCAGGAAATCTCTAAAGGGAACCGGTCACCTCGTTTTTCCACAATAAGCTGCGGCCACTGCCTTTCGGGGCTTATCTACAGCATTCTGTAATGCTGTAGATAAGCGCCCGATCTAATCTGAAAGATAAGAAAAACAAGTTTTATTATACTCACCCGGGGATGGTCCGATGGGTGTTGCAGGTTCCTCCCATCTTGATGCAATGTCATCATCCTCCTTACTTTGTGTCGCGGCTCCTGCACAGGCGTAGTGATCTGCCCTGCTGAGGGCAGAGCAAAGTAACGCAGTGCACAGGTGCTGGGCCTTTCTGACCTTTCCCGGAGCCTGCGCACTGCATTACTTTGCTCTGCCCTCAACAGGGCAGATCACTAGCACTGGCAGGAGCCGCGACACAAGCAAGCAGGATGACGACATTGCATGAAGATGGGAGGCGCCGGACCCGGACCTGCGCCACCCATCACGACCGCATTGGACCATCCCCCGGGCGAGTATAATAAAACTTGTTTTTCTTATCTTTCAGGTTAGATCAGGGGCTTATCGACAGCATTACAGAATGCTGTAGATACGCCCCGAAAGGCAGGGTCCGCAGCTTATTGCGGAAAAACTAGGTGATAGGTTCCCTTTAATTATCTCACTGATAGCATGCCATGGAGTGCAAGTGCACATACGTCTGCGTGTGGCACTCTTAATATGCAAATAACATTTTCAAAACGCCTCAATGTATTAACATGTCTATTGCTTCTGTGATTTCCATAATTTCACAACCGTTCCTAAAATAAAGTTTTTCTGTGTCTATGTACAGTATATCACTTAGGCCTATGTCTACATTAATATATCTTTATGAAAATCATCAGATCTGGAAAGACGAAAAATCTGGTTTTACGCTGAAATTTCAATTTTGCCATATGTCACTTTACGTAACAACCATTTTGGAATGCCTTTATGTATCCTAGTGCTTCTCAAAGGGGCCCTATACATAATAGCTGCCAGAAGGACAATAGTTCGGCCAGCAGCTAGCTCTCCTGACTTCTCCATACACATTTGTGCTCACTCTCTAAGCGCCCCTATGTTCTCTATGAGCAACTTGCTTCCAGATGCCTCTGGCGGCTTGGCTCTCGAAGAAAAAAAAAAAAATCATGAGTTTGAAATTTGACATGCTGGATCCCCATCTCCTCTGACATCATGTCGGGGAAGTCAGGAGGCCCCATACACATTAGACAGGGATGTCAAACTCAAATACACAGAGGGCCAAAATGTAAAGTTGGACAAAGTTAAGGGCCAACCTAGATATTTATTTAAAAATAAATAATTAAAACTGAGGAACTTTTGCCTTATAAAAAAATAATGATGAACTTCATATAGAAACAAACTTAAAGGGGTTGTCCCACAAACAAAGTACACTTTACCGTATTTTGCGGATTATAAGACGCACCCCAGATTTTGAAGAGAAAAATAGGAAAAAAACTTTAATAAAATGGTGATGCTTCTTATAATCCATGAGTCTTATTGCTGCAGTGGCTGCAGTGAAGCGGGTGGCTGCAGTGAAGCGGGTTCCCAAGTCGCTACTGGAGGAGGCAGTAATGGGATGATGCTGCATGCTGGGATGAGGGGGTGTTCGGATGTGCAACGCGCCACTGCGGGTGGTCCATGCTGCGGGGGCTCTGTCAACATTTTGTGAAAGGCCAGAGCCCCCGCAGTTGCATGGTTTCCTATGCGGTGGACTCTGTGAAAAAGGCTGCCGGGGGCGGCGCATGCGCAGATAGAGATCTCGCCACCATGATCTCGGGAGATGAGATCTCAGCGCTGAGAGTCTTGTGTCTTCTGATCCTCTGCACATATAGGTACAGCGGGCATGATGTAATCGCAACCGTTAAGCTGACATGCAAAAGGCAAAGCGGGAATGATGGGAGAGCGATATTCAACCAACGTTCCCTCCTCCATCATTGCTTTCAACAGTATAGGCATTAGGATGCACTCTACACTACTCATGTATGCCACCAAATTATAAAATTCACATACCAGGAAAACACTAGATTAATTTCAATATAGGGTCACTTGTGGAGGGCTTCCACTGTTTAAGCACATCAGGGCCTCTCCAAACGCAACATGGCGTTTGCTCTCGATTCCAGCCAATTTTGCATTCAAAAAGTCAAAAGTCAAGAGTACTCAGGAGAAATTGCACAACAAATTTTGGGGTTCAATTTTCTTCTTGTAGCCTTGTGAAAATAAAAAATGGGAGACAAAGTAAAATTGTTGTGAAAAAAGTAAAATGTTCATTTTTTCCTTGCACATTGCAATAATTTCTGTAAAAGGAAGAGTTAATAAACTTCTTGAATGTAGTTTTGAACACCTTGAGGGGTGCAGTTTTAGAATGGTGTCATTTTTGGGTAAATTTTGTCATATAGACCCCTCAAAGTCACTTCAAATTTGAGGTGGTACATAAGAAAAGTTGTTTAGTAAATTTTGTTGGATATGAGAAGTTGCTGATCAACCATTACAAGGTGGGACTCCACCATGCATATAGTTGAGAGGCTGTGCGAACAGAGGCAGGCTGTAATGCATTTGTGGGAGGATCCACGGGCAGGCAGTTTGAGGGCGGACATGGAGTTGTCGGGTGTGCAGTGGTCAAAGCTGAAAGACCTCTGTAAAGTCCTTCAGTGTATTGAGGAATGCACACGGCTGGTAAACGCAGACGACACCATCATAAGCATGAGCATCCCACTTATGAGTCTGCTCATGCAAACTTTGACGCACATTAAGGATCAGGCGTCTGCAGCGGAGGAGGAGGGAAGCCTTCATGACAGTCAGGCATTGTCTGCTCAGGGAACTATCCTGGATGAGGTGGAGGAAGAAGAGGATGAGGATGAGAGGGATGATTATTTTGGGGAGGATGATGCTTCTCAGGAAGCAAGAGAAAATGTTGGCTTGACAAGGTCAGGAACAGGGTTTGTGCGTGAATGGAGGGATGTGGATTTGGCAGAAAGTACTCCTCCATCCACCACTGGCATTGCATCATTGACACCTCGAACATTGGCCCACACGTGTGATTATGTCTTGCGGATCCTAAAAAGGGACTCCTGCATTGCCAAAATGATGAAGGTTGATGACTACTGGTTGGCCAGCATCCTCGATCCAAGCTATAAAGGCAAGTTACAGAACATCATGCCACATGAGAACCTAGAGCTAATATTGGTGAACAATCAAGCAACTCTGGTAAACTGCTTGTTAGAGTCATTCCCAGCACACAGCAGCGGTGCAGGTTCTACCACATGCCGTACTGGGCCAAATGGAAGAGGTGTTCGTGGTGTACACAGCCGAAGAGGCATTGGAGACAGGGGTTTCATGACCATATTGTGGTCTGATTTCTCGAGTAACGCTCACACGACTGGTAATTCTGAATCGATTGCAACAGACAGGAGACAACAGTGGTCAACTATGGTTCAAAATTACCTCTCTTCCCCTATCGATGTTCTCCCTCACAGTTCATTCCCCTTTGACCAGGGTGGATAAAAATCATGATTTTTTAAAAAAAAAAAAAAAAAAAAAAAAAAAATCGGATTTTTTTTATTTAAATCGGATTTTTTAATCAAGTTGTACACAAGCAAAACTTTGTCTTTTTGCAATTCAAATTATTTTACACAAATAAAAATATTAAAACAGTTGATGATTATGAAACCTAATTTTTATTTGCACTATTAAACAATCAGAATTGAACTACAGAGAGTAAATACTTTTTAACAATAGCCTATCTCTAACGTTTGAAGTAAGCAAACATCTTCAGTGAATACATCAGTCCTTTAAGCCTACTGTTTATTTAGGACTTTTAATAGGAAAACTAGTTGTCCTGCTTTAGCAGTTCCTAAGCGGTTTCGAACTGTTGTGTGCACAAAACCAAATGAAGAAGAAAACAATCTCTCTACTCCTGCCGATGAAGCCGATGCAGTCAGTAGCTAGTAGCTACATTTATTATCTTCGCTGGAAGAACAAGTGATTGCGACTTCCACCAGTCCAGTGGTTTTAGTTCATTAACGACGTTATCTGCAAACATGTATTTTTGAAATGGTGCAGATTCACACTTCAATTTCAGCACAGTTGCCACAATGTCATGGTTAGTATTGGCGAGCCACTCCATTGCAGAGTTGATTTCCGCCTCAGATAGTTTTTTCCCTCTGTAGATGGATGCAAGATATTGGCTAAATAGTGTTCTTCTTTTAATGCTTGGTCCTTGCGGTGGTGTATTGCAACCTTTACATTGTTTGAGAGGTTCAAGCGATCTAGCGAACCTTCTAAATCTTTCCAAACTTCTGTGGCATCAGCTATGGTTGCAGTATCTTTCTGCATTTTATCCAACGCAATAGATATTGGCTTTAACCTTTCCAAAAGGTCCTCGGCATTTCTCTTCACACCAAGATTTAATACTTTCTTCGTATATTAGCATCAATTTTATCCCGATGTGTTTCGCAAATGGACACTAATTTTGACCAGTTGTTAATAAACAGTTCCAAGCATTCAGCCAAGGTATTCCATCTAACATCTTGTGGTAGAACCAACTTCAGTCCTCCCATTTCCTTGTAGGTTGCATGTGCAAAATAATTATTGCGGAAATATTTAACAATTTCTACAACATGTTCCTTGACACCCGAAATATGCAGGTCTTTTGCCAAAAGATGCAACAAATGGGCAGAACAACCGTATGTAATGACATTTGTGTCATCCTCATGTGCCAGTTCCGCTCGCATTTTTGCCACATTGCTTGCGTTATCAGTAACTAAGCTCCTTACTTTACATCCAAACTGTTCTTGGCATTGGTGAATTGAGTTCTTAGCAATTTCAAGTAATATTCAGCAGTATGTGAATTTCCAGATGTGTCGATTGTGTCTGTAAGGTAAGTTTCACCATCTTCTGTTGTGACACAAGTGCAAATTATGGGGTCGTTGTGGATGTTGCTCCAAGCTCATGTTAACAACTTTGTCTTTCAAATATTTTGTACAAGCCGCTCTTTCTTTGTCGTATACAGCCTGAAGATGTTTTCCTGAGATATCAAATCTACTTGGTGGTTTGTAGCCTGGTCTTATTCCTTCGATCATTTGTACAAACAATGGGTGTTCAACTAGTCGGAAAGAAGAATTGGTTGCAAATATGAATTTAGCAATTAATTCATCAAAATGTTCTTTCTGGCTCGTCGTAGTCTTTAAGAGGAATTTTTCTACACTTTGCATGCAAAGTTTTTTGTTGGGCTGCTTTGTTGAAGTTGTACCCAGATATTGATTGTCACGTGCAGCACAAGCCATATTTGACCCTGAAAGCACAGTAATTAAAAATATAATTCGACTGCGTATTTGAAGAAATATAACGAAAATATTTTGAAACAAACTTTTTGAACAATGTAATGGTCCTCGTCCTATAAGGGCTGTCTCAAAAGTTATGCTACTCAAGTTTCCGGTGAAGTTGCTGTAATACTAGTAATATCAGAGCAACTGAAAAAAATTATGTCACAAAAGTTTTAAAAATGTTTTTTTAAAAAAATGGTCAATTTGGCAGACTTCAAAAGTGAATTGTAGCCTACAATAAAAAAAAAAATAGGCGTATACACACTCTTATTTTTACTTAACGTTAATCTTCTGTGAAATATTGCCTTAACATAAATTTAAATTCTATACTCCAGAACTAGTGCTAGAAATTTTTCTTTTCATAGACTTTAACCATCCCAGTAAAACGTCTGTTAAAATAGGTTGTAATTGCCAGACTTACCACTAGTGCTAGGGTCCTGGTGCATAAGAAGCTGTGGGGGTTCATTGACATTAGTTGTATCACCATCAACATCTTCATTTCCCTTCTGGTTGCAGTTTTCATAATGTGATTTCAAACGGCAAACAAGTCCTTGGATATCCTTTTGACAGTATTTGCACTTTGCTCTCCCACCTTTCTTTCCAAGCTCTGCTGGCATCTCAACAAAATGAACCCAAATAGGGTCTCTCTTACGACCTGCCATGGCTCACGCAGATCACTTCTGAAGTTTGATTGTCACTACAGCCAAGTACTGCTGACTGACTATCCAACAAGTTTGGGCATGTCAACTGAATGGAAAAAGAAACTGAAACCAAGCTACAGAAAGTGAAACCAAGCTAGAAGTGTGGAGTTAATTGAACAATGATTGAAAGTTTTAGTTTTATCGTGATTTATATTAAAAAATCTTTTGATTTAAATCAGTGATTTAATCATGATTAAAATCACGATTTAAATCGATCTGATTTAAATAGAAAAAAATCATTTGATTTAAAACATGATTTAAATCGTTGATTTAAATCGGCGTGATTTAAATCAATCCACCCTGCCTTTGACTACTAGGCCTGTAAACTGGACACCTGGCCTGAATTGGCACAATATGCCTTAAAGGAGCTCGCTTGCCCTGCTGGTAGTGTGCTATCAGAAAGAGTCTTCAGTGCTGCTGGATCAATATTGACAGAAAGAAGGCCCCGGCTGTCAACCCAAAATGTTGATGATCTCACCTTCATTAAAATGAACCATGCCTGGGTTTCAAAGGATTTTGTACCACCTTCCCTTGATGATACATAGGTTGCCAGCAAAATGGCTCACTTTGTACTCCTCTTCCTCAGACTTCTCCAATTCCTCCATTTGCAGCTGCTGAATGTCCAGCCTACATCTTAACATATGCCACTTTTTCCACCTCCCTAACTGGGCTGTCCCCCCCCAGGGCCGGCGTCCGCACGTAGCACACCCGGGCAAGTGCCGGGGCCCTGAGCAGGTGGGTGGGCCCCACTCGCTGTCAGAGACACCGGCATACTATGAGGGGCACTGTGCCAGTTCCCGACGCCCACGAGTGTGCCCCCCCTTCTTTCTCAGGGCCCCAGCACTTGCAATACTTACCTCTCCCTGCTCCACCGCTGTGACGTCTTCTGCGTTTCCTGACAGCGACATTCAGGTCAGAGAGCGCGATGACGTCACATCTGTGCACCCTCTGCCTGAACAGTCACAGTGCAGAGAGCTGGAAGATGGCGATGCTGAGGAGTCCAGAGTAGAGCAGTGCCCAGCGAGAACAGGTATTTAATTTTTTTTACTGGTTGGAGCAATATATGGGGAGCATTATACACTGGAGAATTATATATGGGGCCCATCATACACTTGAGCATCATAGATAGGCCCATTATAATGGAGCATCATCCATGGGGCACATCATATACTGGGGCATCATATGGGACACATTATATATGAAGCATCACATGGAGACCATTATATATGAGCATAATGGGACCATTATATTGAGCATTAGGGGCACTCGATCTTTACAATTCCAACCCTTTGAGCCGATCTTTCCGGAGTGTCAGACACCTCGACCTATATGGGTATCGTTGCGGCGACATCGCGCATACAGGACATCTCACCCCGATGGACGCATTCACCTATATGTGGGACGATCCCATCAAAGGTACCCCAACAGAGCCATCTCATATGGGGCTCATCACACACTGGAGCATCATATATGGGGCCCATCATGTACTAGAGCATCATATGGGGTTCATTATTTATGGGGCATCATATAGGGCCTTTATATATGGAGCATCATTTGGAGCACATATGGGGCCTATTCTGTATGGAGCCCATTCTGTATGGAGCAATATATGGGGCTCATTATTCTGTATGGTGCACTATGTGGTGCCCATAATACTGTATGGAGGACTATACTGTCCTTTTTTAAGCTATTGTAGAATTTACAATAGATATCACTCATGTAATGTAAGAAGTGAAGTATTTGGCATTGTACTATACCTATATTTCTCTGCAGTATCGGAGAATCATGAATTGTGGTATGTGTTAAAGGGGCCCATTGAGACTCTTTGGCCCGGGGCCTGCGAAAACCTGGAGCAAGCCCTGCCCCCCCACAACTTTAGCCAAATAACCCCCAGTTTTCAATGCGTTACTATTATAAAGTAAATTAAGGTTGACAAGCTTAAAGGGAATCTGTCACCCCAAAATAGCCATATCAGATAAAGATATGGCTGAATAGTGCGTCCCATAACTAAGCTAGCGGTGGGTATCATATCATGATACCCCCGTTTTCATATCAAAATACCTTTGTAAAGTTGGTGATTGTAGGTGTCAATCACTGCAGTCAGGACAGGAGGGCAGCGGTTTTGATGTCCTCCCCGCCCCTCGTCATCTGTTGCGTTACGCCGTCTGTGAATACCACAGACGGCGTTAGGTTCCCGCAATTGCGCAATTCAAAATCCGGCCCGGCACATGCGCAGTATGCTTTGCCCAACAATGGGCAAAGCATAAAATGAGTACAGCGCATGCGCTAGTCTTTCCTTGCCCCGGAAGTCGTCCAAGGCAAGCAGTCATTTCCGGGGAAAGGAAAGACTAGCGCATGCGCTGTACTCATTTTATGCTTTGCCCACTGTTGGGCAAAGCATACTGCGCATGCGCAGGATTTTGAATTGAGCAATTGCGGGAACCTAATGCCGTCTGTGGTATTCACAGACGGCGTAATGTAACAGATGACGAGGAGCGGGGGCGGGGAGGACATGAAAACCGCTGCCCTCCTGACCTGACTGCAGTGATTGACACCTACAATCACCAACTTTACAAAGGTATTTTGATATGAAAACGGGGGTATCATGATATATGATACCCACCGCTAGCTTAGTTATGGGATGCACTATTCAGCCATATCTTTATCTGATATGGCTATTTTGGGGTGACAGATTCCCTTTAAGTAATAAGAATTGATGTCGTTGGAATTGAAATGGGTACTGTAGGTCTTTACTGTCCTCCACTCAATGCCGACTTATTCCCCATTGACTTGCATTGGGGTCGGATTTTCGATTCCGACCCGACCTTTTCCGTTAGTCGGCCGACTTCGTTCGACTCGAATTTTGAGAAAGTCGGTTTCACGAAACCCGACTCGACCCTAAAAAAGGCAAAGTCGGTCATCTCTAGTGATGAGCACTTTGAAACCCCAAGTGCTTCACAGAAGTTTAAAATGTAGAGCCATAAAATAAAAAAACTCATTTTTTTCCACAAAAATGATCATTTCGCTCCCAATTTTTTTTTTCACAAGGGTAACAGGAGAAATTGGACCCCAAAAGTTGTTGGGCAATTTGTCCTGAGTACGCCGATACTCTATATGTGGGGGTAAACCACTATTTGGGCTCACAGCATAGCTCGGAAGGGATGGAGCGCCGATTGACTTTTTCAACGCAGAATTGGCTGGAATTGAGATCGGACGCCATGCTGCGTTTGGAGAGCCCCTGATGTGCCTAAACAGTGGAAACCCCCCCAATTCTAACTCCAACCCTAATCACAACACACCCCTAACCCCAACCCTAATCCAAACCCCAACCCTAATCCTAATGCAAACCCTATTCCAAACCCAAAGCCTAATCTAAAGACTACTAAACTAACAAAGACTTAATCCAAAGCCCAACAACCCTAATCCAACCCTAATCCAAAACCCAACTCATCAACCTAATCCAAATCCTGCTCCAAACCCAACCCTAATCCAAACCAAACCCTAATCCAAAACCCAACTCTAATCCAAACCCTAATCCAAATCCTGCTCCAAACCCAACCCTAATCCAAACCCAAACCCTAATCCAAAGACTAATCCAAAGCCCAACCCTAATCCAAACCCAAAGCCTAATCCAAAACCTAATCCAAAGACTAACTCAAAGACTAATCCAAAGCTCAACCCTAATCCAAACCCTAATCCAAAACCCAACTCTAATCCAAATCCTGCTCAAAACCCAACCCTAATCCAAACCCAAACCCTAATCCAAAGACTAATCCAAAGACCAACCCTAATCCAAAACCCAAAGCCTAATCAACATCAAAACTAACTCAAAGACTAATCCAAAGCTCAACCAACCAAATAATCCAAAACCTAATCCAAAACCTAATCCAAAACCTAATCCAAAACCTAATCCAAAACCTAATACCTAATCCAACTCTAATCCAAACCCTAATCCAAATCCTGCTCCAAACCCAACCCTAATCCAAACCCAAACCCTAATCCAAAGACTAATCCAAAGCCCAACCCTAATCCAAACCCAAAGCCTAATCCAAAACCTAATCCAAAGACTAATCCAAAACCTAATCCAAACCCCAATCCTAAAATAGAAATAAAATAAAAAAATGTATTTATTTTTCCCTAACCAAGGGGTTGATAAAGGGGGGTTTGATTTACTATTTATAGTGGGTTTTTATGTTTGGCAGCTGTCACGCTAAAAGATGCTTTTTATTGCAAAAAATAGTTTTTGCATCACCACATTTTGAGAGCTACAATTTTTCCATATTTTGGCCCAGAGTCATGTGAGGTGTTGTTTTTTGTGGAACGAGCTGATGTTTTTATTGGCACCATTTTCGGGCACAAGACATTTTTTGATCGGTTTTCGTAACGATTTTTGGGAGGCAGAATGAACAAAAAACAGAAATTCATGAATTCCTTTTTGGAGGGGTGCTTATACAGTTCGGCGTGTAGTAAAATTGATAAGGCAGTTCTTCGCGTTAGTACGATTACAGCGATACCTCATTTACTGTATATAATTTTTTTTATGCTTGGCGCTTTTATACAATATAAACAATTATATATAAAAAATAATTATTTTTGCATCGCTTTATTCTGCGAGCTATAACTTTTTTATTTTTTGCTGATGATGCTGTATGGTGTCTTTTTTGCGGGACAAGATGACATTTTCAGCGGTAGCATGTTTATTTATATCCGTCTTTTTGATCGCTTGTTAGTCCACTTTTTATTCGGCGGTATGATAAAGCATTGTTTTTTTTATGGGGTTCACTAAAGGGGTTAACTAGTGGGATAGTTATAGGTCGGGTCGTTACAGACGCAGCGATGCCAAATGTGTACTTTTATTGTTTAGATTTTTTTAATTCAAATATTTATTGATAGAATATTGATTTTATTATTTTTAAAATATTTTTACATGTATTTAAATTTTTTTTTTTTTTTTTTTAAATTTAATTCTTACTTTTACACATTGTCCCACTATTAGGGGACACTCATTTTCTGCAGGCTGATTGCTTCTATAGCATGCAGATATGCATGCTATAGAAGCTATCAGAGCTGCAGCTTCTATTACACTAACCTCAGACTTCCTGACATGCACTGCGTGACATGCACTTAGTGCCGGGTGTCAGCTGTGAGAATCAGCTGACACCCGGCCACGATCAGCCGCGCTCCCCCCGTGAGTTCGACTGATCACGTATGATGTACTATCCCATCCAGGGTCAATAAGGCCCAGAGTTTGACAGCGGCATTTAACATGTTAACATCGCGATTCCACCCTCAGCTGTTTCGGGCAAATGTCAGCTGTACAGACCAGCTGTCATGTGCCGGAAAAGGTGCGGGCTCATTGCCGGAGCCTTTACCAAACAGGGGGAGGCGTCCAATGACGGACTTGGCAGTCATTGGACGTTAAGGGGTTAAACAACCACAAGACGGATTTCATCAACCAAGGTATCATTTTAATCAGTGTTACGGCGCTGACCTGACACTGTCTGTAGGTTACTGATACAGTAAAGATTTATATCTTAGTACCGTGTTAGCCAGTAGATAGAAAAATATATTTGACAGGTTGGCTTTAACCCCTTACTGCCATCGGACGTACCATCCCGTCCATGGTACCTGGGCCCGTATGATCGGGGAAGGGATAGTACGTCTCGTGCGATCGGACGCGCTCGGGTGTCAGCTGATTATCACAGCTGACACCCATGACTGTGTGTCAGGAGCGGTCACGGACCGCTCCCGGCACATTAACCCCTTGCACACCGCGATCAAACATGATCGCGGTGTACTGGGGGCACAGGGGGAGGATCGCGCAGGGTGGGGGCTCCCTGCGCGCCCCCCTGAGACCCTCAGAGCAGCGCGATGTGATCGCGCTGTTCTGAGGGCTTCCTCCCTACCAGGACCCGGATCCAAGATGGCGCCGGGGTCCTGGAGGGAGGCGGCTACCTCAGTGCCTGCCGAGAGCAGGCACTGAGAAGCCTGCTGCACTGCCTGAGCGATCGCTGGTGTGACAGAGTGCTGTGCACACTGTCACACCAGCGATCTGATAAAATACAGTGATGTCCCACCCTGGGACAAAGTAAAAAAGTTAAAAAAATAAAAATAAACATGTTTTAAAAAAAAAATCCAAAATAAATAAAAAAAAAATATATATATTCCCCAATAAATTCACTTCTTCCTGTAAATAAAAAAACAAAGCAATAGAAGTACACATATTTGGTATCGCCGCGTCCGTAACGACCCCCCCATAAAATTGTCCCACTAGTTAACCCCTTTAGTGAACCCCTTAAAAAAAAAAAAAAAAACAAAGCAAAAAAATCAATGCTTTATCATCATACCGCCGAACAAAAAGTGGAATAACACGCGATCAAAAAGACCGATATAAACATGGTACCGCTGAAAACGTCATCTTTTCCCGCAAAAAACGAGCCGCCATACAGCATCAGCGAAAAAATAAAAAAGTTATAGCTCGCAGAATAAAGCGATGCAAAAATAATTATTTTTTATATAAAATTGTTTTTATTCTATAAAAGCGCCAAAACATGAAAAAATGATATAAATGAGGTATCGCCATAATCGTACTGACCCGAAGAATAAAACTGCTTTATCAATTTTACCACACGCGGAACGGTATAAACGCCTCCCCCAAAAGAAATTCATGAATTGCTGATTTTTGTTCATTCTAACCTCCCAAAAATCAAAATAAAAAGCGATCAAAAAAACTTCACGTGCTCAAAAATGGTACCAATAAAAACGTCAACTCGTCCCGCAAAAAATAAGACCTCATATGACTCTGTGGGCCAAAATATGCAAAAATTATAACTCTCAAAATGTGATGATGCAAAAACTATTTTTGCAATAAAAAGCGTCTTTTAGCGTGACAGCTGCCAATCATAAAAACCCGCTATAAATAGTAAATCAAACCCCCCTTTATCACCCCCTTAGTAAGGGAAAAATAATAAAATTAAAAAAAAGTATTTATTTCCATTTTCCCATTAGGGTTAGGGTTAGGGTTGCGGCTAAAGTTAGGGTTAGGGTTGGCGCTAAAGTTAGGATTAGGGTTAGGGTTGGGATTAGGGGTGTGTTAGGGTTAGGTTTGTGGTTAGGGTTGGGACTAGGGTTAGGGGTGTGTTGGGGTTAGGGTTGGAGTTAGAATTGGGGGGTTTCCGCTGTTTAGGCACATCAGGGGCTCTCCAAATGTGACATGGCGTCTGATCTCAATTCCAGCCAATTCTGCGTTGAAAAAGTCAAACGGTGCTCCTTCACTTCTCAGCTCTGCCATGCGTCCAAACAGTAGTTTATCCCCACATATGGGGTATCAGCGTACTCTGGACCCCAAGAGTTATTGTGCAATTTGTCCTATTTCTTCTGTTACCCTTGGGAAAATAAAAAACTGGGGGCGAAAATATCATTTTTGTACAAAAAAAATTATTTTTTTGTTTTTACGGCTGTACATTATAAACTTCTGTGAAGCACTTGGGGCTTCATAGCACTCACCACACATCTAGATAAGTTCCTTGTGGGGTCTATTTTCCAAAATGGGGTCACTTGTTGGGGATTTCCACTGTTTAGGCGCATCAGGGGCTCTCCAAATGCGACATGACGCCCCCAGACCATTCCATCAAAGTCTGCAATCCAAAACGTCACTACTTCCCTTCCGAGCCCCAACGTGTACCCATACAGTAGTTTTCTCCCACATATTGGATATCAGCGTACTCAGGACAAATTGGACAACAACTTTTGGGGTCCAATTTCTCCTGTTACCCTTGTAAAAATAAAATATTGGGGCAAAAAAATCATTTTTGCAAAAAAAAAAAAAAAAAAAGATTTTTTATTTTTACGGCTGTACGTTATAAACTTCTGTGAAGCACTTCGGGGTTCAAAGTGCTCACCACACATCTAGATAAGTTCCTTGTGGGGTCTATTTGCCAAAATGGGGTCACTTGTGGGGGGTTTCCACTGTATAGGTGCATCAGGGGCTCTCCAAATGTGACATGACGCCCCCAAACCATTCCATCAAAGTCTGCAATCCAAAACGTCACTACTTCCCTTCCGAGCCCTGACGTGCGCCCATACAGTAGTTTTCTCCCACATATTGGGTATCAGCGTACTCAGGACAAATTGGACAACAACTTTTGGGTTCCAATTTCTTCTGTTACCCTTGTGAAAATAAAATATTGGGGGTGAAAAAATCATTTTTTGTAAAAAAAAAAAAAAAAGATTTTTTATTTTACGGCTGTACGTTATAAACTTTAGTGAAACACCTGGGGGTTCAAAGTTCTCACCACACATCTAGATAAGTTCCTTGAGGGGTCTAGTTTCCAAAATGGTGTCATTTATGGGGGTTTCCACTATTTAGGCAGATCAGGAGCTCTCCAAACACGACATGGCGTCCAGCCAATTCTGCGTTGAAAAAGTCAGACGGCGCTCCTTCCCTTCCAAACTCTGCCATGCACCCAAACAGTGGTTTACCCCCACATATGGGGTATCAGCGCACTCAGGACAAATTGCACAATAACTTTTGGAGTCTTGTTACCCTTGGAAAAATAAAAATTGGGGTGAAAAGATCATTTTTGTGGAAAAAATATGATTTTTAAATTTTACGGCTCTACGTTATAAACTTGTGTGAAGCACTTTGGGGTTCAAATTGCTCATCAAAAATCTAGATAAGTTCCTTAGGGGGTCTAGTTTCCCAAATGGGGTCATTTGTGGGGGGTTTCCACTGTTTAGGCACATCAGGGGCTCTCCAAATGCAACATGGCATCCAATCTCAATTCCAGCCAATTTTGGTTGGAAAAAGTCAAATGGTGCTCCTTCAATTCAGAGCTCTGCCGTGCGCCCAAACAGTGGTTCCCCCCCACATATGGGGTATCAGCGTACTCAGGACAAATTGGACAACAACTTATGTGGTCCAATTTCTCCTGCCACCCTTGGGAAAATAAAAAATTAGTGACTAAAAGATAATTTTTGTGGGAAAAAAATAGGATTTTTTATTTTCATGCCCGGGCATTATAAACTTGTGTGAAGCACTTGGGGGTTCAAAGTGCTCAACAAAGATCTAGATAAGTTCCTTAGGGGGTCTAGTTTCCAAAATGGGGTCACTTGTGGGGGTTTCCACTGTTTAGGCTCATCTGGGGCACTGCAAACGGAACATGACCCCCATCAACGTCTGCATTCCAAAACGTTACTACTTCCTTTCCAAGCCCTGCCGTGCACCCAAACAGTTCCCCCCCACATATGGGGTATCAGCGTACTCAGGACAAGTTGGACAACAACTTTTGGGGTCCAATTTCCTTGGGAAAATTCAAAAATTTGGGACTAAAAAATCATTTTTGTGGAAAATTGTTTTTTTTTTTTTTTTTCACACCCAGGCATTATAAGCTTTTGTGAAACACTTGGGGGTTCAAAGTGCTCACAACAGATCTAGATAAGTACCTTAGGGGGTCTAGTTTCCAAAATGGTGTCACTTGTGGGGGTTTCCACTGTTTAGGCGCATCAGGGGCTCTCCAAACACGACATGGCGTCCAATCTCAATTCCCGCCAATTTTAGTTTGAAAAAGTCAAACGGCGCTCCTTCCCTTACGAGCTCTGCCGTGTGCCCAAACAGTGGTTTTCCCCCACATATTGGGTATTGGCGTACTCAGGAGAAATTGCATAACAACCTTATCTGTCCATTTTCTCCTTTTACCCTTGTGAAAATAAAAAAAAAGTTTGTAAAAGATCATTTTTGTGGCTAAAAAGTTAAATATTCATTTTTTCCTTCCACGTTGCTTTAGTTCCTGTGAAGCACCTGAAGGGTTAATAATCTTCTTGAATGTGGTTTTGAGTACCTTGAGGGGTGCAGTTTTTAGAATGGTGTCACTTTTGGGTATTTTCTGCCATATAGACCCCTCAAAGTGACTTCAAATGAGAGGTGGTCCCTGAAAAAAATGGCTTTGTAAATTTTGTTGTAAAAATGAGAAATCGCTGGTCAACTTTTAACCCTTATAACTTCCTAACAAAAAAAATTTTGGTTCCAAAATTGTGCTGATGTAAAGTAGACATGTGGGAAATGTTATTTATTAACTATTTTGTGTGATATATTTCTCTGTTTTAAGGGAATAAAAATTCAAAGTTTGAAAATTGCAAAATTTTAAAAATTTTCGCCATATTTGCGTTTTTTTCAAAAAGAAACGCAAGTTATATCGAAGAAATTTTACTTCTAACGTGAAGTACAATATGTCACGAGAAAACAATCTCAGAATCGCGAAGATCCGTTGAAGCGTTCCAGAGTTATAACCTCATAAAGAGACAGTGGTCAGAATTGTAAAAATTGGCCCGGTCATTAACGTGCAAACCACCCTTGGGGGTGAAGGGGTTAATCAGCTTCATCATTAAAGGTTGGCCATTTCCATGTGTGTATGTGACCCCATGTAGGCTCATTTGACTTCTCCCAATTCACTTCTATTAAGATGAGCTGATCACGTCTAGACAGCAAATTACTGCAAGTATGCAACTTACACCAGGGGAATAGTGACAAAGCGTGCACCTCTCTCTGTCATTAGTCACATAGACTTATGAATAGAGTTAAGCAAATTTGTTTGAGTCCTTATTTATTCAGCAAGCTATAGCGCTGTGTCACTGTCACAGCACATGCATGGAGATCCCAACACACAGGCTCTCCATAAATGTGCGGTGACTGACACAGCCGCGATACATGCAGCTGCGGTGCCGAACAGCCGGCATGCTCCATGTATCCGGGTTCCGCTGTAGCTTATTCGGCAAGCGGTATAGCTCACCCAAATAACCATACTTACGAGCAACCCCTTTAAGACAGCCATGCGGCAGCTACTATCTGACGTGGGGGCACTATCATGAGGACACTAAACAGGAAGGACGATGAAAAGTAATTTGAACGTTTATGTAAAAAGACATTTCTACATCTACAACTCCTGTACATATAAGCATGTCATAGGTCATCTCCCTCTGATGCGGGTCCGATGCTGCATCTGATCTGATCAGCTGTCATGTGCCCCTAACAACATGGGTGAATTTGCGATCCACCCGTGGTTGTTAACATGTTAAATGCTGGCGCTCATAGCAGATGATTTTTGCTACACATAGCTACTGCAGCACAAGCTATCAGATGATAACAGCTTCTAATCTCCTAAGGAAACTATTGAAGCATGTAAAAGGTTAAAAGAAAGGCTTTAAAATACTTAAAAAAAAAATATATAAAATATTCAAATTACACCCCCCTTTGCCTTATAAAAATCACAAATACATATATTTGGAATCGCCACGTTCAGAACTGCCCGATCAAAATATAAAAAGAATTAATCTGCTCGGTAAGCGGCGTTACGAGAAAAAAAATAAAGAGTCAAAACGCCAGAATTACGTTTTTTTTTTTAGTTGCCGCAACATTGCAATAAAAGGACAATCCAAACATTGTATTTACTCCAAAATCATATCAATAAAGAGGTCAGCTCGGAGCGATAAATATAAGCCCCAGACCCAAGAGTGGCACCATTTTTTATTTTTTTTTCTCAACCACATAAACATGTTTGGTGTCTGCAAACTCATAATGACCTGGAAAATCAGAACGGCAGCTCAGTTTTAGCATTTAGGAGACACAGAAATAAAAAATTGAGGAATTGCACTTTTTTTTGCAATTTCACCACACTTGGAATTTTTCAAAAGTACAACTCGTCCCACAAAAAACAATCCTTCCAAAGACCATATCAACAGAAAATTAAAAAAAAGAAAGAAATGCAAAAACCCAAGGTGGTAAAGTGAATCCTCTGGTAACACTGTGCACATAACAGCACATGACATTTCTCCATAGGATAAGTGAGGAGACCCACCTGTGCTAGTGAGGCCAGCAGGAGCAGCCCCCTGCCACGTGCTCCAGGAAACCCCGCAGCTACAAGAGACGCAGCCTTGTTACCACACACCAACACTACCAGCTGAGGCCCAGTATTCCAGCATGGGACATTACCTGGAGAAGCTCTGCTCTGGGAAACTTATGTAGCCGCACACACACCAGGCACAGCAGTTTCTTCCCTCATCACAGTCAGGAAGAGATTACAAAAGGAAGTGACTTCTACTACAAATCCATAATGCTTTGTGTGTGAGCAGCCCAGAATACGGCAGCAGAGTGTGTGCTGTGACTGCGGAGGAACAGCCCTTCCTTCCCCTGTCTGATGATGCATTGTTATGTATACTGGCACAGCAAGCAGTGATTCCTGCAGTGCTGTGTGACCCTCCCGCCATTTTTGTGGTGTGTGGAGCAAGGCTCTTCCCAGACAGGCTCTTGGCCGTCAGTCAGGGTCACAAGACTGCAGATATAAACATATCGCCTTATTATTATTATAGCGCCATTTATTCCATGACGCTTTACATGTGAGAAGGGGTATGCCTAAAACGAGTCATGGTCTGGTACAGCAGGACAGAGAACCGTGGCTGTGAGGGTTCACATGCTGTATCTTGTCATTTAGGGAATTTGGAAAACAAAAATGGGGTTTTCCATCCAATTATGGAAAGTGAATTGAACAGTTGAAAAGATTTACTAGTACAGTCATCAGGGCACCTGTATGAGAGACATAAAGCAGCGGAAAGCACCTGTGGATTAGGCCTCATTCAGACGTTCATTAGCGTACGAGAATATCAGATTATTCTGATGAGAGTGTAGTCCGAGAGTTATCCGATTTTCTCATATGTGGAGAAATTTTTAAAAAAGTTTTCATTATTCTGACAGTCTGTGAAAGTAAGATGTCATCGAAGTGGAGTTCGATTTTTTTTCACGGATCGATTGACATGCATTACTGATTTTGACCTGACAGATGAAAATCAGACATTGCTCCAACATTTTCCACAGATTACTCGGTGCAAGGAAAAAAATCGGACATTCGAATGAGGCTTAAGCGGCATATGACCCCTTTGCATGACAAAGTTTGAAAGCTGCAGCAGTAGGCTGGGGATATGTTGTGATAGTGGTTACAACACAGATCACACGGCCAAAAATCACTCTCTGCTGCTGCACTGCAGTATTTGAACCCTTAAGGTACTGCGACAATTATGTTGCAAAAAGGCTGATGTAATTGGATTTTTTTACAACTTAGGCCTCTTCCACACTTCAGTCGTGCAACGTCAGTCAAAATCCGTCAAAATGTGAAAAAAACGGATCCGCCATTTTTTTTTGGGTGGATCCGTTTTTTTCCCATTGACTTGCATTAGTGACGGATTTTGACGGATGGTCGTCTGTTAGGTCCGTTTTTTGACGGATCCGCCAAAAAATTGGCGTTCGTCATTTCAGAAAAATGTCCAATGCAACGTTTTTTTGTTCCGCCAAAATGACGGACTATGGCGGATCCGCCACATCTGCCATTTTGTATAATGGCCGCCTAGGGGCAGCGGATCCGCTGGCATCCGTCTTTGACGGAATCTGCCAGCGGATCCGTCGCCCGCATAGAAAACCATTGAAAATGCTGCCAAAACTGTCCGGGGTCTCTCTCTCTCTCTTTCCCCCCTACCCCGGTCCAGACTTCAAAACTTACATTTTCCTGAATGAAAATTTCATCATTTCCGGGTGAATACTTCTTGGCGGATCCGTCAGAAAACGGATCCGTTTTACATCCGTTTTTACACTTTTCTGACGGATCCTCCATTTTCACACTTGGGCGGACGTCGCACGACTGAAGTGTGAAAGAGGCCTTACTTATCGCACTACCTTGCCTTCTTTCTGCCAGACCCCAGAAGTATAAATGAACCTGAAAAAGCTTTAGCACTTCCGGGGTCGCACAAACTCAAATCCGCTCCCTGCCCCTTTGTGCAGTGCCGTACTTATATTGCTGACGTCACTGCAGCGCAATGAGGTCACCTTATTACATTGCAGATGATGCTAAGTGCCACAAAGGAGGAGAAGATGCCAGAAGCAGGTAAGCGCTCATACAGCCGAAAATGTGGCATTTCCTATAGACCGTGGGGAGGCCTCAGTATAGTCAGTGAGGGCACAGTAGGACAGTATTAAGAATGATGGCACAGTATGGGGAAGTATAGTGACTGAGGGCACAGTATGGGGGCAGTATAGACAATAAGTACACAGTATGGGGTTAGTATAGAAAGTGAGGGCACAGTATAGGGGCAGTATGGAGAGTGAGGGCACAGTATGGGTGTTAGAATAAAGATTGAAAGCAACGTATGGGGGTTAGTATAAAGATTAAGGGCACAGTATGGGGGGTCAGTATAAAGAATAATGGCACAGTGTGGGGCAGCATAAAGAGTGAACAATATAAGGGGTTAGTATAAAGAGTGAGAGCACAGTATGGGGTGGGCGAGTATAGAGACTGAGGGCACAGTATTAGGGGGCAATGTGCAAATAAGGATGCGCACAGAGGCGTATTGAGGCTATGGGGGGCCATTGCAGTCGCAGGCGTAGCTGTGATTGCAATGATGAAGCAGTGACTGGTGTCACAGAAGAGATCACTGTGTGTTCTCCCCAGGATGTGCACGGATGCATATGAAGGCCATAGGAGTGCATGGCAGTCTCAGGCGTAGCGGTGGCTGCAATGCAGATTAAGGCTATGTGCACACGTAGCAGTTTTTTTCGTGGCAAAGACGCTTAAAAAACGCATGAATTAAGCATCCTATTATTTAGAATGAATTCTGCAATTTTTGTGCACATGGTGCGTTTTTTTCCGTGCAAAAAACGCATCGCGGAAAAAAAAGCAGCATGTTCATTAATTTCACGTTAAATTTGCGTTTTTCCCTCTTTATTATTGACCTAGAATGTTCAGGAAAATTTCGCTGCAAAAAACGCACCAAAAATGCATAAAACCCGCGAGAAAAACGCATGCGTTTTTATCGCTGAAAAAGTCCGTTTTTGCTCAGGAATTTTCTGCAAACATTCCTGAACTAGTGTTGAGCGATACGATACTGCAAATATCGGGTATCGGCCGATATTAGCTGTATCAGCCTTTCGATTCCGAATACCGATATTTTCGTCATATCGAATACCGGAATCGGATTTGTCACTGTCACTGTGAGTGTCCGTCGGTCGGGTCTGTCAGGAGTCAGCGGCACTTACCTGGCAGAAGATCTCCGGTGGTCACGTCCTGGACTGCTTGATGGCCGCCATTATCTTCTCCCTGGCGGTCACATGCAGTTTTTCGCGATAACTGCTGTGACTGCAGGGTAATCCCGGCCGTAAACCAGTCCGATGACGTCACCGCCGGGGAAGCAGGTAATCAGCTGTGCTGCGCCGGGATGACAGGCTCTGCCTGTCATTCTGATGTAGCAGAGCTGGATCGTCGTGGGACACTCGTTACTATGGACTGCGTCGGTCAGGTGGTATACTTTTTTTTTTTTTCATTTTTTTACAGGAGATCGATGGCGTCGCAGGATTAGACTGTAATAAAAGTAATGAAAACTGTGGGTTTTTTTTTTTTTTTTATTAAATTAAAAAACTTTTTTATGAACATTCACCCGTCCGGGTACATCAACAATTTAACTATTTACATACAGGGACCCTGTCCGGGTTATTTATAATTCTTTGGCAGGGGTGTTCCAGGTACCACCTGGTACTCTTCTGATGCTTGCCAAACATCCAGGACCACCAGGACCTGATGACGTCGTGTGGCCTGTACAGTCAAGTCGTGACCCGCTATCTGGGTCTGTGTGGCCACCTCTTTCATCTCCCTCGGGTCTGGAACCCTATGTCCCGGACTGAACGAACCCCAGGGGGCCTAACAGGCGCCGGGTACGGGCCAGCTATACTTATCATGTCCATAGCTGGGGCTGCTGAGGAGACCACTGAGGGAGGCTGGGGAGATTTACGGCGTGGGGTGGGCACTTTTGCAGAGGCCTGGATGTGGGAGGCTGAAGGCTCCGAGGGTCTCACAGGTTCCTGACACTCTGGGGAGTAGGGGTCGCACCTGGTAACATTTAGGGCGCACCATCCATTGTAACCCCAGTGTCGGGTGTAAGTCACCAAGTCTCCTGGCAACAGGTCCCTCCCCGGGTGTCCTTCTGGGAGGTGAGCCTCCACGTCCCGCCGGTTCACAAAAACTTCTAAATAAAGTCCAGGCTCCTGGATGAAGCCCCAACCAGCTTTCAATTTAAGGCTGGAGTCACACACAACCACAAAAAATCGGTCCGTTTTAGACGGTCGATTGTCGGATCAAAATGCAAACATCACACATCCTTCTAGCATCTGATTTTCCTTCAAAGATGCGATTTAATCGCATGTGTGTGTACCTTGTAACATCCGATTTTCATCCGACTTGCGAGATTTTCTCGCAGGCTTGCAAAACTGACATATAATGGATCTAAAAGAATAGTATTTCAATCACAAAAAAAAGAATAGATATATACACATAGAACACATATATATATATATATACATGTCATTGTGACATGTATATATACATATATTTATAGTTCCTAGACTTCTACATACTGTTATAGCCGCTAATTCAATTGCCGGGTTTTGTGAAATCACAGAAGCCGACATGAAATGATACATTGTTTCCACACAGTTAACCATGTCATTTCCTGTATTTTGATATTTGTTTAGAACTTACAATTACATGAGTGTATTTGTGCAAAATTTCAGACATGTAGGGGTTAATTAAAGGTGTAATTTCGTTGAAAAAAAATGCGTGGGCTCCCGCTGTATTTTCTCCACCAGACAGACAAAGCAAAGCGAGTGGGGGCAGATAATAATAGCCTAGGGAGGGTACATTTTTTTTGTGCCCCCCCAGGCTACTAACATCTGCCCCCAGACACCCCAGAAAGGGCAAATCTATAATTAGATTCGCCCTTTCTGGCACTTTGCCCGTCTATTCCCATTGCCCTGTAGCGGTGGCGAATGGGTTAATCTCACCTTACTGTCACCTTAGTATTGAAAGGTGACCTTAAGGCAGGTTAATAATTGAGAGCTGTCAATTAGACAACTATCAATTATTAATCCTATTGTATGAAAGAAAAATCAAACACACACAGTTTAATAAAAAATAAGTTTAATTAAATAATCACACAGTTTTTGACCATATTTTATTTTCCTGCTAAAACCATTTCCTGTAATAAAAATAAAATAAAAAAGCAAAATTATACTTACCAATCCGATGTACAGTCAGGTCCCACGGTGTAATCCATCAGAAAGGGTTAACAGGTTACAGGTCGCAGAGAGCTAATAATGCTGTCTCAGACCTGTATTCCCCTGAATGAACAAGTTCCTCTCCCAGCGAAAGTAGAGGAATAGATTCATGAATGGAGCTTAATTGATTTATTGCCAATTTAACTGTAGTACCTGACCTAAAGGGAAAGTGGACACAATCAATTAAGCTTCATTCATGAAACACATCCTCTCCTGTCGCCAGGAGAGGAACTTATTCATTCAGGAGCTTTGAGCTGAGCATGCAGGATTACTTGCACTGCTTGGCTCAAAGCTAGTTAACCCTTTGTGAAGGATTACAGCGTGGGACGTGACAGATCGGCGGAATAGGTAAGAATAATGTTGTTTTATTTATTTTTCTTTATTTTAGGAGATCAATGGCTTCGCACGGATTAAGTGTAAAATAAAATATGGTCAAAAAAATGTGTTTTTATTTCATTAAAATTATTTATTCTTAAAGTGTGTGTGTGTTTTTTTATTTACTTCAATAGGATTAATAATTGATAGTTGTCTAATTGACAGCTCTCAATTATTAACCTGCCTTAAGGTCACCTTTCAATACTAAGGTGACAGTAAGGTGAGATTAACCCATTCGCCACCGCTACAGGGCAATGGGAATAGACGGGCAAAGTGCCAGAAAGGGCGAATCTAATTATAGATTTGCCCTTTCTGGGGTGTCTGGGGGCAGATGTTAGTAGCCAGGGGGGCACAAAAAAAATGTACCCTCCCTAGGCTATTATTATCTGTCCCCACTCGCTTTGCTTTGTCTGTCTGGTGGAGAAAATACAGCGGGAGCCCACGCATTTTTTTTCAACGAAATTACACCTTTAATTAACCCCTACATGTCTGAAATTTTGCACAAATACACTCATGTAATTGTAAGTTCTAAACAAATATCAAAATACAGGAAATGACATGGTTAACTGTGTGGAAACAATGTATCATTTCATGTCGGCTTCTGTGATTTCACAAAACCCGGCAATTGAATTAGCGCCTATTACAGTATGTAGAAGTCTAGGAACTATAAATATATGTATATATATATATATATATATATACATGTCACAATGACATGTAATATATATATGTGTTCTATGTGTATATATCTATTCTTTCTAGTCTTTATTAAAGCTGTCAGTGTGATTTTACAGTATAGCCGGGG
>JARQOD010000004.1:238329480-238355906 GCA_033576555.1 Oophaga sylvatica
GGAAGAAGTCGGTATCATTCAAGAAAAACATGATTTTCATGCAGGACAATGCTCCATCACATGCATGCAAATACTCCACAGCGTGGCTGCCCAGTAAAGGTCTAAAAGAACAAAAATAATGACATGGCCCCCTTGTTCACCTGATCTGAACCCCATAGAGAACCTGTGGTCCCTCATAAAATGTGAGATCTACAGGGAGGGAAAACAGTACACCTCTCGGAACAGTGTCTGGGAGGCTGTGGTGGCTGCTGCACACAATGTTGATCGTAAACAGATTGAGCAACTGACAGAATCTATGGATGGAAGGCTTTTGAGTGTTATCATAAAGTAAGGTGGCTATGTTCGTCACTGTTTTTTTTTTTGAATGTCAGAAATATTTATTTCTAAATTTTGTGTTGTTATATTGGTTTATCTGGTGAAAATAAACAAGTGATATGGGTATACATTTGGTTTTTATTAAGTTGCCTAATAATTCTGTACTGTAATAGTTACCTGCACAAACAGATATCCTCCTAAGATAGCCAAATAAAAAAAAAAACACTCCAGCTTCCAAAAATATTAAGCTTTGATATTTAGGAGTCTTTTGGGTTGATTGAGAACATAGTTGTTGTTCAATAATAAAAAGAATCCTCTCAAATACAACTTGCCTAATAATTATGCAAATAGTGTACCTAGGGTATATTCTGGCCCAGAGGAGTATAAACTGACCTAGGCCAATTTATACCCCGGGGTATAGTTTGGCCTAGGCCAGAATATACCCGGGTTATAATCGTGGCTAGGCCACTTTAACCCCGGGTATATTCTGGGGGGGATAATCTGGCCTGTTACACCGGGTAACACAGAGGAAAGTGCGACAGAGAATCCAAAGAGAAGCGACAGTGATTGGTGAGTATATTAATACACTGACACTACACTACACTAACATTTACAAAGGTTTAGTAAGTAAAAACATTAACCTGCTTCTTTAAAAGTAGGCCTATGGGAAGATAACTTCTTCCAGCTCAGAGAGAATGTCAAGGCTGCAATCAATCAGTGTGGCTGATTGGCTGCAGTGGTTAAGTAACATCTCCTGTTGGAAAAAGAAGGGGGGGAAATGGCAGGGGACACAGGCAACGGAGATCCAGTAGGTGAATATACTATCTTTATCATCATATAAAAAGCAAAAACTAGGAACTATCCCTTCAAAAAAGGGAAACGTAGGGATACAAAATAGTTTAAAATCTTTCAGTTTTTGCATTGACCACTGAATCTTTCAATAGGCTGATGTTCCCTGTTCTTTAGGCACATAAGGCAGCTTTTGCTTTTGATAATGGATGATGGTCACAGTTTATCTCTTCCCCCTCCCTGCACAATTATTCCTGCATAGATCAAATATAGGTGCTACACTAGTTTAATCTCTATGACCCAAGAGGAGGATGGTTCCCGAGAAAATTACCTTGGATTTTCAGACTGCCATGACAAAAAAAAGAGGAAAGAGCTATATCTACACAATGAGCTCTCAAGAGAGTGAAAGGTAAGGCTAAGTGCACATGTTCAGGAATGTGTGTAGAATTTTCCTGAGCAAAACCGTACTTTTTCACGGAAAAAATGCATGCGTTTTTGTCTCGTTTTCTGTGCGGATTTTGCGCGTTTTTGGTGCGTTTTTTGCCCGGATTTTGCGTGTTTTTACAGTGAATTTTTCCTGAACATTCTAGCTCAATAATATAGCGGGGAAAACGCTAGTTTTCCTCGAAATTAATGAATATGCTGCTTTTTTCCGCTATGCATTTTTTACGCGGAAAAAAACGCACCATGTGCACAAAAATTGCAGAATTCATTTTAAATAATAGGATGCTTAATTCATGCGTTTTTTTAAGCGTTTTTGCCACGAAAAAAACGCGAAAAAAACTAGAATAATCCTGAACGTGTGCATGTAGCCTAAGGGTAGTGGTTTGAATATATTTAATAGAGTTATTTATACTGGGAAAAAAATGATATTACATCTTGGTAGGGCTTAAGAATGTATACGCAGGAGGGAACCAGATAAATATGCCCTACCTGTAGGACAAGATAGAAATTGCATCTATTCTATAAGTTAGCAGTCTCTAACCTGTGGCTCTTTATTCCTGTAAATAGTACTTTTCCCAAATTTCCAAAATGTCTAGTGCGGAGTTTTAATGCTTATTATTTTACAGTCATTACTCGATAAAGAGTTTATGAACAAATCAACCATACTGCATTTTAGTCAAATGTTGTTTTTAATGTTAACTGAAATAAATCTGCTGTCTTGTATTCTTCGTGCCGCTAAAATATCAGAATAGCTTCTATATTTTTAATGCAGTAAGGGGCAGTTGCTACAGGGCATCAGTAATGATTATGATGCAGGCGCAATCATTTATCTTGTTTCTGCTTCTGCTATTCTGCTGCTGTATGATTGCCAATCAGAGTGTCAAAACAGAAATTCTGTAATAAAGCTATACTGAAATATTCAGGAGTGGTAATAATAATTTTGCATGATTGTTCAAATGGCAAGTCATTTATTATAAACAGAAGTATATATGTGTACTGAGAAGAACATACATTTTCTGTGTTTGTTGGTCTTTTCTTTTATTACAGCTCTTTTCAAAGTAGCAATTTAGTCACAAAACCACTTTAGCTCAAATATCTGTTTTATTTAAGGAGTTTAACAAGATGGAAAGATAAAAAGATAAAGAATGCAAATGAATTTTTGGGCATTTGAAGTAAAGTGTAAAAAGAAAATTTGAATGTAGTTTTATGCATTGTATTTTTTTTATGTAAACAGTTAATAATCCTTGAGAACCATAATAACTGAAGTCAAGATGAGCTTGAGGACAGTAATTATTTTAGGTTCCTATCTACGTTAGTTTGCATATACTTGTGTTTGTAATTAATGGTTATCATACTTGCGCTTAAAGGGGTTGTCCATTACTTATGTACATTTTATTAATGTGTCCAGAGTGGTTAAAAAGTCAAAATAAAAAAAAGATGCTCACTTGGACCATTTTACTTATCTGAAAATAATGTCATTTTGTGCTATTGTACGATGTTTCTGTTGAATATTTCCGTCTAGAGTGACAATGTGGTGTACACTTTTAAGATATTGTTTTAACGTTAATAAAACAAACTACTATACAGCAGATTAAGATCAATCACTGCACAACACCCTAAGAAGGAAGAAGGAAAGAGAGATACTTCTTTCATAATATTACATTTCTGTGCATTCCTACAGACGTCAATCGTATTGATGGTCTATAACGTTCATTAGCATCCATTTGGGGCTTTGACCCCTTAGGCTACTTTCACACTTCAGGCTTTTTGTATCAGCGCGATCCGGCGTGTTTTTAAAAATCGCGCCTGATGTCACTGCGTTGCATCCGTTTTTGGCCGGATCCGTCGGAAATGTAAATTCCGGCGGCCGGACAAGACGCTGGCTGCAACGTTTTTTTTTTTTTTCCGGAGCCGCCTGATAGTGCCTGAATCGGCACTTCAGGCGGCCGGAAACAATGCAAGTCTATGGAGCCGGACCAGTCTTTTCACAAATCCGTCAGAAAACTGATCCGGAATCCAAGGTGTCTCTCTCTCTCTCTCTCTCTTCGTCCCGGGCATTGATAACTGCATTTTCAACATGGAAATTTTATATTTCCGGGTTGAAAAGGTCAGGACGGATCCGGCAAAAAACCTGATCAGTTGCATCAGTTTTTTAAAATCAGCGCCGGATTCGTCCTGTCAGGCATAGGACGGATTATGCCTGACACAAAAAGCCTGAAGTGTGAAAGTAGCCTTACTGACATATGACGTATCCCTGACTTGCAAGTCCATATCTTTCCTGGCAGGTGATGGCTGAATTATTCAGTCATCAGCTGCATCCAACAGCTGCAGGTGGAGCAGAACTCCTCCCACGGCTGTTAAGATGTTAAATGCTACTGTAAGGCTGTGTGCACACGATCAGGAATTTTCGTGTTTTTTTAGAGTTTTTGCGGCATGTTTTCCGCTGCAAAAACGCTTAAAAAACGTATGTATTAAGCATCCTATGATTAGAATGCATTCTGCAATTTTTGAGCACATCGCGGAAAAAAATGCAGCATGTTCATTAACTTAGCGGAGCTGCGGCGATTCCGCCGCCATAGGAATGCATTGAACCGCTTACTTTCCGCATGTGGCTATGACCACCATGTGCAAAGTGAGCGGTTCATGTGTGGATGGTACTCAGGGTCTGGAGGAGAGGGGACTCTCATCCAGGCCCTGGGTACCATATCCCTGTTAAAACAATAATTAAAATAAAAAATCGTGATACTCTCATCTTCCGGTGGCCCCTGCAGCTTACCCGCTCCTCAGCGACGCTCCCGGCAACTCCCGTTCCCAGTGATGCTTTGTGACAATGACCTCAGATGACGTAGCCATCTCGCGTGATGCTACGTCATCTGGGGTCATTGTTGCTAGGCATCACTGGGAATGGGAGTTGCCGGGAGCATCGTGAGGACCAGGAAGGCTGCGGGGGCGGCCGGAAGGTGAGAATTTCACGATTATTTTTTTTTTTTTTTAATTATTTTTAACATTATATATTTTTGCTAATGATGCTGCATAGTAAAAAGTTGATCACACTTGTCAAACACTATGTTTGACTAGTGTGACCAACCTGTCAATCAGTTTTCCAAGCGATGCTACAGATCGCTTGGAAAACGCTAGCATTCTGCAAGCTAATTACGCTTGCAAAACGCTAGTTTTTAGCGGGAATACGCATACCAATAAAAATGCGTATTTCCCGTGGCAGGGAGTTGCGGGATTGCCATGGAAATTTCCCAGCAATTCCGAACGTGTGCACATAGCCTAAATCTCTGATGCAGCATAGGTCGTTAGGAGGGGTGTGTCATTCCACGTGCCCACTGGTGCGTTTGTGACGTGATCGCTTGGCACCGATTGGTTGCTATGATAGCCAGGGGTCTGCTGATGTCCACTGTATCTGTTATTATGATATTCTTGTGAAAGCCAATGTTTAGCTGGCATTCATAAGAGATTGTGATTTTCACTATAGGGCATAAATAAATACATTAAAAAGTGAAAAGTTTTTAAAAGTATGGAAAAATAAGAATACAAAAGTTCAAATCACCTCCCATTTACACCATTGAAAATAAAACAATTAAAAAATACACATATTTGGTAGCACTGCATTCATAAAAGTCCAATTCTATCAAAACATAAAATAGATTAATCCCACTGTTAAATGGCATAACGAGAATAAAAATCATAAAGCCAGAATTACGTTTTTTGAACTACTGTAACATTGAAATAAAATGCAACAAGAGGATATTAAAACATCCTATTTAGCGAAAATGGTATCAGTATAAATCTCAGCTCAGGTTGCAAAAAATAAGCCCTCACACAGCCCATAACCCAAAAATAGAAAAAGTTACAGGTCTTGGCAACACAAGCAAAATGTTTTTTTGTGTGTGTAAATTTCCACATTTTTTTCACCAGTGAAATAAAAAAAACACATAATTTAGTATCTATATACTCACAGTGACCTGGAGAATCATACTGCCAGGTCAGTTTACAGTGAACACGAGAAATAAAGAAAAACAAAAAAGTACTTTTTTTGCAATCCATACACACTTTGTTGCCACTTTCCAGTGTATCACGATAAAATGAATTATGCAATTTAAAAGTACATTTCATCCTGTAATAAACAAGCCCTCATATGGATATGTGTTATGATTCGGTAGCTGAGGAGTGCAGGCAAAAAGGCAATACACCAGAGCAGTTGGAATCTATGAGATTGCAGTACCCTGACTAACCACCACAACTAGAGGCAGCCGTGGAGCGTTCCTACGTTGGTCCTAGACGCCTCGTCACAGCCTGAGAAACTAACTACACCTAAAGATAGAAATAGGAAAGCTATCTGCCCCGGAGCAGAACCCCAAAGATAATAGCAAGCCCCCAAACATGTAATGGCGGTTAGACAAGACGAAATACTGACACAGACAGAAAATAGTATGAGCAAACGTTGGGGCCCAAACTAACTAAATAGAAAAGGATAGGAAGGGTACTTACTGCAATCCCAAAAAAAAAACCTGAAAGCACCAACTCTACTAATTTCAAAAACACCTGAGATCACACGACCTCTACCACCTAAATTAGTTCTCTGGTGTAACAAAATCAAAACAGAAGCCACTGAAAAAACTGGAAAAAGCAAAAGTACAAACATCAGTGGCTGAACTAAACTGAGAGGGCAAAAGCCCCCTGAGGGGACCCAGAAGGCCCCCACAGAAGTTAAGGACAAAATGCAAAAATCAAGCACAGAAACAAAAAGAAGAAAATGTCTTATCTGTTAGAAGGAGATGCAGACACGACACAGAAGGCTACAAGGGAAACTGGAATCAAGGATTCAGACCAGAACAATTGATCACCGGCAACCCTGATGGGAAGGTGACTCCCTTATATAAGACCAGTCAGTAACACCTGATTCCCAGTCCTCACAATCTTCACTGAACAGACCAGTACCGCTTGTAACCACCAGAGGGAGCCTCTGCTCAGAACTCATCTCAAGCCCATTCACAACAGATATGTGGACGGAAAAATAAAAAAGTTATAGCTTTTAGAAGAAGGGGAGAAAAAACGAAAACAAAAAAAGTAAATTGGCAGTGGTGTGAAGGAGTTAAAGTACACCAAACTTGGGGCTGATTGAGAAAGTTACAATTATAGACTAATTGGTTTAGCTATATCTCAGTGTCATGAATAGTTGCCACTTTCATAATATCCGAGACGCTTCCCAAAAAAGTTAAAGACCTCTCAGACAAGTCACCACATCTGGTTAAAACCGAACAGTCTGCACACCAAAGAAATACTAGTCCGCACAGCGGACACAGGTGCATGCCACTTAAACCAATATCACGTTTAGCGGCTATTGCTCCGATGGAATCCAGGTGCCTCTCCAATGAAAAAAACATGCAAATCCAATGAAAAAGAAGAAGCAGATGGCACTCACCGGTAAAATTCACTGTTTATTCCAATGATTAAAACATTCACATCGGGAGGATGGGAGCAGGAGTGCAGGAGACGACGGCCGTTTTGCGCTGGAGTTGCGCTTCTACCGGTCACACAGGTGAGTGGAACGGACGTAACAACTTAAAGGTGAACGTCAGGAAAACCACTCCCCTATTGCATAACACAAATGCAGCAATAAACATGGACAGGACAAAATATTTGTTTTTTAGTTTCAATAAGTATTACTTGAAACATCATATGAAAACACAAAAACAATAACCAATCTCCCATGCAAGGGAGCATATATTATTATGTTTATAATAACAAATTAGACATACAAGAAGGACAAGACAGGGGTAGGGGAAGGATAGATAGCAGGAGTTCAGTCATACTGTACAGTGCTTAATATTAATATGAAGAACCAATTTGAAACCTCCATCTCAAGTAAACACCCAATGTTTGTTATGAGTTCTGGTAAGACCTTTTCTATAAATCATAAACGGTTAAGGGAAAGCCGCAAAGCCAAGTCTAGCTGTGTATTTGGATGTAATTCTATCCAGGGATTCCAGACCTTGAGAAATAAGTTCCACGCATCAGATCTAGTAGATTCTATCCGCTCATATAACATGATGGTATTCATTCTTTTTTTACCAAAGATATTGACAGTGAAGGGGTTTTCCATCTTGCAGCTATATGAATCTTTGTTGCCTATGAAAACTTTTAGAGAACCTTAGTACCCAATAAAAAGGCAGAAGGCTCTAAATTGACTTGTACTACGAACATTTGTTCTTCCAGACATTTCACTTGCTTCCAGAGCTCCGAGACCACTCTACAAGATCACCAGATGTGTTTCATGTCCCCTGATACTCCACATCCCCTGAAACAATCACCCGAGACACTAGGGAACATATTATGAATTCTCTCTGGTACATAATAGGATCTATGTAGAACCTTCAAAGAAGTCTCTACCAATGAACTTTTATAACTACCTTTAGATAATGTCTCACTACTACGGTACCAGTCATTAATCGACATGACGAATCCTAAATCTTCTTCCCATTGTAACATATAATCTAATTTTCTTTCATCGTAAAGTGGACTAATAGTAGAGTAAATCAAAGAAATCATTCCTTTCCCCAGTGGATCTTGAAAGCACTTTTTGTCAAAACCAGTTATCTGGAGAGGAGTTTTTCCTGGGAAAATTTGCTTAGCAAACTGAAATACCTGGTTTATACGCATTATTTCCCCTGCAGGTGTGAATTTTTTAATCAATTCTTGTCTGTCCCACAATACATTAAATGGAGAGCAGAGGTGCTTGAGTAAGTAGATCCCCTTAGTCAACCACCACGAAAAAAGTTGTGGTTCCAGCCCTGGTCAGAACATAAAAATATTGATCAGTGGCGAAGGGTTGGATTGCATCTCATATTTAAACCTAACTTTCCTCCAGAGCATTAGTGAATGGACCGTGTAAGGGGCCATATTTATTAAATTCTGTGGCAAACGCTCTGTGGACCACATTAAGCCTGAAAATGAGTACGGTCTGGATAGAAAGGATTCCAAGAGAACCCATCTACGTGTATTCCCGTGTGGACAGGTGTTGACTAATTGGGCAATCTGGGCTGATCTATAGTAAAGTGTGAAATTAGATAAGGGCAATCCTCCCAATTTCCTATGGAGGAACATGGTCTTCTGTGCAATTCTAAAGGTACTGCCACACTAAACAATCCCGCTAGCGATCACGATAACGACGCATACTAATGCGATCGCTAGCGGGATTGTTTCTATATCGCTAAGTGCGGCCACATTTAGCGATATAGTTAACGACGCTATCGCCGTTAGCGATCTTCTTAACGACTTTAGCGGTACAAAAGTACCGCTAAATCGCTAAGAAAAGGTGCCACACTAGCGATATATACTTACCCAGCGGGAGCGCCGACGAGAAAATAGGGTCCGGAACGATTCCAGCGACGAGCGAGATCACAGCAGGAAGCTCGTCGCTGGCAGATGCCGCACTGAACAACATCGCTAACGGGATCGCTAAATAGTGACGTTTTTTAGCGATCCCGTTAGCGATATTGTTCAGTGTGGCATACCCTTTAGCCTTTTCCCCAACCAAAGAAATTTAGATATCATAGAATGTAAATGAGTGAACGTTCTGATTGGTACCAATATCGGGAGGGATCTAAAAAGATATAAGAAACGAGGAAGGGAGACCATCTTTATTGTGTGTATCCTACCCAGCCAAGACAAATTCACCAAAGTCCATCTATTTAAATCTGCTTGGAAACTCAATACATATAAATTCCCAAATTGGGATGTTATATTATTTTGCTCCTCTTTTGGGAAGTTGACAAATAATGTTTCGTACTTATTTACATTTATTTTGAGTCCAGAAATTTTTTCAAATTCGTGCAGAAGTGGAAATAGATGGGGAAGCGAGGTATGAGGGCTATTTAATGTTAGAAGGTCATCTGCATACAGACTGACTTTATATTGCTCTCCCAAATCCTTAGGGCCCAGTATGTTTTGTTTTTTCCTTATAGCCTCTGCTATAGGTTCCATTGCAAGGGTAAAGAGGTCAGGAGACAATGGGCAGCCTTGCCTGGTGCCTCTTTGAATGCTTATTGTGGAAGGATGCATCGCAGGGAGCTTTAAAAAGGCTATAGGTTTATCATATAACTTGAGGCACCCGATTAATTTAGAGGAAAACCCAAATTTAGATAATACCTTACAAAGTTATGTCCACGAGACCGTGTTAAAAGCCAAAGTCGAAACCCGACCAAAGCGTGCAGTCGGCCATGCGGTCGTCAACCTGAGCACCCAAGTCGGTTTTCCCATAATGCTTGCAGGCGCCTTTTTTCAGCCAATGAGCAAGGATGTACACTGTGGGCAACGAGATGACATGGGCAGCGTTCACCACCATCTTAGAGAAGGGCATTGCAGTGATTGGCTTGCTTTGGGGGGCATCATAGTGTCTATAAAAGCCCTCACTGCCGACCTCCATTTTACTTCTGCCAATATTAACAGTAGAGAGAGGTTGCTGACGCTGTTTATCAGTAGGGAGTTAGGCAGGAAAGAGAAGTTCTTCTGTGCTTGTGCTGATAGCAATTGTGCTGTACAGTTAGTGTGCAGTGACAGGGGAGGATTTTCTTGTATGCAGCAGCGCTGGTTATTAGGCTGCCTGCCAGTGACAGGGGAGGATTTTCTTGTGTGCAGCAGCGCTGGTTATTAGGCTGCCTGCTAGCTGTATTGCTGTGTGTACACTGCTGTGCAGACTGTTTTTTACACAGCACTAATACTTTGATTCTTTTTTTCTGCACACTTACCGACCGTTCATTTTTTCCCACACGTATATAGCTGTACGCTACTCACACACTACCGTGTACCAGCTGGTGTCACGGACAAATACATGCTATTTGTGTGTGACTCCGGAAATATATACAGATTGCAATTTTCCTCTACAACGTATACAGCTGTACGCTTCTGAGACAGTAACGTATATCTGCTCTGTGTTACGGTGAAATCCATACTGAGTGAGCGTCTGTGTGGGACTCCGGAAATATTTATGGAGATTGCAATTTTCCCCTACACAGTATACAGCTGTACGCTTCTGATACAGTACTGTATATCTGCTCTTTGTATTACAGTCAAATCCATACTGAGTGAGCATCTGTGTGTGACTCCGGAAATACATACGGAGATTGCAATTTTCCCCTACACCGTATACAGCTGTACGCTTCTGAGACAGTACCGTATATCTGCTCTTTGTATTACGGTCAAATCCATACTGAGTGAGCGTCTGTGTGTGACTCCGGAAATATATACGGAGACTGCAATTTTCCCCTACACCGTATACAGCTGTACGCTTCTGAGACAGTACTGTATATCTGCTCTTTGTATTACGGTCAAATCCATACTGAGTGAGCGCCTGTGTGACTCCAGAAATATATATGGAGATAGCAATTTTCCCCTACACCGTATACAGCTGTACGCTTCTGAGACAGTACCGTATATCTGCTTTTTGTATTACGGTCAAATCCATACTGAGTGAGTGTGTGTGTGTGACTCCGGAAATATATACGGAGATTTAAATTTTCCCCTACGTCATATACAGCTGTATGTTCCTCATACAGTATCATATCTGCTGGTATTTTTGGTACATTTTCCCAAACATGAGGAAGTATGGTGGAAGAGGCCGCGGACGTGGGCGGGGGGCCAGCTGGGAATGATGGTGGTGGTGGTGCATCTGCTGGTAGTGCCAAAAGCACAATAGCACCTAAGGCAGGAGGTGTTGAGCCTGCGTCATTGTCTGGCTCCAGAAGGCCTGGAAGGCTCCCTTTTCTGGGAGTAGGTAAACCGCTTTTAAAGCCGGAGCATCAGGAACAGGTTTTGGCTTACATTGCCGAAACAGCCTCCAGCTCTATCGCCTCCTCTTCTGAACTTTCAAAAAATGCAAGCACTGAGTCATCAGTGCAGGCTCCTGGTCAGGAACAACACCTTTCCTTCTGTCCTTCACCCCCACCAAAAGTGAAGGATGTGGCAGGCCACACTTCAGATAACTCCATGGAGCTCTTTTCACATACCATGCCTGGGTTATCAAGTCAAATCCTGAATTCCCAAGTCCAAGATGAATATGACATGGAGTGCACTGATGCACAGTCACTGCTGTCTGATTCTGCTGGTACATTCACCCAGAGCACTACATTGCCCTCGCAGTCTACAGAGGAAGAATCTGACCCTGATGAAACTCAGGTGCCCCTTCCCACATACTCTAACACCTTACACGGTGACACAGAGGAAGGTACAAATGAAATTGAAGAGGAGGTGATGGATGACCCAGTTGTTGACCCGTAATTGGCATCCATTGGGGGAAGAGGGTGCCGCTGGCAATAGCTCAGAAGAGGAGGAGGATCCGTGGCAGACATGGACATCGCAGCTGCAGTTATCTGGCAGGCCCAAAGCAGTACAAAAACGTGTTAAAAAAACCCAAAAAGAGTTGCAGGATAGCTTGGCCAGACGGTCAAATTAGCACAGCGTGCAAGCCCTGAAATTTTATCCCATAGTAGGAAGAGTGCAGTGTGGCACTTTTTTGACCAAAATCCTATTGATGAGGCAAAGGTTATCTGTAAGAAGTGCGGAAGGACCTTTAGCTGAGGGAAAAATCTCTGAAAATTGAATACCAGTTGCATGCTTAGACATTTAAACACCATGCACTTGCAAGCGTGGATGGACTACAAAACCTCACTGGCTTTGAATGCCTACATTGCCAAACTGATCTCATTAGAGATGATGCACTTCCGTTTGGTTGAAAGCGCAGCGTTCTGAGAGCTCATGGCCTACACTGTCCCACGCTATGACCTACGCAGTCGACACTTCTTTTGTAGAAAAGCCATCCCTGTTCTCCACCTGCATGTGAAAGACCGCATTGTCCATGCACTCAATCAGTGAGTGGAAAGGTGCACCTCAACATTTGCATGGGCCAGAAGGCATGGCCAGGGCAGTTACATGTCCATCACTGCGCACTGGGTTAATGTGGTGGATGCAGGGTCCACAGGGGACAGCAGCGGTGGGACAGTGCTGCCTAGCCCACGGTATAGGCAACAGTTGGCTGTAGGCGTTCGACCCTCCTCCTCCAGAAGAAAAAGCTCGTCGACAGAGCGCAGTTGCACGAGCACTTCATCCGCAGCTGCCAGTGTTGCACACAAGGTGTCCCACTATCAATCAGCTAGTTGTAAGCGTCAGCAGGCTGTTTTAAAGATGATGTCTTTGGGCGACAACAGACACACTGCAGAGGTACTGGCCGACTACTTGAAGTGAGAAACTGAGTCATGGCTGAGCAGTCTACATCTTGAGCCAGGCAAGGTAGTCAGTGATAACGGCTGTAATTTTGTGGCGGCCATAGCCCTGGCAAAACTCAGACACATACCTTGCCTCGCTCACACCTTCAACCTGGTGGTGCAGTGCTTCATAAATAATTATCCGGAGTTACCAGCCCTGCTCCATAAGGTGCGAAGACTGTGCTCACATATCCGTCGCTCGCCTGTAGACTCCAGTTGTATGCAGAGGCTGCAGCGATCGCTCCACCTCCCCAATCACCGCCTAATCATAAACGCTGCAACAAGGTGGAACTCCACCATGCACATGGTTGAGAGGCTGTGTGAACAGAGGCAGGCTGTAATGCATTTGTGGGAGGATCCAGAGGCAGGCAGTTTGAGGGCGGACATGGAGTTGTCGGGTGTGTGTTATGTTTCGGTAGCTGAGGAGAAACTGCAAAAAAAAGCCAAAGTAGCAATACACCAGAGAGGCTGGAAACTATTGGATTGCAGTAACCTAAACTAACCGCCACACTAGAAGTAGCTGTGGAGCGTACCTACAGTGATCCTAGACGCCTTGTTATAGCCGGAGAGATAACTACACCTAAAGTCAGAAAGATGAAAACTATCTGCCCCGGAGCAGAATCCCCAAAGAAATAGGAAGCCCCCAAACATGTAATGGTGGTTAGACAAGAAGAAAACACGGACACAGACAGAAAATAGAATGAGCAAACGCTGGGGCCCAATCTGTCTAGATAGAAAAGTATAGGAAAGAATTCTGACTGCAACTCAAAAAAACCCTGACAAAAATACCAACACTTCTGATTAACAAAAAACCTGAGATCACACAATCTCCATCACCTAAATCAGATCTCTGGTGTAACACACAGCAAAACAGCAAATAAAAAGTGACAAAGGAACAAAGCAAGAGTGCAAACACAAAATGAGCAAAATTGCAGCGCCAGACCCCAAAAGGGGACCAGGCTGCAGTCCACTGCAAGCAGCAAAACAGAAGTGAAAATCCAACAGAGGAAAAAAAAAGCAAAACACTTATCTGAATGAGAGCAGGAAAGCAAGCTGTGATCCAAGCAAGACCAGGAGGAACAATTGATTACCGGCAAGGCTGATGGAAACTCAGGTCACTTATATCATACCATTCAGAGCCAGCTGAAGGCCATTCAGTAATTAGTTCATTACCCCCAGCAACCACCGGAGGGAGCCCCAGCTCAGAAGTCGCCTCCAGGGTATTCACAACAGGTGTGCAGTGGTCAAAGCTAAAAGACCTCTGTAAAGTCCTTCAGTGTTTTGAGGAATGCACACGGCTGGTAAGCGCAGACGACACCATCATAAGCATGAGCATCCCACTTATGCATCTGCTCATGCAAACTTTGACGCACATTAAAGATCAGGTGTCTGCAGCGGAGGAGGAAGAGGAGGGAAGCCTTCATGACAGTCAAGCATTGTCTGCTCAGAGAACTGTCCTGGACGAGGTGGAGGAAGAAAAGGAGGATGAGGGGGATGATTATTTTGGGGAGGATGATGCTTCTCAGGGGGCAAGAGAAAATGTTGGCTTGCCAAGGTCAGGTACAGGGTTTGTGCGTGAATGGAGGGATGTGGATTTGGCAGAAAGTGCTCCTCCACCCACCACTGGCAGTGCATCATTGACACCTGGAACATAGGCCCACATGTGTGATTATGTCTTGCGGTTCCTAAAAACGGACCCCCGCATTGACAAAATTATGAAGGATGACGACTACTGGTTGGCCAGCATCCTCGATCCATGCTATAAAGGCAAATTACAAAATATAATGCCACAAGAGAACCTAGAGCTAATATTGGTGAAGAAACAAGCAACTCTGGTAAACCGTTTGTTAGAGGCATTCCCAGCACACAGCAGCAGTGCAGATTCTACCACGAGCTGTACTGGGCCAAATGGAAGAGGTGTTCGTGGTGCACACAGCCGAAGTGGCGTTGGAGACAGGGGTTTCATGACCATGTTGTGGTCTGATTTCTCAGGTAACGCTCACACGACTGGTAATACTGAATCGATTGCAACAGACAGGAGACAACAGTTGTCAACTATGGTTCAAAATTACCTCTCCTCCCCTATCAATGTTCTCCCTCACAGTTCATTCCCCTTTGACTACTGGGCCTGTAAACTGGACACCTGGCCTGAATTGGCACAATATGCCTTACAGGAGCTCACTAGCCCTGCTGGTAGTGTGCTATCAGAAAGAGTCTTCAGTGCTGCTGGATCAATCCTGACAGAAAGAAGGACCCGGCTGTCGACCCAAATTGTAGGTGATCTCACCTTCATTAAAATGTAACATGCCTGGGTTTCAAAGGATTTTGTACCACCTTCCCCTGATGACACATAGGTTGCCAGCAAAATGGCTCGCTTTGTCCTCCTTTTCCTCCGACTTCTCCAATTCCTCCACTTGCAGCTGCTGAATGTCCAGCCTACACCTCAACATATGCCTGCCACTTTTCCACCTCCCTAACTTTGCTGTCCCCCCCCCAGGGCTGGCGTCAGCATGTGGCACACCCGGGCAAGTGCCGGGGCCCTGAGCAGGTGAGGGGGCCCACTCGCCGTCAGAGACACCGGCGTACTATGAGGGGCCCTGTGCCAGTTCCCGGTGCCCACGAGTGTGCCCCCCTGCTAGCTCAGGGCCCCAGCACTTGCAATACTTACCTCTCCCTGCTCCACCGAGACATTTTCCGCGTTTCCTGACAGTGACATTCAGGTCAGAGAGCGCGATGATGTTACATTTGTGCGGCCTCTGCCTGAACAGTCACAGTGCAGAGAGCTGGAAGATGGCGACGCTGAGGAGTCCAGAGTAGAGCAGTGCCCAGCGACGAGAGGTATTTCATTTTTTTTAATGGTTGGAGCAATATATGGGGAGCATTATACACTGGAGAATTATATATGGGGCCCATCATACACTTAAGCATCATAGATAGCGCCCATTATACACTGGAGCATCATCCATGGGGCACATCATATACTGGAGCGTCATATGGGGCCCATTATATATGGCACATCATATGGGGCACATTATACTGTATATGGAGCATCACATGGAGCCCATTATATATGGAGCATTATATATGGGGACCATTATATTTGGAGCATTATATGGGGTTCATCATACACTGGAGCATCATATATGGGGCCCATCATATACCAGAGCATTATATGGGGTTCTTTACTTATGGGGCATCATATAGGGCCCTTTATATATGGAGCATCATATGGAGCACATATGGGGCCTATTCTGTATGAAGCATTATATGGAGCCCATTCTGTATGGAGCAATATATGGGGCTCATTCTGTATAGAGCAATATATGAAGCTCATTATTCTGTATGGAGCACTATGTGGTGCCCATAATACTGTATGGAGGGCTATACTGTCCGTTTTTTGAGCTATTGTAGAATTTAAAATAGATATCACTCATGTAATGTAAGAAGTGAAGTATTTTGCATTGTACTATACCTATATTTCTCTGCCGTATCGTAGAATCATGAATTGTGGTATGTGTTAAAGGGGCCCACTGAGACTCTTTTGCCCGGGGCCCATGAAAACCGGGAGCAAGCACTGCCCCCCCCACAACTTTAGCCAAATAACCCCCAGTTTTCAATGCGTTACTATTATTATAAAGTTAATTAAGGTTGACAAGCTTAAGTAATAAGAATTGATGTTGTTGGCATTGAAATGGGCACTGTAGGTGTGTTTACTATCCTCCACTCCCTCCCGACTTTTATTCCCCATTGACTTGCACGAAACCCGACTCGACCCTAAAAAAGGCAAAGTCGCTCATCTCTAACAGTCACTAAACACGCTGGACTTTCCTTTAACCAGTAGCCGTGAGCGACTGCAGCGCCGTGTTCAAGTCTCTTTACTCCGTACACAGTACTTGATATCCTCCGGATTACAGCCAGGAACCATATCCACCTTTTTGCAGCCGTTAAACACACCAGTCCTCCTATGGGCACAGGACAGTCTATCTCCGGTTCACCTCCGGGCACAAGACATCCACATCCGAGACCAGTCACCGTGGACGACAGCACCACTGTGTACGTTGTGGGTGCCATGCTATTCAGCTGCCGTGGCTGCTGGCTCCGCTGGCCTGTGCTGACTCACACACACACAGCTCTGCAAAGCCGACTGCTCTGCACAGTAGCACACACCAGGCTGACAATGACCTGACCCACCCAAACCCTTTCCTGCAGGGTTTTTAACAAAAGAACCTGTGGTCTTCAGCCACATGGAAAACCCGGGCCTGGAATGAAACGGACTGCATGACTACCACCATTTCACAACACAACATCCCAGAGCAGGTTTTCCCTACATCTGCCTTGGACACTATCATGTCAAATTCTAGCACTCATTTTAAGGCTAAGTGCACACGTTCAGGATAGTGTTGAGCGATACTGCTCGATATCTAAAAATATTGTATCGAAATGGTATCGCCAATATCACTAAATATCGTCGATATCCGATTCTGATACCGGAAGTCCCATGTAAGTCTATGGGAACAAAATATCGCAACAAAAAAAACCCTTTCTTTCGTTGTAAACACAAAATATACACACATAGAATACATATATATATATATACATGTCATTGTGACATATATATATACATATATTTATAGTTTATACACTTCTACATAGTAAAATAGACTCTGATTCAATTGCCGGGTAAAGCCGTGACATACCCCATAGAAGTCGACGGGCTCGGTGCCGAGTACCCCCAAAACCTCTGGCTCTGTGCGACTCAACTTGGGCGTCACGAACAGGATTCTGTAGCTCGCTATAAGCGAGTCCTGTGTGCCTGAATTGAACTGGTTTTGTGCTTGAGAATTGCTAAAATCATCAGAGAATGTATTTGCCATTTTTCAGCCATATCTGCGTCACGACGAGGCACTGGTGAAGAAGAAGGGCGTGCTCTTCGTGGGTGTACACTCACTCAGTGGCGCGAAAACGATGGCCGACCACTGTAAATGGTACTGCAATGTAACATCGTGCCCCACAGCTCTTCAGTTCCGCCTCCTCATCCTCCTCAGTGTGCGGAAACTAACACGAAGGTCCCGCCTCCCTACAAAAGAGGGGCCCTCTCCAGATGCTAATGACACATGTGACTTGGCAGAGATGGCTAATGGACACGAGCAGAAGTGTGAAGGGATGGAGCAGTCAGAGCTCTCCCCCCACGGAAGCGACCCGATCGCCACGGAACCACCGTTGGGCACCCGGCCTGGAAACCCTCCTACGCTGCAAGAAGCGGAGGATACCCTAAGAGGCCTGGCCCGGCACCGGAGGAGGTCGCCAGGATGGAAGCCAGCTGGCGTGCCCTAAAACTAAACTTGGAGCGGCGCCAATCCCTATTACCTGAAGTGTCTGTACCGGAAGGTGAGGCACCCGTTCTAGTAGAGGAGCCCTTGCAATGTGATCCGGTTGACGTTGTCGCAGTGGAGGCACCCGTTCCTGCAAAAAACTCTGCACCGGCAGCACCCCAGATCCCGCTGTCTGCCCCGTCGCTGAGACAGAAGAAGCGACACCCGTCCTCATGGAGGAGGCCGCGCAGGCACCAGAGGTCTACCTGCCTGTACCGGAGCCCCGCAGGTGAGCGCCGCCAGGACTGGGGGGCGCCAGGAGAGCTGCCGCAAACCGGACACTGTAAGCTGCAGTTTGATGGTGGAGACATGGAGCAGCTGGTGGAGGAGAATTACAACCGGCGTCAGGAGGAAGAGTGGAGACGTTGGGAGCGGGAAGCAGAGCGACAAAGGGAGCAGCGAGAAACCCAAAAGCTTCGCCAACGTCAGCTGGAGAAGGACCGGGCAGATAAGGACCGGATGAGAAAAGATAAAGGAACCCTGTGGGAGCCGCGGCGTAAGGGTGCAGTACGGAGCTTTAGGCTGAAGTCACACTGGCGACAAAATCGGACGACTGCAATGCGATGAAATATCGCATTGCAGTCGGACCTATGTTAATCTATGGAGCAGCTCCCAGTATCAGATTTTTTGTGGTCCGTTTTAAACGTCCGTGTGCAATCGCAGCATGCTGCGATTGTCACCGATTGTCGGTCGACAATCGCCAATGCAAGTCTATGGGAGCGATGAAAAATCTGATTACAAACGGACCGCATGTGTGACTTGCGATGAAATCGCATCGGTCATTCCCCGGCTATACTGTAAAATCACACTGACAGCTTTAATAAAGACTAGAAAGAATAGATATATACACATAGAACACATATATATATATACATGTCATTGTGACATGTATATATATATATATATATATACATATATTTATAGTTCCTAGACTTCTACATACTGTAATAGGCGCTAATTCAATTGCCGGGTTTTGTGAAATCACAGAAGCCGACATGAAATGATACATTGTTTCCACACAGTTAACCATGTCATTTCCTGTATTTTGATATTTGTTTAGAACTTACAATTACATGAGTGTATTTGTGCAAAATTTCAGACATGTAGGGGTTAATTAAAGGTGTAATTTCGTTGAAAAAAAATGCGTGGGCTCCCGCTGTATTTTCTCCACCAGACAGACAAAGCAAAGCGAGTGGGGACAGATAATAATAGCCTAGGGAGGGTACATTTTTTTTGTGCCCCCCCTGGCTACTAACATCTGCCCCCAGACACCCCAGAAAGGGCAAATCTATAATTAGATTCGCCCTTTCTGGCACTTTGCCCGTCTATTCCCATTGCCCTGTAGCGGTGGCGAATGGGTTAATCTCACCTTACTGTCACCTTAGTATTGAAAGGTGACCTTAAGGCAGGTTAATAATTGAGAGCTGTCAATTAGACAACTATCAATTATTAATCCTATTGAAGTAAATAAAAAAACACACACACACTTTAAGAATAAATAATTTTAATGAAATAAAAACACATTTTTTTGACCATATTTTATTTTACACTTAATCCGTGCGAAGCCATTGATCTCCTAAAATAAAGAAAAATAAATAAAACAACATTATTCTTACCTATTCCGCCGATCTGTCACGTCCCACGCTGTAATCCTTCACAAAGGGTTAACTAGCTTTGAGCCAAGCAGTGCAAGTAATCCTGCATGCTCAGCTCAAAGCTCCTGAATGAATAAGTTCCTCTCCTGGCGACAGGAGAGGATGTGTTTCATGAATGAAGCTTAATTGATTGTGTCCACTTTCCCTTTAGGTCAGGTACTACAGTTAAATTGGCAATAAATCAATTAAGCTCCATTCATGAATCTATTCCTCTACTTTCGCTGGGAGAGGAACTTGTTCATTCAGGGGAATACAGGTCTGAGACAGCATTATTAGCTCTCTGCGACCTGTAACCTGTTAACCCTTTCTGATGGATTACACCGTGGGACCTGACTGTACATCGGATTGGTAAGTATAATTTTGCTTTTTTATTTTATTTTTATTACAGGAAATGGTTTTAGCAGGAAAATAAAATATGGTCAAAAACTGTGTGATTATTTAATTAAACTTATTTTTTATTAAACTGTGTGTGTTTGATTTTTCTTTCATACAATAGGATTAATAATTGATAGTTGTCTAATTGACAGCTCTCAATTATTAACCTGCCTTAAGGTCACCTTTCAATACTAAGGTGACAGTAAGGTGAGATTAACCCATTCGCCACCGCTACAGGGCAATGGGAATAGACGGGCAAAGTGCCAGAAAGGGCGAATCTAATTATAGATTTGCCCTTTCTGGGGTGTCTGGGGGCAGATGTTAGTAGCCTGGGGGGGCACAAAAAAAATGTACCCTCCCTAGGCTATTATTATCTGCCCCCACTCGCTTTGCTTTGTCTGTCTGGTGGAGAAAATACAGCGGGAGCCCACGCATTTTTTTTCAACGAAATTACACCTTTAATTAACCCCTACATGTCTGAAATTTTGCACAAATACACTCATGTAATTGTAAGTTCTAAACAAATATCAAAATACAGGAAATGACATGGTTAACTGTGTGGAAACAATGTATCATTTCATGTCGGCTTCTGTGATTTCACAAAACCCGGCAATTGAATTAGCGGCTATAACAGTATGTAGAAGTCTAGGAACTATAAATATATGTATATATACATGTCACAATGACATGTATATATATATATATATGTGTTCTATGTGTATATATCTATTCTTTTTTTTGTGATTGAAATACTATTCTTTTAGATCCATTATATGTCAGTTTTGCAAGCCTGCGAGAAAATCTCGCAAGTCGGATGAAAATCGGATGTTACAAGGTACACACACATGCGATTAAATCGCATCTTTGAAGGAAAATCAGATGCTAGAAGGATGTGTGATGTTTGCATTTTGATCCGACAATCGACCGTCTAAAACGGACCGATTTTTTGTGGTTGTGTGTGACTCCAGCCTTAAATTGAAAGCTGGTTGGGGCTTCATCCAGGAGCCTGGACTTTATTTAGAAGTTTTTGTGAACCGGCGGGACGTGGAGGCTCACCTCCCAGAAGGACACCCGGGGAGGGACCTGTTGCCAGGAGACTTGGTGACTTACACCCGACACTGGGGTTACAATGGATGGTGCGCCCTAAATGTTACCAGGTGCGACCCCTACTCCCCAGAGTGTCAGGAACCTGTGAGACCCTCGGAGCCTTCAGCCTCCCACATCCAGGCCTCTGCAAAAGTGCCCACCCCACGCCGTAAATCTCCCCAGCCTCCCTCAGTGGTCTCCTCAGCAGCCCCAGCTATGGACATGATAAGTATAGCTGGCCCGTACCCGGCGCCTGTTAGGCCCCCTGGGGTTCGTTCAGTCCGGGACATAGGGTTCCAGACCCCGAGGGAGATGAAAGAGGTGGCCACACAGACCCAGATAGCGGGTCACGACTTGACTGTACAGGCCACACGACGTCATCAGGTCCTGGTGGTCCTGGATGTTTGGCAAGCATCAGAAGAGTACCAGGTGGTACCTGGAACACCCCTGCCAAAGAATTATAAATAACCCGGACAGGGTCCCTGTATGTAAATAGTTAAATTGTTGATGTACCCGGACGGGTGAATGTTCATAAAAAAGTTTTTTAATTTAATAAAAAAAAAAAAACCCACAGTTTTCATTACTTTTATTACAGTCTAATCCTGCGACGCCATCGATCTCCTGTAAAAAAATGAAAAAAAAAAAAAGTATACCACCTGACCGACGCAGTCCATAGTAACGAGTGTCCCACGACGATCCAGCTCTGCTACATCAGAATGACAGGCAGAGCCTGTCATCCCGGCGCAGCACAGCTGATTACCTGCTTCCCCGGCGGTGACGTCATCGGACTGGTTTACGGCCGGGATTACCCTGCAGTCACAGCAGTTATCGCGAAAAACTGCATGTGACCGCCAGGGAGAAGATAATGGCGGCCATCAAGCAGTCCAGGACGTGACCACCGGAGATCTTCTGCCAGGTAAGTGCCGCTGACTCCTGACAGACCCGACCGACGGACACTCACAGTGACAGTGACAAATCCGATTCCGGTATTCGATATGACGAAAATATCGGTATTCGGAATCGAAAGGCTGATACAGCTAATATCGGCCGATACCCGATATTTGCAGTATCGTATCGCTCAACACTAGTTCAGGAATGTTTGCAGAAAATTCCTGAGCAAAAACGGACTTTTTCAGCGATAAAAACGCATGCGTTTTTCTCGCGGGTTTTATGCATTTTTGGTGCGTTTTTTGCAGCGAAATTTTCCTGAACATTCTAGGTCAATAATAAAGAGGGAAAAACGCAAATTTAACGTGAAATTAATGAACATGCTGCTTTTTTTTCCGCGATGCGTTTTTTGCACGGAAAAAAACGCACCATGTGCACAAAAATTGCAGAATTCATTCTAAATAATAGGATGCTTAATTCATGCGTTTTTTAAGCGTCTTTGCCACGAAAAAAACTGCTACGTGTGCACATAGCCTTAATCTGCATTGCAGCCACCGCTACGCCTGAGACTGCCATGCACTCCTATGGCCTTCATATGCATCCGTGCACATCCTGGGGAGAACACACAGTGATCTCTACGTGTGACACCAGTCACTGCTTCATCATTGCAATCACAGCTACGCCTGCGACTGCAATGGCCCCCCATAGCCTCAATACGCCTCTGTGCGCATCCTTATTTGCACATTGCCCCCTAATACTGTGCCCTCAGTCTCTATACTCGCCCACCCCATACTGTGCTCTCACTCTTTATACTAACCCCTTATATTGTTCACTCTTTATGCTGCCCCACACTGTGCCATTATTCTTTATACTGACCCCCCATACTGTGCCCTTAATCTTTATACTAACCCCCATACGTTGCTTTCAATCTTTATTCTAACACCCATACTGTGCCCTCACTCTCCATACTGCCCCCTATACTGTGCCCTCACTTTCTATACTAACCCCCATACTGTGTACTTATTGTCTATACTGCCCCCATACTGTGCCCTCAGTCACTATACTTCCCCATACTGTGCCATCATTCTTAATACTGTCCTACTGTGCCCTCACTGACTATACTGAGGCCTCCCCACGGTCTATAGGAAATGCCACATTTTCGGCTGTATGAGCGCTTACCTGCTTCTGGCATCTTCTCCTCCTTTGTGGCACTTAGCATCATCTGCAATGTAATAAGGTGACCTCATTGCGCTGCAGTGACGTCAGCAATATAAGTACGGCACTGCACAAAGGGGCAGGGAGCGGATTTGAGTTTGTGCGACCCCGGAAGTGCTAAAGCTTTTTCAGGTTCATTTATACTTCTGGGGTCTGGCAGAAAGAAGGCAAGGTAGTGCGATAAGTAAGGCCTCTTTCACACTTCAGTCGTGCGACGTCCGCCCAAGTGTGAAAATGGAGGATCCGTCAGAAAAGTGTAAAAACGATGTAAAACGGATCCGTTTTCTGACGGATCCGCCAAGAAGTATTCACCCGGAAATGATGAAATTTTCATTCAGGAAAATGTAAGTTTTGAAGTCTGGACCGGGTAGGGGGGAAGAGAGAGAGAGAGACCCCGGACAGTTTTGGCAGCATTTTCAATGGTTTTCTATGCGGGCGACGGATCCGCTGGCAGATTCCGTCAAAGACGGATGCCAGCGGATCCGCTGCCCCTAGGCGGCCATTATACAAAATGGCAGATGTGGCGGATCCGCCATAGTCCGTCATTTTGGCGGAACAAAAAAACGTTGCATTGGACATTTTTCTGAAATGACGAACGCCAATTTTTTGGCGGATCCGTCAAAAAACGGACCTAACAGACGACCATCCGTCAAAATCCGTCACTAATGCAAGTCAATGGGAAAAAAACGGATCCACCCAAAAAAAAATGGCGGATCCGTTTTTTTCACATTTTGACGGATTTTGACTGACGTTGCACGACTGAAGTGTGGAAGAGGCCTAAGTTGTAAAAAAATCCAATTACATCAGCCTTTTTGCAACATAATTGTCGCAGTACCTTAAGGTTCAAATACTGCAGTGCAGCAGCAGAGAGTGATTTTTGGCCGTGTGATCTGTGTTGTAACCACTATCACAACATATCCCCAGCCTACTGCTGCAGCTTTCAAACTTTGTCATGCAAAGGGGTCAATATGCCGCTTAAGCCTCATTCGAATGTCCGATTTTTTTCCTTGCACCGAGTAATCTGTGGAAAATGTTGGAGCAATGTCTGATTTTCATCTGTCAGGTCAAAATCAGTAATGCATGTCAATCGATCCGTGAAAAAAAATCGAACTCCACTTCGATGACATCTTACTTTCACAGACTGTCAGAATAATGAAAACTTTTTTAAAAATTTCTCCACATATGAGAAAATCGGATAACTCTCGGACTACACTCTCATCAGAATAATCTGATATTCTCGTACGCTAATGAACGTCTGAATGAGGCCTAATCCACAGGTGCTTTCCGCTGCTTTATGTCTCTCATACAGGTGCCCTGATGACTGTACTAGTAAATCTTTTCAACTGTTCAATTCACTTTCCATAATTGGATGGAAAACCCCATTTTTGTTTTCCAAATTCCCTAAATGACAAGATACAGCATGTGAACCCTCACAGCCACGGTTCTCTGTCCTGCTGTACCAGACCATGACTCGTTTTAGGCATACCCCTTCTCACATGTAAAGCGTCATGGAATAAATGGCGCTATAATAATAATAAGGCGATATGTTTATATCTGCAGTCTTGTGACCCTGACTGACGGCCAAGAGCCTGTCTGGGAAGAGCCTTGCTCCACACCCACAAAAATGGCGGGAGGGTCACACAGCACTGCAGGAATCACTGCTTGCTGTGCCAGTATACATAACAATGCATCATCAGACAGGGGAAGGAAGGGCTGTTCCTCCGCAGTCACAGCACACACTCTGCTGCCGTATTCTGGCTGCTCACCACACAAAAGCATTATGGGATTTGTAGTAGAAGTCACTTCCTTTTGTAATCTCTTCCTGACTGTGATGAGGGAAGAAACTTGCTGTGCCTGGTGTGTGTGCGGCTACATAAGTTTCCCAGAGCAGAGCTTCTCCAGGTAATGTCCCATGCTGGAATACTGGGCCTCAGCTGGTAGTGTTGGTGTGTGGTAACAAGGCTGCGTCTCTTGTAGCTGCGGGTTTCCTGGAGCACGTGGCAGGGGGCTGCTCCTGCTGGCCTCACTAGCACAGGTGGGTCTCCTCACTTATCCTATGGAGAAATGTCATGTGCTGTTATGTGCACAGTGTTACCAGAGGATTCACTTTACCACCTTGGGTTTTGCATTTCTTTCTTTTTTTTAATTTTCTGTTGGATATGGTCTTTGGAAGGATTGTTTTTTGTGGGACGAGTTGTACTTTTGAAAAATTCCAAGTGTGGTGAAATTGCAAAAAAAAGTGCAATTCCTCAAATTTTTTATTTCTGTGTCTCCTAAATGCTAAAACTGAGCTGCCGTTCTGATTTTTCCAGGTCATTATGAGTTTGCAGACACCAAACATGTTTATGTGGTTGAGAAAAAAAAATAAAAAATGGTGCCACTCTTGGGGTCTGGGGCTTATATTTATCGCTCCGAGCTGACCTCTTTATTGATATGATTTTGGAGTAAATACAATGTTTGGATTGTCCTTTTATTGCAATGTTGCGGCAACTAAAAAAAAAAACGTAATTCTGGCGTTTTGACTTTTTATTTTTTTTCTCGTAACGCCGCTTACCGAGCAGATTAAAATTCTTTTTATATTTTGATCGGGCAGTTCTGAACGTGGCGATTCCAAATATAAAGTATTTGTGATTTTTATAAGGCAAAGGGGGGTGTAATTTGAATATTTTATATATTTTTTTTTTAAGTATTTTAAAGCCTTTCTTTTAACCTTTTACATGCTTCAATAGTTTCCTTAGGAGATTAGAAGCTGTTATTTATCTGATAGCTTGTGCTGCAGTAGCTATGTGTAGCAAAAATCATCTGCTATGAGCGCCAGCATTTAACATTGTTAACAACCACGGGTGGATCGCAAATTCACCCATGTTGTTAGGGGCACATGACAGCTGATCAGATCAGATGCAGCATCGGACCCGCATCAGAGGGAGATGACCTATGACATGCTTATATGTACAGGAGTTGTAGATGTAGAAATGTCTTTTTACATAATCAAAATTTCTTTTCATCGTCCCTTTTTC
>JARQOD010000004.1:238356006-238457082 GCA_033576555.1 Oophaga sylvatica
TGCCAGGGCTTAAATTTTTTCTCACGTTTAAACAGAGCCCCCTTTTTAACCTTTTTCAGAGCACAAAAAAATTTTCTTTCCCTTAAGCCGCTTTTCCGGTAGCATTAACCTGGCTGGGGGGTAGTGACACCGGGCACATCTAGACACTCCTTACACTACCTAAAGACAGATAATATTTCCACCCCAATAACCAAAAGGTGCTTCCGCTTTCCACAGAACACAGAAATTTTTTCCCTTCTTACCCCCCACAAATCAAAAAGAGGGAAACTTATACTTTGATTTAAAGATTGCTCAAAATTTGGCAGCATGACCCCCGGAAAAGGGGACAAGCATTGTTTTCTCTTTCAGGAATTGGGGAAAGGTAGTTAAAAAGGGCCGTTGGCCAGATGGTTAGGGAAAAATTTCCGGGCCACCCGAGGGGCAACAGCCACCGAAGGCAAGGGGGCATTCCCCGAGCTGGGGCGTTGGGGGGAAAGTTCGATTGCCCCTATGTAAGGCAGTACGGGGGTTTTTTCCACACACGTTTCACTCTTTAGATTAGATTTGGGGCTTCCTCAGACCTTTTTTTTGACTAAGGTCTGGGCAGTAGCCCCTCCAAATAGTTATTACTCCTGTAATTTCCTGTAGGCGTCAGGACGTTCAAAAAAAGTCTAAATTACTTACCGTTAAGGGGTATTTTCGAAGTCCTGACAGCACCCTTACTTTCCCACCCGGGTTTGTGCACTTTTTCCCTTATTAGTCCACAGTAAAAAAAAATTTTTTTTAAGTTACTTGTGATGCATAAAATTTTTTTTTCTGTAACCTTTTAACCCTTGATGTCCTTTTATGCCTGTAACCAAACTGTGTGGGGGAGGTGCCCCCCTTTTAATCGTAGGTTTTCCCTTTTCCCAAGGGGCGGATCCCCTCTCTCTGTAGTGCTGTCATGGGCTTCGAAAAACCGTTAAGGTAAGTAACTTAACTTTCCAAACCCTGGCAAGAGGGCTCCTCCGGGGGAAAATTTCCCGCAGGGGTTGGGTTTTGGCCCTTTTTTCCAGGAATGGGAGCAGGAGGGCAAGTGAAGGATCCCGTACACCTCACGGACATCTCCCGGGTTACCTACCCCCCCGGTTTTTAAGGGAACCGCCGGGGGGGGCTGGGAAAAGAGGAAACAGGACCATGTCGAGACAAAGTCTTATAGATGGGGTTTTGTTTACCCATTTCCAAAGCCCCTGGTCCCCAGGGATTTGCCCGGGGGCCGGGGTCTGGGGGGGGCTCGGGCTTTTTAAAATTCAAACGGGTCCCACGAAGTTTTGGGGCTTTGGCCGGGCCCCCTTTCACGGGAACTGATGTAAGGGACAACTTGAAGTTCAGGAACCTGAAATGGGTTGTCCCCGTGAGGAGGTGGCGATGTGCGGAAACATGGAGCACTTCCCCTTCAGTGTCCCTTTAATGGAGGTTACACAGGGGGGTGCTTCCATACGTTGGGCCCGGCTGGGGTCCTTTTCCACGCCGAGTGGGGCTATGGGGCGTTCAGATCCCTGGGTGGCGAGAGCGGAGACTTTATCCTATTAGCGTAGGGTTTTTAGGGGATGCAGGGGGTTTATTTCGACGCAACAGAAAGCCCCCCCCGGGAATGAGGGGTTAGAAAACGGGGGGACCTGGAGAAGGTGTTTTTTGGGGTTCGAGGGGTTGGGTGTAGGGGGGGCCTTTGGGTTTTTGGGGAAGCTTTCCTTTTAAAAACACCTCAAGGGAGAGTTTTTGGGGTTGAAGGGAGGGAAAGCAAAGGGTGTGGGTTTGAGGGAGAAGTAGGGGGAGAAGGGTCAGGGAGGGTCATGTGGGGGTCAGTAAGAGTTGGGGGATCCCCCACTAAACAACACGAAGGGGGTCGCTAAAAATTCCTTTTTAGCGATCCCTTTTGCGATGTTGTTGTGTGTGGCATTACCAGCGACGGGGCCCTGCTGTGATTCGTTCATCACAGCATCGTTTTCCCGGCCCTATTTTTATCGTCGGCGTCCCGCGGGATCGCTATATCGGAGTGGGCACCTTTTGTTGCGATTTAGGGGTCTTTTGTACCGAAAAAAATTAAGGAAATCGTAACCGCGATAGCGCCTTAACGATATCGCAAATGTGGCCGACACTACGATATAGAAAAAATCCCGCTGCGATCTCATTAGTATGCGACGCTAACGAATCGCTAGGGGGATTGTGTGTGTGGCATCCTTTTTATTTAAAGTTGGTAGAGTAGGGATAGATAGGGACATTTTTTGGGGAAGAAGTAGGGACTTTTTTAATTTTTTAACAAGGGAGGGGGTAATTTGTCGTTGGAAGGGATGGGCCTTTGGGGCTCCAGTCTCCTGGTGGGGCTATTCATGGCACAATGAGCTTTTTTTTTGCAATAAAATAAAAATTGGTATGGGGTTTGCGGCCCAAAAATTTGGGGGCCTTGTGGTGGGAAAAATGTTTTAAATGTTGAGTTTCAGTATGGAAAAAATGAAAATGTGGAAAATTATGTAAGTTGTTATAATTTTTTTTTTGTAGATGTTCTTTAAATTTTTTGTATGTATTATAATTATATGTTTTTTAAGATGATTATTTTTTTTTTTGAGATTATTGATTGGGATTTTTTGGTTGGGGGGGGGTTTGTGGGGGGGGTTTTGGGGGTGGGGGAAATTTTTTTAGGGCAGGGGCAAGGAATTGAAATATGGACCCACGACCCAAGGAAGCATGTGTGGGAAACAGGGGCAAAAAATTTTTTGGGCCCCCAAAAATTTCAGGAAGGGGCCAAAAACTGAGGGACCTGTGGGGGGGGGGGGTATAATAATATAAAAATAAATATATATTTTATATTAAAAATTATATTTAATACATTTTAGGAAGAAGGTATTTTGTTTTTTTTGGGGCCAAAAGGTTTTTTTGGTTTTTTTTTTTGGGCAGGGGCCAACCCTTTTTGTTTTTTCTCCAAAAAAGTAAATATGTTAAATTTGGGGGGTATTATGTGGGTGAATGAGTGAAGGGGGGTTTTTTTTTTTTTGTTTCCCTTTTGGGTTTTTTCCCCTTTTTTTCTTTGAGAAGTTCCGCTGGGGGTCCCGGGAGCTTAAAGTTCAGCAAGGACTCTTGAAGAAAAAAAATAAAAATAAGGACAGAATGTAAAAAAGGAGCGTGTTTTCGTATTTTGGTTTTTTTTTCATTATGGCTTGCTTTTTGATTAGTATAATTGTATATTTTTGTATTTTTTAAAAAAAGAGTTCCAGCCCCCCAGGAAGGGAAGGTGTGTGGCGGGGTTTTGGAAGCTGTGTGCAACCCAAGTCCTGGGGGGAGGATTTTCCACCTGGACTTTTCCCCTCCCCCCCCCAGGAGAGGGGGGCCCCCTGGGACTGGCGGGGGGGCTGTCCCCGGCTCCCCCCCCCCGCAAGCTGGGGGGGGTGGGGGGCCTCACATACCTTTGGGAGGCCCACGCTCAGAAGCCATCCCGGGGTAAAAAAGAAAAAAGACACCGGGGGGGGCCCAAAGGGGCTCCAGGACCCGGGGACACCTAACCGGGGGCCGTGGCAGCTCCTTTCCCGGTGGGGGGGCTGCGGGAGAGGTGGGCGGGGGTCCCCCCCTAACATCTGGGGCCCAAAATGCGGGAGCCGCCCCATCTAGCCTCCCCGCACCATGCCCCCCCCTTTTGATATGGGGCACTAAGCAGCTGGGATTTTCGGGAGAGGTTGGGGGGGACCCCCAGTGCAGAAAAAATGGGGCCCTCCCAAAGAGAGCGGGGGTATCTGCCAGGGGCGGAAGGGGTGGGGGGAGAAAAGTCCTGGAAGAGAGGGGAAGACATCCTGGGGGAAGGGGCCACTTGAGGGAAGCTAGGGAACGATACCGGTTCAACCCCCACCGGGGGGTCCCCGGGGGGGCAGGGGGCCCCCCCAGGGGGAGGACGGGGGGGGAAAAATGGCGGAACATCTGCGCCACTCCACCTGGGAACCTGGTGAGAAAGAGCCCCAGGCCTGGGGGAAAAAAACCCCGGTATCGCGCGGGGGGATAGCCCCCAAACAAGGGCTCTCCCCCGGACTCCAGTGACAGGGGAAAGGGGAGTGAGGGGAGGGAGGGAGCGGGGAATAACAAAGGGGGGGTGCCCTCCTACGAATGAGGCAGATTGAGTCCCCAAACGGTTTGGCACACTTTGTTTGGGGACGAGGTCGCTTGAGGAGAGCAACTGGAAAGGGGGAAAAGGGGAAGGCGAAGGCAAGTGGGGGGAGAAACTTTTTTTTTCCCTTTTCCGGGGGGCCCCCCCTCCCCTTTTGGGGAACCCCTGCCCACCCACCCGGGCCCTGTGGGGGTCCGGCAAGGGGGCGGGAGAGAAAGTCTGCCTGGGTCTTGCGACATTTTGGTGGTGGCATTCGGTTCAGGCAGCATATGGAGGTCGGTGGGGTATGGTAATGGGGTGTTAGTGGGGGTGGGGGCCTCAGTCCCGGGGCAGGGGGGCGGGGCCCCACCTGGTAAAAGGTAAAACCGGGGGCCCACTCCAATTCGGGGAAGCAGCTACTGGGCCCCCCACGAACGGTCCTTTAAATCTGGATCACTTAGGGGGTTTTCCCGAACATAGAAGGGGCGCAGATACTGCTTAAAGCAAAAATTAAAGACCTGCAAGGTGTTGGTCCTCCCTTGGGGGCCGTGGGAACCGGGGCACCGGCACGTAGCCCCAAAAAGGGGCCCGTCAGGGGATCCCCGCCACCAGGGGATCCCAAAAGGGGGTGGCCAGCCTTGCCTACAGAGGGGGGGGTACAGAGGGGCGTAAGGGGCCGGGGGGGGCGGGCCCCCTGTGTTGCCCTCCTGCAAAGGCAAGGCAGCAGGGGGGGGGGTGCTCTCCTTGACCGCTGTCCCGCCTGCCGGCTAGATCATCTGGGGGGGGTGGGCCCCTCGCAAGGGCCGCTGCCCACCTGGAGGGGCTGTAACCGGCGGGGGGCGTGGCCTCGGCTGCCGGGCTCCCCCACTGTGCCCGTGCTCTGGGGTGGGTGGCCCCCAAAGGGCGCTGCCCAGCCTTGGGTGGCTGGGGCCGGGGGGGGGCGTGGCCTCGGCGGCCGTGCTCCGCCCTTTTTCCCGGGTGCATCTGGTGGGCGTGGCCTCGAAAGGGGCTCTGCTCACCTGGAGTGGCTGTGGCCGGTGGGAGGCGTGGCTCAGCGGGTCCCCGCCCTCGCCTCCCACCCATACCATCGGGTCTGCACCCCAAAACCGGGGGGGAGTTGTGGGCCCCCCGCCCACTTACCGATCTGGTGGGCGGGGGCTCCGGGGCCCCGGGGGTGAACCCGGGGGGGGGAGAGTGTGGGGGCGGGTGCGGGGCCGGTCCGCCCTGCCGTTGGAAGCAGAAAAAAAAAAAAAAAAAAAAAACAAGAAACAAGAGAAACCAAGAGCTGGGGCTGCTCTGCTTTGGAGCCCAGGAGGGTATAATAAGTGCACTCTGCTCGGGAGCATTTAAAGGGCAGTACACTCCTGGGCAGAGGAAAAAAAAGGGCTACACCGCAATCCGCCAGGGCCCCCAGCAGGGTTTTAAAAAAAGCAACAATGGTAAAGACAATACAAACAATGTAAAAAGTAAAAATGTAATAATGTAATAGTGTATATAGGATGGGGGGATGACAGCGATGGTGTGAGTGCATTTTTGGGAACTTTTTGCGGGGGTGGTGCTGGAAGTGTAATGATGGCGAAAGTGTATGAATGAGGGAGTGGTGTGGAGTGAATCAGGGGGGATCAGGGTAAATTGGGAGAAGTGGGTGGGGTGTGGGGGCTGGCCCACTCCCCCCCACCGGGGCCCCCCAGGCTTTTTTTTGCGGGGGTCCGGCTGGGGGGGGGGGGGGGCCCCCCGGGGGGGTTCTCAAGGGGTTCCTCCCTCTGGACTCCGGGGACGGCGTTTTAAAAACCGCCGTTCCGGGGGCCCTCAAAAAGGGGAAAAAGGGGCAAAAAAAAAGGGGGAGTGGATTGTCTTTTGGATAGAGAGGCAGGGTTTGGGCCCCCTTTCCCCAGAAGAAGAGGGGGGGGGACTGTTGGTCTCCCCAACACCGGGAAGGGCCGGGGTGGGGGGAAATGTGGTCCGTCTTGGTGGGGGGGCATGAATTTTCCCCCCCCGGAAGGGGGTGGTGGAGTCCCCTAAGAGGGTTGGGGGCGGATGACATCTTTGCCCTGACCATCCCTCCGCCCGTTTCTTTGACATCTTTTTGTTGGCCGGGGGGGGTTGACTTCTGGTCAATTTGAGGGGTGAAGGGGACCCGGGGATGGCGAGGCTTCATCAACAGGCGGTGCCGCCAGAACCGTCAAGAGAGTGACCGGGTACATTAACGAGTCCTCCAGGCGGGGCATAATGCTGGCTTTTTTGTTAGGGGGAAATCACAGAGGTCCAAAAAAAAAAGGACATTTTGGGGTTTAGTGGGGGGGGGCCTTCATGGTTAAAATTTAAGGTCTCAGCATATGGTCCCCAATCCCTCCCGGTTTTTCCCGGTGGGGGAAAAATCCTGTTTTCTACCAGGGACCAAGGGGCTGTCCAAAAGCGGCGACCCCCCCACTTCGCCAAAGCTGCAAGGTGCAAAATGTCCTTTTTGTGGGGGGGGGTCTCTCGCCGCGTGTGCGGGGGCATTTGGTGCAACCTGTTGGTGACCTTGGTCACCCCCCATAGCCCTGCCCTCGCTCCTTTTCCAATACTGCTGGGGCCCGGTGGGGGGAGCCCCTGGGGGGAAACCCCAGCGGGGTTCTCGTCGCGGCGAGGGGTGGGGGCGGGGAGGGGGGAGGGGCGGTGGGAAAGGGGAAAAAGGGCACCAGAGCCCCCATTCACGGGGGGCGGGGCCCCCCCGGGGGGGGAGGGGCGGTGGGGCCTCGGGGAACTGGGTGTCCTGCTCCTCCCTCGGGTTGGGGGGCTAAAGCCCTGAGGCCCTGGGGGAGGAAGGGGTGAAGAGGAATCAGGAGGGAGAGGGGGGATAAAGCGGCGTTTTAGACAGCCCTCTCAATATGAAAGTTTGATGGGGAAGTCTTAGAGCAGTACAGCATCAAAGGGGAAAAAAAAAACGTAACAAAAGGGGGGGGGAAGGCTGAATAAGTCTTTCCCAAAACCCCCCCATCCCCCCCGTGAGGGACCAAGGAAGGGGGCCCCTCTTTTTCCCCCTTGATACCCTCCAACCGGTCCACCCTTGGGACTCTGCAAAGAGTCCCGGACGGGGGCAGAGGCCGGGGGGGGCATCGGGGGTTTTTTAGGGATGGTGGGTCCCCAACCCGGGGGGGCGTTGTTTTTCTCCCAAAGGGGGGGGAAAACCCGGGGGCCCCCGGGGGTGAGGACCCAGGGGAGGGGGAGGACACCTCGTCCCCTTAAAAAGGAAAGGTTCCGCCCTCCCCAGAGGGGGGGGGGGGGGTGGGTAAGAAAAGGGGCTGTCGAGCTTGATCCTCATGGGGTGAACTCGCCCGTTTGGCGGCCCCCAAAATGTCCCAGATTAATAGTGGGTAGATTTTACTGCCTTTGATTTTCTCACCCGAATTGAGGCTAAAATTTTTTTTTTTGCAGGGGACCAACTAACTGACGGGGGGGCCATACTAAACACGGAAGGGGGGAGGTGGGGGCCCCTCATGGGGTCTTTTGCGGGCCTATAGGGGGTGGCAGTCCCTTTAAGACTGCAGAGGGGGAATGCGACGAGTGCGACTAGAAATGGGGAGGTGCCTGGCCTTTTGACTCTTCAGGGGGGGACAAGGTTTGGGCTCATAACATCTAGGCCACAATCAAAGTGGGACCGGAAAAATGTCTCTTCCTGAGGTTTAAACCCCTTTCTTTTTTCAACCGCAGTGGTCTTGGTGGGACTTCAACCCCATTGGGGGGTCCCGTGATCGGGGGGGCCTGGAATCCCGGGGCTTATGCAGTGCGCGCTCAATAGCATAGCCATAAGCTCGCCTGGTGTGTCCCATCCCACCCCAGGTCACGGGGGTTTCCCTATAAAGGGTCTGTAATCTAAAATAGACGGTTTTTTTTTAAAGGGGGGTGCCATTTTTTTCCGTGTCCACCTTGAGGGGAGTTTCCGTCACTTCTAATTTTTTTTTTTAAAAATGTTGCAGAGACCCCCGGGGGGGAAGAGGGCTGGGAAGCTGAATTCCCCTGCGGAAAAAGCGAACTGGACAATCCTTCGAGGATTTTCTCAGAGCCAGGTCCGTTTTTGGATCCTTGTAGTAATCAGAGGGGGGGGAGATCTTCAAAAAGCGGGGGGGGGGGTTCTTCCCGTAGCTCTCGAGCCTCAGGGTCTGAACGGCCGCTTGTATCACTCGGGGGGAAACTGAGCACCGTCTCGACTGGAGGGCCGTGAGGAAATCCCGAGTGAAGTCTTTGCTTAAGGTGCGTTGATAGGCACACATTTTGGGTTTTTTTGGGGGGGATTGGGAAGTACCGCTCACCCCCCCCCAAAGAACGTAAGTGTCAGGAATTGTAAAATGTGACAGGAGATGCATAGGGGGTCCCAAACAGATCCAAATGGGGGTTCCTGGAGGGGTCAACCCCTTTTTCTCAGCCCTTGGAAAAGAGGGAACTAAGGGGGATGGTTGGGGGCTTCCTGGCTGAAACCACCCTGAGCCGGGGAGATCCCTCTTTGGGGGTTTTTGGCAGAAGCAATGGGGGAAGGGAAGTGAGGGGGGCCATTGTGGCTTCGGCCAAAAAAAAATCGCCATTTCCGGAGGCTTAACATCCGGTTCTATAAGCCTTGGGGACTCCTTTCCCCCCCTCTTACTGGGGTGTTTAATGGTGTCTTTCCGGGGGATCTTCCCGGGGTTCAAGAGGGGGTCACCCTGATTATTCTTCAAAGGGTAAAGACCTTCGTATTGAGAATTGGCGTCCCATAGCTCTTCTCATACGGATCGAATTTTGGGGGCAAGGGTGTTGTTTAAACCGGCGGTCATTTTGCACCCCCCCCTTTGGGGAGGCCCAGCACTGCTCTTTCCCCAGGCCGCGAACCTTTTTGTGCTGTCTCTGCCGAGAGGCATGGAACAGGGTAGGCAGGTCACTGGAAGGGGTATCTACGTCATTGCCAAAGCAAAGGCCTTTGACCGGATTAACCTGATTCCTCTGGTTTCCTTTTAAGGTAGGTCTGCTGGGGGGTTTGAAATTTTGGCTAAATTTTTCCAAGGGGGTGAGACTTTCCCGTCGTGGGTTGGTCGGGACCCTTTTGGGGGTTTGGGGGGCCCCAGGCTGTCCTGACCCACTTTTAAGGGTTCGCGATCGATCCTTCCTGAGGGGTAGTCGTAACCGTTTGGGGGATCGGGTGGGCCAGGGGGGTTCGGGGGCCCCCCCTTTGGGGGGGGGGTGTCCTGACGAGTTTCCCTTTTCGTACCCGAGGGGGGCGGATTGGGTCATGTGGGTTCATGCGTTACTCGGGCATGGGGGCCATGATAAAAAGGGAAAAGGGGGGCCTGGCTGGGGGGGAACCTATTTTATCTCCCGGGCCCCTCCAGAGCCCCAGGCCTCCCCAAAATTTTTAGGAACGTTTTTGGGCCCCCGGGACTACCCCCAGAAAATTGGGGGGCAACTCAAAATTTTTCCCCAAAAAAGGGGGGCCAGGGGGGTTGGTTTTAACCCGGGGAAAGGGGGAGTTGGGGTAAACTTTCTGCCCCCTTGTTAATTTACCGGGCGTGGGCATTGCCGACCTCTCGACAGGGGGTTTTCAGTGTTCTTCCACTGGGGGGGAATGGGCCAACCTAATAAGAAGAGGCACGTCCGTACGGGAACTAGGTGGGTTGGGAAAGGCAACCCATAGTGTTTTAGTAAAAACCCCTTTTTTAAAGCAATTTTCCAACCTCTGGCTAGGGAGGGCCCTCCGGGGTTTTCTCCTGGGGGTTGGGGTTTGGCCCTTTTTCCGGAAAGGGGGCGGAGGGCAATGAGGTCCCGTACACCTAAGGACACCCCGGGGTTTCGCTACCCCCCGGTTTAAGGGAAAACCCCCGGGGGGTCTGGAGATAGGGAATCGGGCAATTTGAGAAAAAGCTTACAGGGGGTTTGTTGCCCTTTTCCCAAACCCCTGTCCTGGGGGTTCCCCCGCCGGGGTTGGGGGGGGTGGGACTCGGGCTTTTAAAAATTTAAGGGGACCCCACAAATTTTGGGATTTGGGGCCGGGGGCTGCTTTCACGGGGATGTAGTAAGGGGCAACTTAAGTACAAAATCCGATGATCGGGGTTGCCTCGGGGGAGTTGGCGATTGCTGGAAAGCATGGAGCACTTTCCCCCTTCGTGTCCCTTTAAGCAGGGTTTTTCAACGGGGTGGGGCTCCATAATTTGGGCCCCGGGGGGTGGCGTCCCTTTCCTACGCCGGTGGGTTTATGGGGGGGTTCAGATCCCGGGGGGCCGAGACGGGCACTTTATTCCAGTTAGGTAGGGGTCGTTACACGGGGAATGCAGGGGGTTTTTTTATCGCGCAACAGAAAGCCCCCCCCGGAGAGGGGGTTAGAAAAAATCTTGGGTACCGGGGAAGGTGCGTTCTTTGGGGTTCGAGGGTTGGGGGGGAGGGGGCCTTTTGGCTTTGGAGGGGTTCCCTTTTTTTAAAAAAACCTAAAAGGGGAAATTTTTTGTGTAAAGGGGTTTGGGGGGGATGCATAAGGGGGTGGGTTTTTGGGGGAGAGAAGGGGGGCAGATGGGGCAGGGAAGGGGGCGTGTGGGGGAACAATAGAGAGTTATTAAGTTAAGTTGGTAGGTAGGGATAGTGGGTAGTAGGGACATTTTGTTAGGGATGAATAGGGCAGTTTTTAATTACAAGGGACGGGTGAATGTGTTGTTGTAAGGGATGGGCCCTTAGGGCTCCATCTCCGGGGGGGCTACTGCATGAACAATGTAGCTTTTTGTTTTGTAAAATAAGAATGGATATTGGAGGCTTGCAGGCACCAACTTGGGCTTGTCGATAGGAAATGTTTAAAAGTATTATTTTTGCAGTATGGCATTTAAAGAAATTTGTTGTTGTTAAATTGTGTTTTGTAATTATATTGTATGATGATGTAAATTATTGGTTATTAAGATGATTATTTTAGTGTATGTAATGGGTGATTGTGGGGATTAGTTGGGGTTGGTGGGGGGTTGTCTGGGGGTTTGGGGTGTGGTAAAAAATTTTTTTGGGGCAGGGGCAAAAACTTGAAAAATGGACCCGAACCCAAAGGAATGCTAGTGGAAACAGGGGCATAAAAATTATATGGACCCAATAATGTCTTGCATGAGAGGCCAGAACTGATGGACCTTGTGGTGGGGGGGGGGGTAAAAAAAAAAATAAATAAATAAATAAAAAAAATATATATATATATATATTATATATATACATATATTTTAGGGGTTTACGTTTCTATTGTGGTGGCCAAATGGCCTTTTTGTGTTTGTGTTGAGGCAGTGGGCCCAAACCCTTTTTTTTTTTTCCTGTAAATAGTAAATATGGTGAAAAAGCGGTGTGTATAAGTGAATGGTGATTGTGGGTTGTTCCCTTTTTGTTTCCCCTTTTGGTTTTCTCTTTTTTTGGAAGGTTTTCCGCTGGGGCCCTGAAGAGCTTGAACTTTTACAAGTGGCCATGTGGAGGAGGAAGAAAGAATGATTTCGGTCAATAAGGACAAGAACTTGAAAGGAAAAAGTGGTCAAGTTATTTTCGGTATTGTTTTTTCGTTTTGGATTGGTTTTTTGGGGTTTATGTATATGTTTTGTAATATGTTTTGTACTTATTAATAAAAAAAAGAGTTCCATCCACCCAGGAAGTGGAGAGGTGTGTGGCTGGAGGTGGTGGACTGTGTGCAAGCCAAGCCCTGGGGGAGGACTTTTCCACCTGGACTTTTTGCCTACCTCCCCGGAAGAGAGGCCTTCCCTGGGACGACGCGGGGGCGTGCCCCCTCCCCCCCCCGGCGCTAGCTGGGGGTGGGGGGCCTCACATACCTTGGAGGCCCCGCTGCACAAGCCACCCGGGATGAAAAGAAAAGACCCCCGGGGGGCGCAAGGCTCCAGATCCAGGACCCCGAAGCCGGGGCCGGCAGTCCTTCTCCCGGTGAGGAGGCTGCGGGCAGAGGTTCGGCAGGAGCCCCCCTTACTTGGGGCCCAAGGTGCGGGGGAGCCGTCCACCACTATGCCTCCCGTCCATGCCCACCTCGTGATTTGAGGAGGCAGCTAAGCACTGAGGATACTCCGGGAGGGTTGGGGGGGAGCCCGAGTAACAGCAAAAAATGGCTCCCCCTCAAAGAGAGCGGAGGTATCTGCCCGGTCGGAGGCTGAAGGGGAGTAAACACTGGAAGAGAGGAGGAAGATCTCCTGGAGGGAAGCGGCCCCTTCGAGGAAAGCAAGGAAGATGACCGGTTCAGGCCCTGACCGGGGGGGTTCCCCCGGGGGTCAGGAGGCCCCAGCCGGTGGAGGAGGAGGAAGATGCGGAAATTCTGCGCCAGCTCCACCTGGGGACCTGGTTGAGTAGACGCCCAGGACCTGGTGGTAAAGCCCCAGGACCTGGTGGGTAAGGCTTCCAGGTTCGCGCAGCGGGATAGCCCCCGAACAAGTGGCTCTCCCCTGGACCCCCTTTACAGGAGGAAAGGGGAGTGAGGGGAGGATGGAGGGGCGGGAGTAATAACAAGGGGGGCTGCCTCATCCTACGCAAGTGAGGCAGATTGAGTCCCCACCGGTTTGGCCACTGTTGTTTGGGGGACGAGTCGCCTTGAGGAGAGGCAACGGGAGAGGGGGAGAGGCGAAGGCGAGCAAGTGGTGGAGGGGAAAAAATTGTTTTTGTCCCCTTTCCCGGGGCCCCCCCACCCGTGTGTGGAACCCGCGCCCCCCCAGCCCGGGCCCGTGGTGGGTCCGGTGCAAGGGAGCGGGGAGATAAAGTTGCCTGGGTCTTGCGACACTTTGGTGGTGGCAGTTCGGGATTCGGCAGCGATATGGAGGTCGGTGCTGGTACTGGTAATGGGGCGTAGTGGGGTGCTTGGGGCTCAGTCCCCGTGGCAGGGGGGTGGGCCCCCGCACCTGGTAAAGGTAAAGCCGGGCCGCTCTCCAATTGCATGAAGCATTGTGGGCCCCCCAAAGAACGGATCCTTAAATCGGATCCTTATGGGGGTCCAGAAGCATGAAGGGGCGCAGATCTGCTGTAAAGCAGCTTTAAAGCCCAAGGTGTTGGTCGCTCCCCGGGAGGTGACCGTGGTGAACCGGGCACTCGGCATAGACCCCAAAAGGGGCCGTTGCGGGGGGCCCCCCACCACTGGATGCCGAAGGGGAGTGGCCACCTTGCCTCGCAGGGGGTGGGTACAGAGCGGCAGTGAAGGCCTGTGGGGGGCGTGGCCTCCCTGATGTTACCCTGCCTGCAAAGGCATCAGGGGGGGGTGCTCTCCTTGACCGAGTCCCGCCTGCCGTCCGCATCTTCGGGGGGGTGTGGCCTTCAAGGGGTGGCCCAGCCTGGAGGGGCTTTAGCCGGCGGGGGGCGTGGCCTCGGCGGCCGTGCTTCCGCCACTGTGCCCGTTCATCTGGGGTGGGAGTGGCCTTGCAAGGGGCTTGCCCACCCTGGGGTAGCTGTGGGCCGGCGGGGGGGGGCGTGGCCTCGGCGGCCCGTGGCTCCCTCATGTGCCGGTGTCTCTGGGGTGGGCGGGCCTCGAAAGGGTGCTGCCAGCCGGAGTGGCTGTGGCCGGGTGGGGGGGCGGGCCTCGGCGGACCATCGCCCCTGTCCGCCCACCCATACCATCGGTCCTGCCCCCTGAAAGCCGGAGGGAGTTTGGGGTCCCCAACCCACTTACCGTCATCTGGTGGTAGGGGGCTCCGGCGTCCAGGTAAAAGCCGGGGGGAGGTGTGTGGAGGGCAGGGTGGTGGCAATTCCGTCCCTGCCCTGGAAGCACGGGAAAAAAAGACAAAAAAAAGGTGGTTTCAGAGAGCCAGAGCTGCTGCTGCTCCGAGCCCAGGCAGGTGTAAAAATGCACTCTGCTCTGGAGATTTAAAGGGGCGCAGCCTCCTGGGCAGAGGAAAAAAAAAAGGGAGACAATAACATCGTTTCCGCCAGGGCCCCCAGCAGGAGGTTTGGAAAGCAGCAGCAAAGTAAAAGGCGATGTAAATTTGTAAAATTTGAAATAATGAAAATAATGAAAATATTGTAAAAGGGTGAATAGTGTATTATGGATAGGTGGATATAGTGGGGGGGAGCGAGGACATTTTTGAGGGTTTTGGGAGGTGGTGCATGGAGGTGTGAGTGGCCGTGGGGTTGATAGGGGATGAGTGCAAGTGAATAAGGGGTGGTGCAGGGTGAATGGGGAGCAGGTGAGGGGATGGGGACGGGCCCCCTCTGCCCCCCCCACGTGGCACCCGCTTTTCTTTTTGTGGGGGTCACGGCTGGGGGTCGGGGGGGCTCCTGGAGGGGTTCTCAGGGGTCTCCTACCTCTGGACTCCGGGGACGGCGTTTTGCACCGCCGTTTCCGGAGGCCCCCCAAAAGGGAGAAAATCAATAATGGTAAAAGGGAGGACGGTGGACTTTTTTTCCGATAAGAGACATGGTTAGCCACCTTCCAAAGAGAAAGAGGGAGGGACTGCTGGTCTCCCCAAACGCCCGGGCAAGGGGGTGGTGAGGGGAAGGGCTGTCTCGGTGGGGGGCAGGAAGCTTGCCCACCCAGGAGAGGGGGTGGGCTTCTCTGAAATGGCTTTAGGGCAGATGACATCTTTGCCCTTCATCCCTCTCGGCCCGTTTTTTTGACATCAGCTTTGCGGGGGAGAGGGGCTTGAGCTCTCCTGGTCAAATTATGAGCGGGGGAAGGGGGGGCCCGGATGGCGAGGCTTCGTGTACGGCGGGTCCGCCAAAATTCCGTCAAGAGAGTGACCGTGGTGACATGTACGGTCACTCTCAGGCTGGACATAAGGAAGTGGCTTTTCCCATATGGGGAAAACTGAGGTCCCAAAAAAGACAGGGCGAGTTTGGTTTTTTGGGTCGGGGCCTGGACCTTCATGGTTAATTTAAGGTTCCAGGCGATACGGTCACCCACATCCCTTCCTCGGCATTCCTGGAAGGGCAGGACCTGCTTCTACCGGGCGCCGAAGGTCTGTCACAAATGGGGGCCCCCGCCACTTCAGGCCACTGCAAGGTGCAGAAATGTGCCTTGGTGGCGGGGTGGGTCACTCGCCGCTCGTTAGGCATTCGTGCCACCTTTTGGGGGTGACCTTGGTAACCCGTTAGCCCTGCCCTCGCTCCTCTCCGGTACTGCTGCGGGGCCCCGGGGGGGGGGACCGTGGGGGGGAAACTCCGGGGGGCTTCCCCTGTCGCGGCGGCGGGGGGGGCGAGGAGGGGGCGGGGGCCGGTGAGAAAGGCAAGGGGCACTAAGGTCCCTCATATCGGGGGCAGGCGGCCCCAGGGGGAAAGGGCAGGTGGGAACCCCGGTTTGCCGGCTGATGCCTGTCCTCCCTTGGTTGGGTTTACAAAGCTTCGAGGCCCTGAGGGAGGGCAGTGAACGAGGAATCGGGTGGGAGGGAGGATAAAGCGGCTGACTCGACAACTCCCTTTAAATGAAAGTGTTGTGAGGAAGTCTTAGAGCAGCCTACAACATCAATGGGTGGGAAGAAACTTAACAACAGGAGGGGGAGGAAGAGGCTGAAACAAGTCTTCAAAAATCCCCCCACCCCCGACCGTGAGGGTACCAACGGAAGGGCCCACCGTTCCCCCTCTGATCACACTCTCCAACCGTTCCAAGCCCTTGGAGCCTCTGCTAAAGAGTCGCAGGACGAGGGCAAGGGGCCGGGCGGCATCGGGGGGTCCTTCAGGGGTTTGGCGGAGTCCAACCCTTGGGGGACTTGTTTTCCTCCCAAGGGGGGGACAGACCCGGAGTCCGGAGGTGAGGACACCAGTGGAGGAGGAATGGACACCTCCGACCACTTTAAAGAGAAGGGTTCTGACTCCTCCTCAGAGGGTGGTGGGAGCGGGGTGGGTAAGAGAAGGCCATCGAACTTGATCACTCATGATGGCTGAACTCGCCCATTGACGCTGGCGTCCATTAATGTCGCCAGCATTAAGTCAAAATGCGGCTAGATTTACGCCTTTGATTTTCTCACCCGAATTGAGGCTGAAATTTTATTTTTGCAGGAGACCAGACTAACTGACAGGGGGGCCATACATAAAGCACGGAGAGGGGGAGGTGCGGGCCCTCATACTGGTCTCTTGCGGCCGAGCCGTATAGCGGGTGGCAGTCCTCTTTAAAAGCTGCAATGTGGAATGCAGACGAGTGATCGAGTTAGAAATGGGGGTGCTGGTCCTTGACGTCTTCATGAGGGGACAAGAGCTGCGGCCCATAAACATCTATGGCCCCACAATCAAAGTGGGACCGAAATGTCTCTTCCTGAGGATTAAGCGCTTTCTTTTTACAAGCCGACGGGTGGTCTTTGGTGGGACTTCAACACCATTACGAGGTCCCGAGATGGGGGGGGGTCCTGGAGATCGCATGGCTTTATGACAGCGTCGCGCTTAATAGCATAGCCAGTGAAGCTCGCCTGGTGGATGTCCACATCCGGCACCACCCCAGGCCACGGGGCTTTCACCTATCATAGGGGTAGCTGTAGATCTAGAATAGACAGGTTTTTTTTAAAGGAGGATGCCAATCTTTTCTGCTGTGTCCCCGTTGAGGTGGAGTTCTCCGATCACTGTCTAATTTTCTTTTCTCTGAATGTTGCAGAGACTTCCCGGATGGAAAGGGCTGTGGAAGCTGAATTCATCCCTGCTGGAAGAAGCGAACGTGAGACAATCCTTCGAGGATTTTCTCAGAGCCAGGTACCGCTTTGGATCTCTGTAGTAGTAAGTCAGAGTGGTGGAGATCTTCAAAAAGTGGGTGGCGGGGTTCTACGCCAGCTCTCGACCTCAGGAGTCTGAACAGGCATCGCTTGTATCAGGCTCTGGGGAGGAAACTCAAGCGCTGGTCTCGACTGAGGGGACTGTGGGGGAAATCTCCAGAGGAAGTCTTTGCTTAAGAGGTGTCAGTATGATAGGCACACATCTTTGGTTTTTGAGAGGGATTTCGGGAAGTACCCGCTCACCCGACCCCTACAGAACTGTAGATGTCAGTGAATTGTAAAATGGTGACAGGACTGATCGACAGAAACGGGTCCCTGAACAGTCCAAATCAGGGATCCGAGGTGGTCAGGTCCTTTTACCCCACCCTCTTGGGAAAGAGGGATCTAGATCGGGATGAATGTCGGCTTTCCTGGCTGAAACCATCCCTGACCAGAGGATGATCCTCTCTCTTGGTGTTTTGGCAGAAGCAATCAGGGAAGAGGAAGTGAGACTGGCCATTGATGGGCTTTCGGCCCAAAAAATCGCCAGGTCCGGATGGCTTAACATCCGAGTTCTATAAGACCTTCAGGGACTCCTTGGGCCCCCTCTTGACTGGGGTGTTTAATGAGTGTCTTTCCTCGGGTACTCTTCCGGTTCAATGAGGAGGTCAGCCCGATTATTCTGTCAAAGGGTAAAGACTCGTCCCGTATTGGAGAATTGGTGTCCATAGCGCTTCTCAATACGGACCGGAAGGTTCTGGCGAAGGTGTTTTTAACCGGCTGGTCAAGTTTGCACCCCGGCTCCTTTCGGAGGCCCAGCACTGCTCTGTTCCAGGCGCAGCACCTTTAGTGCTGTGCTCGGTGTCCGAGAGGCAGTGGAACAGGGTAGGGCAGGTCACTGGAAGGGGTATCTACTGTCATTAGACCAAGCAAAGCCTTTGACCGGGTTAACCATGATTACCTCTGGTCTGTCCTTTTAAGGTACAGCCTGCCTGAGAGGTTTGTAAATTGGCTAGAGAATCTTGTACCAAGGGCTGAGACTTTCCCGCTCATGAACGGTTGGTCGGGGCGCCCTTTTGATGGGTTCTGGGGTCCGTCAGGGCTGTCCCTCTGAGCCCACTTTTATACGTGTTCGCGATCGATCCCTTCCTGAGGAGGGGTAGATCGTGGACCGTTGGTGGGAGTCGGGATGGACCAGGTGGGCTCTGGGCCCCCTCTGAGGGTGGTGGCGTACGCTGACGATGTTTCCCTTTTCGTATCCTCGAGAGGGGAGGGCGGATTGGGTCATGTCCGAGGTCTTGCGTTACTCGAGGCATCCGGGTCCATGATCAACCGGGAAAAGTGTGAGAGTCTCTGGCTGGGAGGGGGAGATCCTAGTTTTGATCTCCCGGGCACCCTTCCAGAGCCCCAGGCCTCCGCCAAAATTCTAGGCATCGAATTTGGCCCCGGGGACTACCCCCAGCAAAATTGGGAGGGCAGACTCAAGATTTTCCGCCCAAAAGGTGGACCATGGAAGGGTTGGTCTTTAACCCTGAGGGAAAGGGTTAGCTTGGCTAAAGGCTTTCTGCTTCCTTGTTAATTTACCTGGCAGTGTGTGCACTTGCCCGAACCTCTCTGGACATGGGTTTACAGCCTGTTCTTCCAGCTGTTATGGGGGAATGGCTCAACTAATCGAGAGAGAGGTCACGTACCGTACGAGGAGACTAGGGGGGTTGGGGTATGGTCAACCCAGTAGTGTTCTTAGTGAACCCCTTTCTTAAAGCCAATATTTCCAACCTCTGGCTAGAGAGGGCTCCTCCGTGGGGAAATTCTCCTCCAGGGGGTTTGGTTTCGGCCCTTTTTCCAGGAATGGGAGACAGGAGGGCAAGTGAAGGATCTCCGTACACCTCACGGACTCTCCCGGCTTACACTACCCCGGTTCTGAAGGTAATCCGCCGGTGAGTCTGGAGATGAGGGAAATCAAGACCATGTCGAGACAATGTCTTGACAGAAGGGTTCTTTTGACCCATTTCCAGAGCCCCTGGTCCTCAGGGATTGCCCGGCCGGGATCTGGAGGTGGGACTCGGGGTTTTATTCAGACGGGATCCCCACAAAGTTTTGGGACTTGGCCTGGCGCTGCTTTCACGGGAGACTGTATGAAGGGACAACTTGAAGTACCCGGAACTCCGTGATCGGGGGTTTTCCTCGTGAGGAGTGTGGCGACTTGCTGGAAAGCATGGAGCACTTCCTCCTTCAGTGTCCCTTTAATGCAGAGGTTTACAACAGGGTGGGTGCTTCCATACGTTGACCGCGGCTGGCGTCCCTTTCCTACGCCGAGTGGTTTAGGGGCGTTCAGATCCCTGGATGGTCGAGAGCGGAGCACTTTATTCCTAGTTAGCGTAGTGGTCAGGTTTTACACGTGGATGCACGGTGTTTAGTATCGACGCAACAGAAAGCCCTCCCGCGGTTAGGTGGTTAGTAACATCTTGGGTGACCTGGGAAGGTGCGTTCTTTGGAGTTCGAGAGGTTGGTGTGAGGAGGGCCTCTGGCTTTGGAGGGGCTTCTCCTTTTAAAAACACACTCAAGGGAAAGTTTTTTGTGTGAATGGTTGGTAGGATAGCATAGGGTGGTGTGGGTGTTGAGGGAGAGAAGTAGGGGCAGATAGGTCAGGGAGGGTCAGTGTGAGGGACAGATAGAGAGTTAGTTAAGTTAGGTAGAGTAGGATAGATAGGGATAGATAGGGACAGTTTGTTAGGGATAGAAGTAGGGACAGTTTTAATTGACAAGGGACAGGGTGAATGTGTTGTTAAGAGGTAAGGGATAGGGCCTCTTAGGGCTCCAGTCTCCTGGTGGTGGGCTACTGCATGACACAATGTAGCTTTTTGTTTAGCAAAATAAAATAAGAATGGATATTGAGGCTTGCAGGCACCAAACTTGGGCCTTGTATGATAGGAAATGTTTAAAATTTAGTTACGTTGCAGTATGGCACATATTGATAATGTTGTTGTTGTAAATTGTGTTTTGTACTCATATTGTATGTATGTATATATTATATGGTGTTATTAAGTTGATTATTTTTGAGTATAAGTAGATTGTTGATTGTGGGGATATAGTTAGGTTGGGTGGGGTTGTCTGGGGGGGTTTTGTTGTGTGGTTAAAAAATTTTTAAGGGCAGTGGGAAAAAACTTGCTATGGACCCACGGCCCCAAAAGAATGCTATTGGAAACAGGGGCATAAACGGTATATGGACCCAATTTTGCAGTGAAGAGGCCATGAACTGAGGGACCGTGGTGAGGTGGGGGGAAAAAAAAAAAAAAAAAAAAATTATTATGTATATATTTTTGAAATAGGATAAGTATTGTGTTTTGGCGGCCAGAATGGCCTTTTGTGTTTTGGGTTGGGGCAGTGGGCCAAATCTTTTTGTTGTTGTATTTTTTCCTGTATATATGTAAATATGGTGAATAAGTGCGTGTGTATGTAGGTTGAAAGGGTGAAAGAGTGAATGTGGGTTGTTTCTTTCTTTTTTGTTTCCCCTTTTTGGTTTTCCCTTTTTCTTCGGAAGGTTTCCTGCTGGGGGTCCCTGAAGAGCTGTGAAGTTCAACAAGTGGACTCATGTGGAGGAGGAAGGAGTCAAGTGAAGGCAAGAACTTGAAGGACCGTGTGTCTGGATTATTTCTTTTGGTATCGTTTTCGTTTTCGTTTTGGATTGATGTTTTGGTTTATGTATATGTTATGTTTTATACTTTAATAAAAAAGAGTTCCAGCTCCACCCAAGAAGTGGAGAGGTGTGTGGCTGGAGGAGGAGAGCAAGGCTGCTTGGAGCTGAGTGCCTGGGAAGGAGGAATTTTTTTTTTTCTCTGGACTGTTACCTGCTCCTTCCCAGGCAGAGAGACCTTCCCTGGGACTGAGCGTGGGGGCTGTGCCCCAGACTCCCTCCCAGCAAGCCAGCTGGGGTGGGGGCCTCATCCACCATCTCGGGCCCACGCTGCAGCAAGCCAGTCCCAGGGATGGGTAAGAAAAAGACTCCGGGGGGCCGCAAGGCTCCAGGATCCGGGACCCCTGAAGCCGGGCCGTGGCAGCTCCTTCTCCCAGTGAGGAGGCTGCGGGCAGAGGTGCGGCAGGAGCCCCCCTTAACATCTGGGGCTCCAAGGCTGCGGGAGAGCCGGCTACAATCTATGCCTCCCGCATCCATGCCCACCTCTGTGAATATGAGGAGGCAGCTAAGCAGCTGAGGAGACTCCGGGAGGAGTTTAGGGGAGCCCGAATAATGGCTAAGAACCGCTCCCTGCCTCAAAGAGAGCGGAGGTATCTGCCACGGTCGAAAGGCTGAAGGGGGCGATAAACGTGCTGGAGGAGAGGAGGAAGACCATCCTGGAGGGGAGCGGCCCCTTTGGGGAGAAGCTCAGAATGACGACCGGTTTAGAGCCCTGACCGTGGGTCTCCTGGGGGTCAGGAGGCACCAGCCAGGTGGAGGACAAGGAGGAGGAAGATGGCGGACCATCTAAGCCAGCTCCACCTGAGGACCTGGTGGGTAAGAGCGCCCAGGACCTGGTGGGTAAGCGCGCCCAGGTATCGCGCAGCGGGATAGCCCCCGAACAAGTGGCTCTCCCACCGGACTCCAGTGACATGGAGGAAAGTGGGAGTGAGGGGGAGGATGGAGGGAGCGGAGTAATATCGAGGGGGCTGCCTCATCCAACAGCAAGTGAGGCAGATTGAGTCTCCAGCACGGTTTGGCACACTGTTGTTTGGGGGCGAGGTCTGCCTCGAGGATGAGGCAACCGGGAAGAGTAGGAGGAGGCGTAAGGCAAAGCAAGCGGTGGAGGAGAAGCTTGTGTTTGTCCCTCTTTCCGGGGCCCCCCAGTACCGTTGCGCGGAACCCGCTGCCCACCCCAGCTCGGGCCCTGTGGTGAGTCCGCAGCAAGGGAGCGGGGAGAGGAAGGTCTGCCTGGGTCTTGCTGTCACATCTGGTGGTGGCAGTTCAGATTCAGGCAGCGATATGGAGGTCGGTGCCGGTATTGGTGGTGTTGGTGGTGGTGCTTGGGCTCAGTCCCCTGTGGCAGGGGGGGGCTGGCCCAGCACCAGGTACAAGTAAAGCCAGGGCCGCATCTCCGGCGGTGAGAGCAGCTTCTGGGCCCCCCACGCACGGGTCCGTTAAATCTGGATCACTTATGGGGGTCCAGAAGCATAGGAAGGGCGCGGATACTGCTGTAAAGCAGCAACTTAAAACCTGCAGGGTGTTGGTCGCTCCCCTGGAGGCGGCCGTGGTGAAGCCGGGCACTCGGCACGTAGACCCCAAAAGAAGTCCGTGCGGGGGGGCCCCGCCGCCACTGGATGCCGAAGGGAGAGTGGCCAGCCTTGCCTACAGCAGGTGGTGGGTGCAGAGAGGCGGTGAAGGCCCATGAGGGGGGCGTGGCCACCCTGAATGTTGCCCTGCCTGCAAAGGCAGAGGCATGCAGGGGGGGCGTGCCCTCCTCAGCCGCAGTCCCGCCCGCCGTGCTCGCATCATCCGGGGGGGCGTGGCCTCGCAAGGGGCTGCTGCCCAGCCCAGGGTGACTGTGGCCGGCGAGGGGGGCGTGGCCTCGGCGGCCGTGGCACTGTGCCCGTGTCATCTGGGGTGGGCGTGGCCTTGCAAGGGGCTGCTGCCCAGCCTGGAGTGACTGCGGCCGGTGTGGGGGGCATGGCCTCGGTGGGTCCGCCGCCCTCTGTCCCGCCCACCCATACCATCAGTCCTGCGCCCCCGAAAGCCGGTAGGGAGTTGTCGGGGTCCCAAGCCCACTTACTGTCATCTGGTGGTGCGGGGGCTCCGGCGCTCCAGGTGAAGCCGGCGGGGGAGGTGTGTGGAGGGCAGGGTACGGTGGCAAGAAAGTCTGTCCCTGCCCTAGGAAGCACAAAGGAAAAAAAAAAGCTGGTGCCGAGAGCTCAGGAGCTGCTGCTGCTCCCAAGCCCAGCGGAGTGTGCTGAGTGCACTCTGCTCTGGGGCATTTAAAGGGGCAGCAGTACTCCTGGGCAGAGGCGATAAAGGAAAAGGCAGTAACATCACAGTCCAGCCAGGGCCCCCAGCAGCAGGTGTTAAAAATAGCAGTGTAAATAATAGCAATGTAAATAAAAGCAATATAAATAATAATGTGAATAGTAATGTATATATGGATAGTGAGGATGATAGCGAATGGTATGACTGATATTTTTGAGGAGCTTTTTGCGGAGGTGGTGCATGGAGGTGTGAGTGATGGCGAGAGTGGTATGAAAGAGGGAGTGAGTGTGGGAGAGAATGCGGGGGTGGATGCAGGAGTGAATGTGGGAGCAAGTGTGAGTACGAGTGTGGGGGGGGCTGGCCCATCTGTCCCCCCAGCCGCGGCACCCAGGCGTTCTTTTGCGAGGGTCACGGCTGGGGGTCGGGGGGGTTCTCAGGGGGTCTCCTCACCTCTGGACTCCGGGGACGGCGTTTTGCACCGCTGTTTTCTGGAGGCCCTCAAAAGGGGAGAAAGATCGATAATAATAGAGGGGAGGACGGTGGACTTGTCTTTCTGGATAGAGAGGCATGGTTTGGCCGCCTTCCAAGAGAGAAGAGAGGGAGGGACTGTCTGGTCTCTCCCGACAGTCGGACAAGGGCCGGTGAGGAGGAATGTGGTCCGTCTTCGGTGGGGGGGCAGTGAAGCTTGCCCACCCAGGAGCAGGGTGGTGGAGCTCCTCCTGAAGATGGGCTTCAGGGCGGATGACATATTTGCCCTGATCCATCCCTCAGCGGCCCGATTCTTTGACATCAGCTTCGTTCGGCCAGAGGGGCTTGAGCTCTTCTGGTCGAATTATGAACTGGTGAAGGGGGAGCCCGGATGGCGAGGCTTCGTCGTGCAGGCGGTGTCTCGTCAGAATTCCATCAAGAGTGACCGTGGTGACATGTAACGAGTCACTCTCTGGCGTGCACATAATGACGTGGCTTTCCCGTTATGGGGAAGTCACCGAGGTCCCAAAAAAGAACAGGGACGAATTTGGTATTTGGTCGGGGAGCTGGACCTTCATGGTTAAGTTGAAGGTCTCAGGCGATACTGTCACCACATCCCTTCCTCGGCATTCCTGGGAAGGGACAGGATCCTGGTCTTCTACCAGGGGCAGCCGAAGGTCTGTCACAAGTGCGGCGATCCCCGCCACTTCAGCGCAAGCTGCAAGGTGCAGAAATGTGCCTTGTGTGGCGGGGTGGGTCATCTCGCCGCTGCGTGTAAGGACATTCGGTGCCACCTGTGTGGTGACCTTGGTCACCCGTATAGCCGCTGCCCTCGCTCCTTCTCCAATACTGCTGCGGGCCCGGTGGGGGGAGACCGTGGGGGGAAACCTCCGGCGGGGCTTCCTCCCTCGCGGTGGGCGGTGGTGGCGGGGAGGGGGCTGAGGGGCCGGTGAGGAAAGGCAAGGTCACTAGAGGCCCCTCATATCAGCGGAGGCAGGCGGCTCGCCATGGGGGTAAGGAGCAGGTGGAGCCTCGGGTAGCTGGGCTGGTGCCAGCTCCTCCCTCTAGGTTGGTGGCAAAAGCCTCTGAGGCCCTGAGGGAGGAAGCGGTGAACGAGGAGATCAGGAGGATGGAGAGGGAGGATAAAGCGGCTGACTCAGACAGCTCCTCTCAATATGAAAGTGTTGATGAGGAAGTCGTAGAGCAGCCTACAACATCAATGGGTGGGAAAAAACGTACCAACAGGAGGGGGAGGAGGAGGCTGAACAAGTCTTCCAAATCCCCCCCACCCCGACCGTGAGTGTACCAACGGAAGGGCCCACCGTTCCCCCTCTGATCACACTCGCCAACCGGTTCCAAGCCCTCGGAGACTCTGCTAAAGAGTCGCCGGACGAGGGCAAGGGGCCGGGGGTGGCATCGGGGGGTCCTTCAGGGGATGGTGGAGTCCAACCCTTAGGGGACGTTGTTTCTCATTGGGGGACAGAACCGGAGTCCGGAGGTGAGAACACCAGGGGAGGAAGAATGGACACCTCGACTACCTTAAAGAGGAAGGGTTCTGACTCCTCCCCAGAGGGTGGTGGGAGCGGGGTGGGTAAGAAGAAGGCCGTCGAACTTGATCACTCATGATGGCTGAACTCGCCCCGTTGACGCTGGCGTCCATTAATGTCGCAAGCATTAAGTCAGATGCGGCTAGATTTACGGCCTTTGATTTTCTCACCCGAATTGAGGCTGAAATTTTATTTTTGCAGGAGACCAGACTAACGGACATGAGAGCCATATACAAAGCACGAAGGGAGTGGAGGTGCGGGCCCTCATACTGGTCTCTTGCGGCCGAGCCATATAGTGGGGTGGTGGTCCTTTTTAAGACCGCAGATGTGGAATGCAGACGAGTGATTGAGTTAGAAATGGGGAGGTGCCTGGTCCTTGACTTCTTCATGAGGGGACAAGAGCTTCGGTTCATAAATATCTATGGTCCCCAATCTAAGTGGGACCGAAAATGTCTCTTCCTGAAGATTAAGCCCTTTCTTTTTACGAGCCGACAGGTGGTCTTCGGTGGGGACTTCAACACCATTACGAGGTCCCGTGATCGGGGGGTCCTGGAGATCACCTGGCTTATGACACCGTCGCGCTTAATAGTACAGCCAGTGAAGCTCGCCTGGTGGATGTCCACATCCAGCACACCCCAGGCCACGGGGGTTTCACCTATCATAGGGGTAGCTATAGATCTAGAATAGACAGGGTTTTTTTTAGAGGACACCATCTTTTCTGCTGTGTCCGCCGTTGAGGTGGAGTTCTCTGATCACTGTCTAATTTTCTTTTCTCTGAATGTTGCAGAGACTCCCCGGATGGGAAGAGGGCTGTGGATGCTGAATTCATCCCTGCTGGAAGAAGCGGAGGTGAGACAATCCTTCGAGGAATTTCCTCAGAGCCAGGTACCGCTTTTGGATATCTGTAGTAGTAAGTCAGAGTGGTGGGAGATCTTCAAAAAGTGGTTGGCGGGGTTCTTCCGCCAGCTCTTGAGCCTCAGGAGTCTGAACAGGCACCGCTTGTATCAGGCCCTGAGGAGGAAACTCGAGCAGCTCATCTCGACTGGAGGTGACCGTGAGGAAATCTCCAGAGTGAAATCTTTGCTCAAGAAGTGTCAGTATGATAGGCACACATCTTTGGTTTTTGAAAGGGACTTCGGGAGGTACCGCTCGCCCGACCCTTACAGAAACTGTAAGATATCAGTTAATTGTAAGATGGTAACAGGACTGATCGACAGTACGGGGTCCCTGAACAGATCCAAATCAGGGATCCTGGAATGGTGAGGTCCTTTTACTCACACCTCTTGGGTAAGAGGGATCTGTATCGGGATGGGATGTCGGCTTTCCTGGCTGAAACCATCACTGAGCCAGGGGATGATCCCTCTCTTGGTGTTTTGGCAGAAGCAATCAGGGAAGAGGAAGTGAGACTGGCCATTGATGGGCTGCGGTACAAGAAATCACCAGGTCCGGATGGCTTAACATCCGAGTTCTCTAAGACCTTTAGGGACTCCTTGGTCCCCCTCTTGACTGGGGTGTTTAATGAGTGTCTTTCCTCGGGCGCTCTTCCCGGTTCAATGAGGCGGTCAGCCCTGATTATTCTGTCAAAGGGTAAAGACTTGTCCCGTATTGAGAATTGGCGTCCCATAGCTTCTCAATATGGACCGGAAGGTTCTGGCGAAGGTGTTGGTTAATCGGCTGGTCATGTTTGCACCCCGACTCCTTTCGGAGGCCCAGCACTGCACTGTTCCAGGCCACAGCACCTTTAGTGCTGTGCTCGGTGTCTGAGAGGCAGTGGAACAGGGTAGGGCAGGTCACTGGAAGGGGTACCTACTGTCATTAGATCAAGCAAAAGCCTTTGACCAGGTTAACCATGAGTACCTCTGGTCTGTCCTTTTGAGGTATGGTCTGCCTGGGAGGTTTGTAAAATGGTTAGAGATCTTGTACCAAGGGGCTGAGACTTTCCCGCTCGTGAACGGTTGGTTGGGATGCCCTTTTTAGGGGGTTCTGGGGTCCGTCAGGGCTGTCCTCTGAGCCCACTTTTATACGCGTTCGCGTTGATTGGGGCAGATAGGGTCAGTGTGAGGGACAGATAGAGAGTTAGTAAAGTTAAGTTAGGTAGAGTAGGGATAGGAAGGGACAGGTAGGGACAGGTTTTCAGGGTCAGTCGTAGGGATAGCTTTAGTCTGATGAGGGATAGGGAGTATGTGCTGGTGGTAGGGACAGGGCCTCTCAAGACTCCTCTCCCTGGTGGTGGGCTACTGTGGCACATCTAGCTTTTTGTTTTGTCATGGGAAAAATGGATATTGGGTTTGCAGGCACCGAACTTGGGCCTTGCAGGTTAAGAAAATAAGGTTGATATGGTTATGAGATAGAAGTAAAATAAGTATAAGTATGTGTTGTGTTTATATTGGTTATATGTGTATTACGTATAATTATGTTTATAATGTATGACTTGAGTGTATTTTTGTGCGTAGTTAGAGTGGGGGGGATAGCTTAGGTTGAGTGGGGGTTGTTTTGGGTTTTCGGGTGAATATGGAAGTAAGGGCATATGGGCAACTTCGCCAAATGGACCCATGGACCCAGAGATAGATATTGTGTGGAAGGGGCATAAACTTTGATGGACCTGAGCTTGCAGTGACGGATTTGAAGAGGCTATGAACTTATGGACCTGGGTGTTGGTGGGGGCTTATAATAATAATATAAAATATATAAAAAAAAAAGTGTGGTATTTAGTCATAAGTATAGTTTTAAGTATATTGAGGGTATAAATGGCCAGAGGAGCCTATTATAAAGTTGAGTTTGAAGGCAGTGGGCCAGACTTTGTTATTATTTCTATGTAAATAAATGTAAATAGGATGAATGGTGAGTAAGCGAGTGGGTGTGAATAGGTGAAGGTATGAATGTGGGTTTTTTATTTTCCTTTTATGTGCTGTTTTTTCTTGGAAGGAAAATTTTCCTGCTGAGGGTCCCTAAAGAACTGGCAAGTTCAAGAGGTCCCAAAAAGTGGATTTTGACTCTGGGCCTAGGACACTGGATATTGGGTACTGGATGGAAGATGCTGAGAGGAAGCTGGTTCCCAAGTTTCCTATTTTTATGTTGTGTAATTTTATTTTCTTCGTGTAATTGTTTTCTGGTTTTGGTCTCTGGGTTTTATAGATATGTAATGTTTGTATTTTGTATTTTCATAAATAAAAAAAGAGTTCCAGCTCCAGTAGCATCCAGTAAAGCTGCTGCAGTTAAAAAGCTTTTATAAGAATCGAGCTTGGCGGTCCACCGCAAGGCGTCCTACCGCCAGTCACAGCCCCTGTGCCTTGGGGTGCCTCCCCGATGCTCTTCACTGATTGTTCCGGGGGCCCGAAGCATTTCCTTTGAAAAAATTAAGTGTCCAAAGTACAGGTGGTGTAACTTGCTTAACAACTGGGTTAATCCGCTGACTAGCAGACACTGCTACTAGGCCCAAAATTATTGTCTGGGCTAGATGCAGTTAAAAATTTGTAATTAGATCTACAGCCGGTGGCAACTCCGCTGACTAGCAGACACTGCTACTAGGCCCAAAATTATTGTCTGGGCTAGATGCAGTTAAAATTTTGTAATTAGATCTAAAGCCGGTGGCTACTCCACTGACTAGCAGACACTCAAGCTTTGGAGCAGACCTCTGATTCCCAGGCTATAGTATGAGTAAACAACTCTTCACACTCAACCATCTGTGTTACCCCAAGCCATAGTGTATGTAGTTTCTTATGGTTAAAAGGGGGGTGGGGAAAGACCCAACCCACCTGTAATTGACGATGCCAACGTCACGTAAAACACAGCAAGGGACTCCAGAAAGAGTCTCCATTTTTTCCAAAAATTTGGGGCACAGACACCACTTAACTAGCATCAATTGCCCCAGAGTTGTTTAAAACGGTTGGTGAGGTGATTTGAACAAATCCTCAAGCTTTTACTCTCCCCAGGATGACACAGGGGTAGAAAATTCCTTGCGGATCCATGATTTGTTCATCTTTATGAAGGTGAGTCTGTCTACATTATCAGTGGACAGCCGCGTGCGTTTATCTGTCAGACTCCGCACACCACCAGCAGCACTGAACACACGTTCAGAGAGAACAAAAATTATTATTAATTTGAAAGCTGGTGGAGCTTAGTATAGATGGCCTAATAGAATGAGTACCACACACTGCTACAGGCCCAAAGTTATTTTCTAGGCAAGATGCAGCTAAAAATTCGTATTAATTTGAAAGCTGGTGGAGCTTAGTATAAATGACCTAATAGAATGAGTACCACACACTGCTACAGGCCCAAAATTATTTTCCGGCCTAGATGCAGCTAAAAACTATTAGCAATTTGAAAGCTTAAAATGGTTGGTGAGGTGATTTTACCAAATCCTCAAGCTTTTACTCTCCCCAGGATGACACGGGTAGAAAAGTCCTTGCGGATCCATGATTTGTTCATCTTTATGAACGTGAGTCTGTCTACATTCTCAGAGGACAGCCGTGTGCGCTTATCTGTCAGCACACCACCAGCAGCGCTGAACACACGTTCAGAGAGAACGCTGGCTGCGGGGCATGACAAGATCTCCAAGGCGTGAGTGGAGACCTCCGGCCATTTATCCAGATTGGAAGCACAAAAAGAGCAAGGGTCCAGTGACACAGTCATGGCTTCCATGTTCACTTGGAGATACTCCTGTACCATCTTCTCTAGGCGTTGACTATGTGTCTGACTTCTTGTCTCCTGTGGCCTTGGAAAGGATGGGCTAAAAAACTGTTAAAAGGATTCCGCAAAATTGCTGTTTAACACCAGCAGATACTGTGTTTCTGTTACGGTTTGAGTGCTGAAGACTCGACAGTCCCACGCTTGGCAAGTTAGAACTGTGAGATTTACTACGTGCACCACTGGTGTTTTGTGGAAAAGCATATGTAAGATTCTGCAACAGTCTCTGCTGATACTCCTGCATGCGTGAATCCCTTTCTATGGCAGGAATTATTTCGGCAAATTTACTTTTGTACCGGGAATATAACAGTGTGGCTACCCAGTAGTCAGGATTATTTCGAATTCTGACAATTCGAGGGTCATGTTGCAGGTAGTGCAGCAAGAAGGCACTCATGTGTCTTGCGCATCCAGGAGCACCAAGTCCCTGTTGTGTTGGTGGTGAGGTACGAATCATGCTTCCTTCCTCTGCCCTCTCCCCCCAACCTCACACAACAGAAATGTGATCAAGGTCTCCCTCATCTGATGAGTCTTCCATGCCCATCGCCAGTTTGTCCTCCACTTCTTCTTGGGCTCCTGCACCGTCCTCACTAGTTTGGCTGCTACCATGCGCTTTGGTTAATCCCTCTCCCCCACCCTCCCATGCCAGCTGCCTTGGCGCTGCCGACCGTCTGGACCTTGCAGATGTTAGTCCTTCTGCATACAACTCCTCCTCCTCTACTTCCTCCACCTCCTCTTGTTCCACCACCTGACTCTGTTTAACATCTGCTCCAGCATGTAAATCACCGAATAGTCATGCTGATAATGGCATTGTCAGCACTAAACATCTTCGTGGCCATTTCAAAACTGTTCAGAAGGGTGCATAGGTCCCTGATCTGAGACCACTCCTCCAGCGTGATTTGCCCCACCTCTGGATCTCGTTGGCCCAGGCTATAATTCAGAACGAATTGCACCAGGGCTTGTCGGTGCTGCAACAGTCGCTGCAACATGTGCACAGTTGAATTCCACCGTGTTGGCACATCGCATTTGAGCCGGTGAAGTGGCAGGCCCAATGACTTCTGTAGAGATGTAAGTCGCTGAGCTGCGGGATGCGAACGGCGGAAGTGAGCACACAGTGACCGTGCCCTCTGCAGAAGGCCATGTAGTCCGGGATAGTGGGCTAAAAATTGCTGGACAACCAGGCTCAACACGTGAGCCTTACAAGGCACGTGTGTGACATTGCCCCGGCGAAGGGCGGCACCCAGGTTTGCGGCCTTGTCGCACACGGCCTTCCCTGGTTGCAGGTCCAGTGGAGACAACCATTCATGAAACTGGTTCTCCAGAGCTGACCACAATTCCTCAGCTGTGTGACTCACATTTCCCAGACATTTCAATGTAAAAACTGCCTGATTACGTTGAGCCCTTCTGCCAGCATAGCAAGGAGGTGTGCAGGATCCCTTCTGCGCAGTTAGAAAGCCCGTGGCATGACCCGACAGGCTTTGGGTGCAGGTAGAGGACGGAGAGGAGGTTGAGGAGGCAGAAGTAGTGGAGGAACTTCGAGATAAAGAAGATTGACGCACAACTCGTGGGGACGGCAAGACTTGGACAGCAGCCCCTTGTCCTGCTGTCACCATAGTTACCCCATGCCCAGTCAACGACATGTAACGCCCCTGTCCATGCCTAATCATCCAAGTGTCTGTGGTGAAATGAACCCTGTCACACACTGAGTTTCTCAAAGAAGCGGTGATGTTGTGTGCGACATGCTGGTGGAGAGCAGGCACATCTTTCTTTGAGTAGTGCCGACTGGGCATCTGGAACTGGGGCACTGCGACGGACATAAGGTCTCGAAAATCCTCTGTGTCCACAAGGCAGAAAGGCAGCATTTCTGTAGCCAAGAGGTTGCAGATGGTGAAATTCAACCTCTTAGCTTTCTCATGGCTAGGAGGAAATGGTCTTTCACTTGTCCACATCTGAGTGACCGAGGGCTGGCTGTTGTGCATAGACGGGTTGAGTAGGGTGTCCCCGGACAACTGACGGTCTGTGAGGAAGATGCAGACACAAAAGTTAGGTTGCCTTGATCCAAAGGTGGTGCTCTCGATGTCGGAGAGCGCTCAACACCAGCTGGTGTTTCCACTTCCAAATGAACTGATGACCTGCCAATCAGACTGGCTGTTGCGGGTAAAGAGGTGCAAGGTCTGAGTCTCAAAACAGGTCTGACTGCTGTCCCCCCAGTCAAAGAGGATGAAGAGGCCACGGTCGTGGATGCACAAGATGGGGCAGACGGTGGTTGGGCCGGCCCGCTAGGCCGCATTGTAGCACAGTGAGCTTGCCACTGCAACTTATTCTTCATATTCATGTGACGGTTCTTGCATGAAGTACTCAAACTATGGATTTTTTGGCCTCTACTTAGCTTTTGGTCACAAATGTTACAGATAACACGAGTTGGGTCATCCTTATCGATGTTAAAAAATGCCCAGGCTATGCAAGGCTTAGAACCCATGTGACCTGAAGAGCCACCTTGACTTGTGGTCAGAGGCAGAGTTGTGGTTGAGGATGCAGTTGGTGACGTGCTTCCAGTACTACGTCTCTGTCCAGGAAGGCGCACCCTGACCTCGTCGGCACTCGAATCCTCCTCCACCTCCTCTGCTGACCTCATCGACTGTCTGACTGTGGGTTGACAGTAAGTGGGATCTGCAACCTCGTCATCATCACCCTGTGTGTTCTCACACCCGTCATCCTCAGAGCCAACCTCTTCCTGCCCTGACACAAAACTCAAGTTGTCGCTCAAATCAGGTATTTGAGTCTCATCATCGTCTTCCTCATTGTCTCCACCAACAGGAGTTACAGTTTGGGAACGAGGGTCTACATTATTGTCAGAACCTTCTTCATCTGGTCCTGGATCCGACTCATAAACATTCTGGGCATCAGTGCAGATCATTTCCTCGTCTGGATTCACAGAAGCTGTGGAGACGACCTCTGATTCCCAGGCTATAGTATGAGTAAACAGCTCTGCAGACTCAACCATCTGTTCTACCCCATACTCAGATGGGCCGCTGGAGACTTGGGAGCTGTGAGAAAGCAAATGCGATTGGGGTGACACCTCTGAGGACTGGAGTTTTTGTGATGTTGAAGCTGAGGTGGAGGAGAGCCAACTTAAAGGAGCACTTGATATCTGTTGAAGCACCTGCTGTTTTTGTGCCTCAAATGGAATTTGTAGCGATGGGCGTGCCCGTAAGAAAGGGATCGTACCACATTGTATACTAAAAGAAGTAGACATCTTAGTTTGGCTGGAAGATAGTATTTCTTCTGCAGATGTTACTGTTGCTTTAATAACTACCCCATGAACACAACCTTTTTTTTCCTTCCCAACACGCCTTATCCCCTTTCCACCAGCAGCAAGCCTTTTGCCACTCATTTTGGTGGTTACCTAATTGACAACTCTGGAGTTGTTTGCACAAAAAACGATGGATGCAAAAAATTCTTAGTATTTGAACGCTGGTGGAGCTTTGTATAGATGGCCTAATACAATGAGTACCACAGACTGCTACTATGCCCACAATTATATTACAGGCAAGATGCAGCCAAAAATTATGAGTATTTCAACGCTGGTGGAGCTTTGTATAGATGGCATAATACAATGAGTACCACAGACTGCTACTATGCCCACAATTATATTATAGGCAAGATGCAGCCAAAAATTCTTAGTATTTCAATGCTGGTGGAGGTTTGTATAGATGGCCTAATACAATGACTACCACAGACTGCTACTATGCCCACAATTATATTACAGGCAAGATGCAGCCAAAAATTATGAGTATTTCAATGCTGGGGGAGCTTTGTATAGATGGCCTAATACAATGAGTACCACAGACTGCTACTATGCCCACAATTATATTATAGGCAAGATGCAGCCAAAAATTCTTAGTATTTCAACGCTGGTGGAGCTTTGTATAGATGGCCTAATGCAATGAGTACCACAGACTGCTACTATGCCCACAATTATATTACAGGCAAGATGCTGCCAAAAATTGAGTATTTCAACGCTGGTGGAGCTTTGTATAGATGGCCTAATACAATGAGTACCACAGACTGCTACTATGCCCACAATTATATTACAGGCAAGATGCAGCCAAAAATTTTGAGTATTTCAATGCTGGGGGAGCTTTGTATAGATGGCCTAATACAATGACTACCACAGACTGCTACTATGCCCACAATTAAATTACAGGCAAGATGCTGCCAAAAATAATGAGTATTTCAATGCTGGTGAAGCTTTGTATAGATGGCCTAATACAATGAGAACCATAGACTCCTACTATGCCCACAATTATATTACAGGCAAGATGCAGCCAAAAATTATGAGTATTTCAACGCTGGTGGAGCTTTGTATAGATGGCCTAATACAATCAGTACCACAGACTGCTACTATGCCCACAATTATATTATAGGCAAGATGCAGCCAAAAATTCTTAGTATTTCAACGCTGGTGGAGCTTTGTATAGATGGCCTAATACAATGAGTACCACAGACTGCTACTATGCCCACAATTATATTACAGGCAAGATGCTGCCAAAAATTATGATTATTTCAACGCTGGTGGAGCTTTGTATAGATGGCCTAATACAATGAGTACCACAGACTGCTACTATGCCCACAATTATATTACAGGCAAGATGCAGCCAAAAATTATGAGTATTTCAATGCTGAGGGAGCTTTGTATAGATGGCCTAATACAATGAGTACCACAGACTGCTACTATGCCCACAATTAAATTACAGGCAAGATGCTGCCAAAAATTATGAGTATTTCAATGCTGGTGGAGCTTTGTATAGATGGCCTAATACAATGAGAACCATAGACTGCTACTATGCCCACAATTATATTACAGGCAAGATGCAGCCAAAAATTATGAGTATTTCAACGCTGGTGGAGCTTTGTATAGATGGCCTAATACAATCAGTACCACAGACTGCTACTATGCCCACAATTATATTATAGGCAAGATGCAGCCAAAAATTCTTAGTATTTCAATGCTGGTGGAGCTTTGTATAGATTGCCTAATACAATGAGTACCACAGACTGCTACTATGCCCACAATTAAATTACAGGCAAGATGCAGCCAAAAATTATGAGTATTTCAATGCTGGTGGAGCTTTGTATAGATGGCCTAATACAATGAGAACCACAGACTGCTACTATGCCCAAAATTATATTACAGGCAAGATGCAGCCAAAAATTATGAGTGTTTCAACGCTGGTGGGGCTTTGTATAGATGGCCTAATACAATGAGTACCACAGACTGCTACTATGCCCACAATTATATTACAGGCAAGATGCAGCCAAAAATTATGAGTATTTCAACGCTGGTGGAGCTAAAAAAGTGATAGCAACTGATGTAACCTAGCCCTCAAAAGGACTGCAATTACAAATAGTCACTACTCCCAAGTTGACCTATCTGTCTATATAGACCACAGACCTGCCTGCTAAAATTGCTAGGAACTGCTGTAACCTAGCCCTTAAAAGGGCTGCAATTACAAACGAGTCCCTCCCTACTCCCTAAACCTTCCTGTCTAACTGCAAATTCGCTTCACAGTCACTGTTAGAAAGATAGCGCTCACAGCAGCAGCAGTGCCGTCTAACACTGTGCTGCAGCAGTGAGAAAATGGTGGCAAGGGGGTGAATGGCTGGGTCTTATAGGGCAAGGACATGTGACATACACAGCCAATGACACATGCCCTTGCTTGTGTGAAAAAAAAGCACTTAGCTCGTGTGGGTGCTGCTGATAGGCTGACAGACTGCACCACCCACTGGAAATGCGGGAAAGAGAAAAAAAATGGAGATCTTCATTATTTCCGCAGAGATCCATCCCATGCCCCTCCCCCCACCCCGCTGTACACTCAAACTGTGTATTAACAGTAATTCTCAGCATTAGGTCTCATACTCACATGCGAGGAAATCATCCTATGCTCGCGTGTGAAATCCCAGCTCTGGCGCTGGCACTCGGGAGTGCAGCGAGTGGCTGCATAGAAAAACAGGCAGCCGCGCACTCCACTCCCGTGTGCCGGCGCCAGAGCTAGGATTTCACATGCGAACGTCGGAAGATTTCCTCGCATGTGAGTATGAGCCCTTACTGTGAAAAAATCCAGTGACAATTTAGGTGCACGAACAGTTATCGAACAAAACCTCGAACGGCCGGATTTTTTCAAAATCATTCGGGTTCGTCGAACGGCTCGAACACCGCCCAAAACAGCTCGAATTTGAAATTGGAGAACAGTTCGCTTCGAACAACGCTCATCTTTAGTGGTAATCACTCTGGAATGCTTCAATATATTCCTGTGTCCTCTTGTGTATAAATATGTGATTCTTCAGATGTTGTATTAGTCTTTGCCTGATGAAGAGACCTGAGTAGTCTCGAAAGCTTGCAATTTTTTACCATCTTTTCAGTTAGCCATTAAAAGGTATCAACCACTGAGGACTCTCAAGTCTAAATATTTTTCAATATATCCCCATAATTCTGAAAGTGTTTTTTTGTGATACATTGTACTTTATATTTACGGTAAATTTAGGTCAATATATTTTTAGTTTTTCCTGTGAAAATATCTAAAGATTGCTTAAAATTTTGAAATATTAGTAATTTTTATTCTTTGACTTCTTATATCCTTAAAACAAGTTGTCGCACCACACAAAAATGTTAAGCAATAACTTTTTCATATGGGTACTTTTTGTCAGCATTAATTTTCAAACCTCCTTTTATTTTGTTAGGATGTTAGATTTCTCACAAATGCAGTGATGTACCATATTTCTCCAGAAACTACTGTTTGGCCACACAGCAGGGCTTTGAAAATAAGAGTGCTATTTGGGTTTTGGAATGCAGATTTCGCAAGAATAGTTTGCGTGTGAAATTTGCAGAATAACAAAAGTACCAAAACAGCAGAAAACTCCCCCAAAGTGACCCCATTTTAGAAATTACTTCTCACAATGAATTCATCAACACCTGTAATTACTATTTTCGCCATGCAGGTGTTTTCACTCTGCAACATTCAGAATTGCAAATATGCCAGTTTAGTGACCAGCTTCTGCTTACAGAGACAAGCACTGCATACATGTTTAAGTGGTCTCTCCTCACTGCAGCAATGCCAAACATGTAGATGTTTTAATAAACATTCCCATTTCTCAAGTTTTTAACATTTTATTTTCTGTAGATAGTTAAGATTTGTAGGCCTTTTACATTTTCTTTACATAATCAGTCCATGTGCTTTGTTTATTTTCTCCTTAAAATGTAAACGGTGAAGAAAAAGGATGTTGTCGAAACCCGGGATCGAACCAGGGACCTTTAGTCTAACGCTCTCACAACTGAGCTACTACGGCCATACGCATACAATTTCAGGAGCATTTTTCTGTACATATTTAATAACTTGCATTAACTCTTTGTGAATCAGTTGGAAAAAAACAGCAATTTTGTCATTGATTTTTTACATTTTCAATGTGACTCCATTTACCAGGTTAATTGTGACTTTGTGTTTGTGGGACAGATGATGGTTGCACATAAAACACAATTTGCATGCATAATGTTACATCAAGTTTATTTGAAATCTCCCCAGAAGTGCCAAATTTGGGAACAGGTTATTTTATGGTCCATCACTAAGTTTGGTTTGACCCCATCAAATCAATTTCTAAAGAAAAGCCACCAAAATTTACTCTTGTACTGTGGATCTAACACAGTGGCAACCCAGTAAACATCACTCTTTCTCGTCCTAACAATACAAGCATCATGTTGCAGATATTTCAGCAAGAAAGCGCTCATGTGTTGATGTGCTTCCATGAGGTCCAAGTCCATGGTGTGTTGGTGGTAGGGTAAAACGCAAAGTTGCTTCCTTCATCCCATCCCACCAACCACGGACAACAGAGTGGTGATCAATATCCTCTTCATCTTTTGACTGTTGCACACTCATCACCTCTACCCCCTCATACTCATCCATTTGTTCCTTGGCTCCTGCAACTTCACTAACAGTTTGTCTGGTTCCATGGACCTCCCTTGATCGCTGTAATCCACTTTCCCATGGCACCCACCTGTGCAACAATAGTCTGGAACTTCGCATCCTCCTCTGCTTCCACCTCTTCCTCAGGGACCACCCCCGTCTCTCACAGACTTTTCAAAGTGTGCTCCACCATGTAGATGAACAGAATAGTGATGCTGACAATGGCATCATCAGCGCTAACCATCTTAGTAGCCATTTTAAAACTGTGCAGAAGGTTGCAGAAGGCTTTCATCTGTGCCCACTTCACAAGAGTGATTTGCACCACATCTAGACTGTGTTGGCCCAGGCTATGTAAAAGGACATACTGTACCAGGCCTCATTGCTGCTTCTGCATTCACTGCGAATATGTGCAGAGTGGAATTCCCCTTTGTCAGCACATCGAATATCAAATGGTTAGCCGGTAGGCCGAAAGACCTATGTAGCAATGAAAGTTGATGACCTGAGGGGTATGTACGGCGGAAATGAGCACACAGTGACCGTGTTTTCTGCAGCAGTGTATTGGGGCCAGGATAATAGCAGAGAAATTGCTGTACTACCAGGTTGAGGATGTGAGCCATGCAAGGCATGTTTGTGAGCATGCCCTGGCGTAGGGCTGCCACCAGGTTCACACTGTTATCACACACAGCTTTCCCTGGCTCCAGGTTCAGTAGAGACAGCCATTGCTCAAACTCAGCCTGGATAACTGTCCATAACTCTTGAGCTGTGTGACTGCGATCTCGACATCATATTAATTTAAACACTGACTGATTGCAGTGTGCCTTTGCTGCATAAGACGGAGGTGGGAGGATTGTCTTTGCACTATTGGAACACGTGTCTCATTAGGGGAGAGGTTGAGGGAGCAGATAGAGTCCCTAGAAAAGGTGGAGCAGGCAGAATCAGTGAAGGAAGTGTTAGAGCAGAAGTTTGTCCCGCAAACATTGGGGATTCCAAGACTTTTGGAGCAGTTCCTTGCCCACTTGCCCCCACAGCCACCAGAGTAACCCAGACAGCTAGATGTAATAACCCTCCTTGACTATGTTTGTTCATCCAGGTGTCAGTGGTGAAATGCACCCTGGCAGACGTAGATTTTTTTCAAGGAACGGGTGATGTTGTCTGCAACATGGTGTAGCACAGGCACAGCTTTCTTTGAGAAGTAATGGCAACTGGTACTGGGGGACTGTGATGGCCATCAGCTTTCGGAAACCGTCTGTATCAACCAGGCAGAAAGGCAGCATTTCCGTGGCCAACATATTGGAAATGATGGAGTTCGAGCTGCTAGCTTTGGCATGTGCAGGAGCAAACATTCTTTAACATGACCACAATTGCAGGAATGAGGGCTGACTGCTGTGATGTGAGAGGGTGGAGTAATGTGAACACAACAAACTGCTGGACTGTGAGTGAGGTGCATGCAGAGATGCTATGGTGGATTGAGAAAGATGTGGTGTGCTCTGTAAAACAAAAACTGCAGGCATCTCCACTTCCATAACAGCTGATGGGCTCTCACTCACCCCAACTGTAGGGGGTAAACAAGTGGATGCTCTGCAGCCAGAGACCTGAGTGAGAGAACTTGCTACGGTGATGGAGGAGGAAGAAGCTGAAAAAGTGGTTACTGGGATGGCTGGTGGTTGGCAAGGCTCGCTAGTCCACATTTCAGCACAGAGATTCCTAGATTAATGCATGTTGATCGCGCATGTGCAGGTTCATGCATGCAGTAGTCAAATTAGTGCAATTTTTACCTCTACTGAGTCTTTTTTTGCAAAGGTGGCAGACAATGTGAATTGAGTCATCCTTTGTGGTCTCAAAAAATGCCCAGGCTCATTCCCAAAGCTTTCAGGGGGTCTAAACTTCCCGGATTTCATATCCTACCATAAAGCCATCCACATTAATAGATGGCTAATACTTGCACTAACTCAACAATCCCCATCCCCCACCAACCTAGAACTTCTTTTCCTTGAGAAGAACACACTCCAATATTTCTGGAATGACTTATCACCCCCTGTATATTTGAAGCTAGACCCAATCACGCTGGATACCCTAAAAATCAAAAAAGAATGGAGTAAAAGCCTCTCTATAACAGACAAACCTTCCGCGATAATCCCCACTAGTGTTATTCCTTACCTCCTTAACCCTAACTACGCTGACATATTCAATTTATGGTACCGATTGCCTTAACAGGCAATTTCCCAACTAGACTTAGGAAATATCTCTACGTCAGAAATCTGGCCTAAAGAAATCCCCATTCAACCGGAAAATTTTAGACAAAAAGCTCATGTCACCGAAATCCTGAAACAATTTAACATTAAGTACACTAGGACTAGAGAATGGTCCCGGATCAAAATGCTGACTAAGCTCCAAACGCCCACCCCTAAGTTACTTTCCAGAATCTATAAAAACATAATTTCCCCCACCTGCACATCAAAACCGTTTTTTTTTTTACTTTCTTGGGAAAAGAGCTGGGCATCTCACTAAATGACTCAGAAGCACATAAAATTCTAGCAAACTCAAAGGGCTTTCCTAGATGCACCTTGCTACAAGAAAATGCTTATAAAATTCTTACGAGATGGTACAGAATGCCAGAGTTCCTTCATTAGCACAGATTATCGGAGTCAAAAGTGTGCTGAAGATGCAAATCAGGAGTGGGTAATATGTCACATATATTTTGGACTTGTCCACTGCTAAAAGAATTTTGGTCAGGGTTAATAAAACATTGATAGATTTGAAGTTGATAACCAGAAATCTACACCCAAGGAAGTTTTACTTTTCTGCCCTACAGCTGACTGTAAGCTGGAGAGGCATAGGCCCAGATGCTGAGTGCTGCTAAACATTTAATATCAACCCACTGGAAGAATACGCTTCCACCATCCGTCACTATATGGATTGATAAAATCAAGCTCATATATAGACTAGAGGAGCTCTCAAGTTGGGAGTCTCACTCTCACCCTCTATTTCTTGAGGCTTGGGCCACATGGAGACAAAAATATAATTACATTTAAGACCCTTCATTCTTGTTGTGTACTCTATTTCTCCCCAACTGATCCATACGTTGTATAAACACCCTCACCTATTGTCTGATATCCACAAACATACTAGATTTTTGGGGTTTTATGTGACCCTTTCGGTTTGCATCTTAAAACGTTTAGCTAAGGTCATACCTTCCCCACTGCCCACCAAAGTCGCAATAATCTTTTTCTAGCAAATTTCTAAGTGCTGTACCAATGTGTAGTTATATTGTTTTTGTTTTTAATTTCATAACATTTGGCACTGTTTGTCAAACCCTTTATGACTCATTGATCCACAGCTTGTTTATTACCTTGATTTCTTTACATATTGTAATTTCCAGCTGTATTGTTAATTCATCCATTTTTCAATATAGAAATATACTACAAAAAAAGGCCCAGGCTTGGCAACCCGTGCCACCCCTGCAAACTGCAGACATGTGACCACAACTAGCCACCGCCAGATTTATAACTGAGGATGCAGTTTGTCATGGTTGCATCATTCTGTGTCTGTGTGGCAAGCCACAACATAACCTCCACATCTTCCGCTTCCTCTACCTCCCTTGCTGAGCTACTCAGCTTCATGCTTCTGGGTTCACATCAAGTGCAATATACAACCTCTGTTTTCCCACTCTTAGTCCTGCCCTGATAGCACAATACAATCCACGTGCACTTCAGGTATCTGAGTCTCATCAGGACCACCTCCATCCCCGGGGTTAACGTCTGGTGATGATGGTCTGGATTCGCCTCAGACCCTACTTCGTCCGGCTCCAGTACTAACAGGAAAACATTTTGGGATTCAATGCAGATGCTTGACTCCTCTTGATTCTGTGAATTTTTGGAGCAGACCTGATGCACATGGAATAGGATGTGTGAAAAACTCTGCAGACTCGCCCGTCTGTGGTTCTCAACAGTCAGTAGGGCAGTTAAGGTACTGCCACACTAAGCTATCCCGCTAGCGATCTCGTTAGCGTTGCATACTAATGAGATCGCTAGCGGGATTGTTTCTATATCGCTAAATGCGGCCACATTTAGCGATATAGTTAACGACGCTATCGCCGTTAGCGATCTTCTTAACGACTTTAGCGGTACAAAAGTACCGCTAAATCGCTAAGAAAAGGTGCCACACAGCGATTAGATACTTACCCAGCGGGAGCGCCAGCGATGAAATAGGGTCCGGAACGATTCCAGCGACGAGCGAGATCACAGCAGGAAGCTCGTCGCTGGAAGCTGCCGCACTGAACAATATCGCTAACGGGATCGCTAAATAGTGACGTTTTTTAGCGATCCGTTAGCGATATTGTTTAGTGTGGCATACCCTTTAGAGAGTTCTGACATGGGGGGAAAGAAGGATAATGTTTGCACCACAGCGTTAGCAAAAACAAATTAGATTAGGAAATGTGGCCTCATGCCTGCACCACAATATTAGCACAGATGTTTTAGATTAGTAAATGTGGCCTCCTGCTTGCACCATAGTATTAGCCCAAGTTATTTAGATTAGGAAATGTGGTCTCCTGTTTGCACTACAATATTAGCCCAAACGATCTTGATTAAGAAATGTGGCCTTCTGCCTGCACCACAAAATTAGCATAAGCAATTTAGATTAGGAAATGTTGTCTCCTGACTGTACCACAGTATTAGCACAAATGATTTAAATGGGTAATGTAGCCTCCTGCCTGCACCACACTATTAGCACAAACTAGTTAGATGCTGGAAGGTTGAATTCAGACTGGATCCTATCTAGCTGAAGTAGCTGACAATAAAAAGTCCATCTATCTGACAACTTGCAGCAGGAACAGTCTCTCTGCGCTGTTACACTGACAAAATGTTTCCACCAAAACAATATGTCCACTTTTTATAAGGAGAGGGACATGTGACTTCGGCAGCCAATGATAGAAACCCTTGAGTCTGTACTTTGTGGATTGTTTCTGCACCCTGATTGGCTGCCAGAATCTCCACACATTCGATTAATTAATAAATTGTAAAAAAAGAATACCAGTCTGCCGCTCCTCTGACCTCTCCTCATCCCATATCCTCACAAAACACATCCCCAGCTCATCATACAGCACCACTATCCTAGCCAAAGTTCTAACAAAAGCATTAACGGAAATGCCATCATTTACTGCACTGTGTCCAAATTTTTACGACTTTGAGGGAAAATACTCGAGGATCTGAACACGAATCTGAATAAGCTACATTCATGAATTTGAGATTGGCAAATGTTTTCTGAACAAGTTCGCTCATCTCTAGTCTTAATAAACCAGCCTGGACATTTTTATGTAACCACGTACTGTGCCTACCTAAATAGCAACCAAGTGAGTAGAAACCCTACATTGTGTTAAACTGTATGGATGACTAATTGAATCCAGAAATAAATTTGGAAAGTAAATATTTGTAAAGTTTAGTTTATGTACTTCTGCATTTATAAAGGGTTTGCAGAAAGTGCAAAGCCAGTAAAAAATTATAAGGAGGGTCATTCATAGACCCCTGAAAGGCATCAACTGGTGGACCTCATGCAAATATTGAACATTGATAACAGTAATGTGCTGCTGTCATTTGGTGGTGTGGAAAAGTGAGTGCTAATCCAGGCTTCATTTTTATCGTTGTGAACCTGTCAGCATTATCTATTGATAAGCGAAAAGCTCCTGTCTGTTATGACTGCCCCATCTAATGTGGTGTACCTAATTATTTGTACTAAATGTCCAACTGGTGGTCTGTATGTGGGAACACCGGGCAAAAACTGGGAACAAGGATGAATTCTCATCGCCACACAATAAGAGAAAAGAGAATGGATCTACCTGTGACCAAACATTTTTGTATCCCCGGTCATAGCATGATGGACATTAAATTACATGTTTTAAAAGGTAACTTTAAGTCTCAGAGAGACATGAGGGTCTGGGAGTATAACCTCATGACAACCTTTGACACACTCGGCAGGAATGAATGTGTCGCATGGATTTATGTCTTTTTACATCAATTAAGGAATTTGCTCCTCAGACCTTCTTGGGGCATTACAACACAATACCAGACCCCCATCACAGGACAATAAAACTTTCACACTCCTTATCTATGAGCTGTTCCAATATTTATGTTCATCCCTCTCCCATAATGATAATTCTGCTTCACGTCACTTGTCTTATCTATTGCGTTATTTCTGTGCTGCTGTGCGCATAAATATGTGACTCTTCAGATTTTGTATTAGTCTTTGCCTGATGAAGAGACCTGAGTAGTCTCGAAAGCTTGCAATTTGTTACCGTCTTTTCTGTTAGCCATTAAAAGATATCAACCACGGAGGACTCTCAATTCTAAATATTCTTCTGGTATAACAACATTTTAGAAGACCTCTCCGCCTCAGGAAGGAGAGAAGCTAATTTCTCCTTGTAGTGTGGGTCCAGCAGGATGAACAACCAGTATTTTTTTTTGGCCAAGATAAATATAATGCAAGGATCACAGGAATTCATCGGAACGTAAAGTATAGCATAAATGCCAAGCTCCCTACAGCCAACATTTCCCTGTCTCCACCAGGATGATGACTTTCCATCACCTTCTCCTTCCCTTCCTCCTCCTCCCTATCTTGTTCCTCATTCCCATCCACAGCCCATCCACATAGGAGAGACGGGACGAAGGTTGTGTGGGTACTAGCTACAGTTCCTCCTCCTTAACCTCCATTTCCTCTTTGTTGCCCAGTCCACGCTGAGCAGTTGAGATGAGGCTCAGCTAAGTAGTATCACACTGTCTAATGTTTTCTTCCATCTCTACCTGGTCCGGAAGCATAGCTTACTTAAGTAGGCACCGAAGTGGGATCGTTGCACTGACTATGGCACCATCGACCGCTTACCATCTTTGTGGAGTCAGTAAAGTCTTGGAGAACTGCACAAATGTCAGTCATCCATGCCCATTGTTCAGTTATGTGCAGAGGCTGACCAGAATACCGACAGGCATGTTGGAGCTGGTACTCAACAATAGAGATGAGCGAACATTTCAAGGTTCGGTTCGGATTCAACGAACATACCCGAATCCCATTAGATTAAATGGGAGGCAAAACCAAATGCATAGACAACACCTTAAGGGGTGACAAAAAACTTCAAAACAGATAAAATTAGGGGCAGACACCAGGAAAAGTGGCATAAATTTACCTACATTAGAAAGTTGCAAATGGCACAGCAGCAATCAGCCATAGGCCATACATGAGGTATCAGGGCCTGGGCAAGCATTTACAGCTTGGAATTGAAGTTTCATTGAGGACATGGTGGTTAAGGGAGCGTTATAAGTCTTCTTAGTTGGCAGCCACACTCAGATGGCACAAATATCAGTGTCATAGATTACTATTGATAGAAAAATGTAAGAATAATAACACAGGCAGTTGACTGATAAATTGATTCACAGTAGAACCTGTTATAATGGCACACAAGCAGTCAGCTATGGGCGATGCATGAGGTATAAGACTCTGGCCCAGCATTTACAGCTTGGAATTGAAGTTTTAATGAGGACCTGGTGGTAAAGGGAGCGGTGTAAGCTTTCTTACCTGGGAGACCTCACATCTTATGCAACATCTACAATTTTACAAATTTTTTTTTATTCCAACCACACTCTGATGGCCAACCATCAGTTTCATAGAATACTATTGATAGAAAAATGTAAGAATAGTAATATAGGTAGTTGACTGAAAGTAAGTGCAAGTCTGCCTGTCTGGGAGCACTACTTGCACTGGCAGCCCACCAAATAGAGAGCCAACTTGGAAGCTCCACATTTCAAAAAATAATTGTCACACAGCACTAAAGTGGCATTAATTTCCACAGAGTTGAAACAGTAGAATTGTCCTGTGACACAACTTCCACCACAGGCAACCTACCAGATAGAGACCCAACTTGGAGTCTCCACATTTCAAAAAGTAATTGTCACACAGCACTAAAGTGGCATCAGTTTCCACAGAATAGAAACAGTATATTAGGCCCATGACACACTTTCCACCACACCTGGCACACCTTCTAATACAGGCAACCCATCAGGTGGAGACCCAACACAGGTAGTTGACTGAAAGTAAGTGCAGGCCTGCGTCTCTGGGAGCACTACATACATGTGCAACCCACAAGATGTAGACGTAACTTTAAGTTTTCACATTTCAAAAAATAACTGTCACACAGCACTAAAGTGGCATCAATTTCCACTGAGTAGAAATAGTAAAATAGGCCTCTGGCATACCTTCATTTACAGGCAACCCACAAGATGTAGATGCAACTTTGAGTCTACATATTTCAAAAAATAATTGTCATATTGGTGAGCTCAGGCCACTCTTCCATTTTTGAAGACCAAAATGTAAAAGGGTACAAACCCACCCTAATGGCATTGATATTGAGCTCCAGATAGTCCTTCACCATCCTCTCTAGTTGTTCACAACGTGTCAGACTTGTACTCTGTTATGCTGGTGCACAGGCTGGTCTAAAAAATGTGTTAAACAACTCACACAAATTGCTTATGTCACTTAAATTGATGCTGCTATTGTTTTGGCGATGATGCCTTGACGTTCCTAGGGTTGGATGTCTACAACTGGGATGCACACTGTGTGCCTCACTGTTGTCTTGGGGAAAACAACACTTAACATTGTCTACGAGCATATTTCGATACTCCAGTATGCATGCATCACTTTCCGGGGGTGAAGCATCTAGCTAAATTTACTCTTGTACTGTTGATCTAACAGTGGCAACCCAGCAGTCAGCATTATTTTTAACCCAAAGAATATGGGCATCACGTTGAAGATAGTGCAGCAAGAAGGTGCTCACGTGTCAGACACTTCCATGAGGTCCAAGTCCATGCTGATTTAATGGCGGGGTAACACTCAAGGATGCTTCATCCGTCCCCTCACACCAACCACGGAAAACAGAGAGCATATCATTATCCTCTTCATCTCCTGACTGTTACACATCAATCACCTCATCCTCTTCAATTTGTTCCTCAGCTCCTGTATCTTCACTAACAGTTTGCCTGGTACCATGAGCCCCCCTCGATCGCTGTAAGCCACCCTCCCCTGGCACCCGCCTGTGCGATGACAGTCTGGAAATTTGAGATATTTTTACCCTTCCGCATCCTCCTCTGCTTCTAACTCTTCCCCTAGGACCATCACTTCCTCACGCAAACTATTCAAAGTGTGCTCCAGCATGTGGATGACCAGAATAGTAATGCTGATGACAGCATCATCACTGCTAACACTCTTAGCAGCTATTTTAAAATTGTGCAGAAGAGTGCTGAGGTCCTTCACCTGTGCCCACTACGCAAGCTTGATTTGCACCACGTCCAGACTGCGTTGCAAAAGGACATACTGCACCAGGGTTTGTTGCTGCTGCCACAGCCATTGCAACATGTGCAGAGTGGAATTCCACCGTGTTGGAACATCGCTAATCAAACAGTTAACCGGTAGGCCAAAAGACCTCAGTGAGCGATGCAAGTTGATGACCTGCAGGGTGCGATCATCAGAAATGAGCACACAGCGACCAAAGATTCTGCAGCAGCGTATCCAGGCATAAATAGTGGGGGGAGAAATTGTTGTACCACCAGGTTGAGTATGTAAGCCATGCAATGGAGGAGGTGGAGGATGCTAAAAATCTTAGTAACCATTATAAAACTGTGCAGAAGGGTGCTGAGGTCCTTTACCTATGCCCACTCCGCAATCGTGATTTGTACCACGTCCAGACTGAGTTGCAAAAGGACATACTGCACCAGGGTTTATTGCTGCTGCCACAGCCACTGCAACATGTGCAGAGTGGAATTCCACCATGTTGGGACATCGCTAATCAAACAGTTAACCGGAAGGCCAAAAGACCTCTGTAGCGATGCAAGTCGATGACCTGCAGGGTGCGATTGTCAGAAATGAGCACATAGCGACCGTACTTGCTGTAGCAGCGCATCCAGGCTGGGATAGTGGGGGAGAAATTGCTGTACCACCAGGTTGAGTATGTGAGCCATGCAATGCATGTGTGTGTGAGGTTGCCACTTCCCTGGCGCCAGGTTTAGCGGAGAAAGCCATTGCTCTAACTTAGCCTGGATACCTGTCCACAAGTCTTGAGCTTTGTGACTGCGATCTCCAAGGCATATTTATTTAAACACTGCCTGATTGTTGTAAGCCATGGCTGCACAGTACGGAGGTGGAGGCCCTAGAGAAGGTGGAGGAGGCACCACCTTCCCCCACAGCCACCAGATTCACCCAGTGTCCAGTTAGCAAGATGTAGCGGCCCTGCCCATGTTTGCTCATCCAGGTGTCAGTGATGAAATGCACTCTGGCAGACATAGATTATTTCAGAGAACGGGTGATGTTGTCGGCGACTTGCTGGTGTAGGGCAGGCACATTTTTCTTAGAGAAGTAATGGCGTCTGAGCAACTGGTACTGGGAGACTGCGACTGCCATTAAGTTTCGGAAACTATCTGTATGCACCATGCAGAAAGGCAACAGTTCTGTGGCCAACAGATTGGAGATTGTGGAGTACAAGCTCATAGCTTTGCCATGAGTAGGCAGAAACATTCTTTTATTTGAACACAACTGTGAGACCTAGGGCTGGCTGCTGTGCTGATCGAGGGCAGAGTACAGAGAACAGGACAAACTGCTGAACTGTGAGTGAGGTGCAGGAAGATGTTATGATGGATTGAGAAAGATTAGTTGTGCTAGGTGACACAAAATCATCTGTCATGTCTCCTTCCATCACAGCTGACCGGCTTTCACTCACCCCGACTGGTGGTGGTGGGTACACAATTGTAGTTTCTGCGGTCGGAGACCTGAGTGAGAAGGCTTGGAATAGTGATGGAGGAGAAAGAAGCAGCAGATGGGGTTGATGGGACTGCTGGTGGATGGCGAGGGATGCTAGTCCATATTTTAGCACAGTGAGATTTCCACACTAAGGCATGTTGATAGTGCCGGTTCATGAACGTCGTTGTCAAATTATTGCAGTTTTTGCCTCTACTGAGTTTTTTTGCCTCTACTGAGTTTCTTTTTGCAAATTTGACAGATAATGAGTGTTGGGTCATCCTTTGCAGTCTCAAAAAATGCCCAGGTTAGGCAACCTTTGCCGCCCCTGCAAACTGTACACTTACGACCGGTGCTGGCCACAGCCAGAGTGTAATGTATGTAGTACAGTTCATATAGCATCTTGTGCTTGGGTGCGATGAAAACACAGGAGTCACAGGTTTGATATAGAAAAGTCCTGTATTACTTCATACAAGTTGGCAGAAATAGTCACACAGTTTGCAGACACAGAAACAGGAGACACAGCAGGCCAGAGTAATCCAAGCTCAGCAGTCACTCTCCAATACAGATTCAGGATCTTCTTCTCTGTTACCGTAAGTCCATGCAAACGTGGGTCTTTCAAAGAGCAGGGTTCAGAGTCCACAAGTGCTTCAGAGTTCCTCAGTAGGAATAGCTGGAGTACAAGGTCCAAGGCTTACAGGAGTCAAGTCACAGGTTCACTGCAGGCTAGATTCTGAAGCACTGATTGCTCAGCTGTGGCTGCTTAAGAAGCAAAGGACAGAATCAGGGCGGGAACATGCAAGCTGGAAACTCCATTTTGACTGAGGGCAAGATAGCTGCAGCAAGACAGAAAGTAAAATGGCTGACGAACAAACTGAGTTTCAGGAATATATACATAGAACCTTACATTACTCCCCCTTAAGGACAACCTCCGGATGACCTCAGACCAGGCTTGTGTGGGTACCTCTGATGAAACTGACGGAGCAAGCGAGGAGCATTAACGTTATTGACCGGTTCCCATGAGTTGTCCTCCACTGGGTAGCCCTGCCATTTAATCAGATATTGTAACTGATTTCTATACAACCTGGAATCTAAAATCCTTTCCACCACAAATTCTTCCTGACCATCGACTAGCACTGGGTCAGGGCAAGGAGAGGAACGTCCAGGAAACGTATTGGGTGTCGCAGCCTTTAGTAGGGATACATGAAAGACAGGGTGGATTCTCATAGTTCTGGGCAGTTGAAGACGACAAGCAACGGCACTTATAATTTTACTGATTTTATAGGGTCCAATGTACTTATGTCCCAACTTAGACGATGGAATCCTTAACTTAAGATTTCTGGTTGACAGCCAGACCAAGTCTCCTACCTTGAAAGCTGGTGCAGGTTTACGAAATTTATCTGCTGCTTTCTTGTACCTTTCTTGAGCCGATTCCAGATTTTCCTTTAGAAGATCCATATTCTTCTGTAAAGACGTGATTCTTTCAGCCACTGCTGGTAAAGGCGTTTCTATGGGAAATCGTGGTAGAATGTTAGGATGATAACCTAGATTAGAGTAAAAAGGAGACTGTTTAGTGGAGGCACTCTGAGAGTTGTTATACGAGAACTCAGCTAATGGAAGTAGATCCACCCAATCATCCTGTAGGTGGCAGATAAAGCAGCGGAGATACTGCTCCAGGGTTTGATTGGTTCGTTCGGTCTGTCCATTAGTCTGGGGATGAAAAGCAGAAGAAAGGTTTACTTTAATGTCCAATGCTGCACAGAAATTTTGCCAAAACCTAGAAGTGAATTGCACCCCTCGATCCGAAATAACCTCATCCGGTACTCCATGTAAGCGAAACACATCTTTAATCATCAAATCTGATGTCTGTTTTGCAGTGGGTAAGCCGACACAAGGGATAAAATGAGCTGCCTTTGTTAGACGGTCAACCACCACTAGAATGGTGTTCTTCCCCTGAGAGGTTGGTAACTCCACAATGAAGTCCATAGAAATGGATCCCCACGGGCGGGACGGGTGGGAAGAGGCTGTAACAGACCAGTTGGTGAGGAGCGAGGTGTTTTGCATCTTGCACAGACCTCACATGAAGTGACATAATTCAAAACATCCTTCCTGCAAGTGGGCCACCAAAAGAAACGAGAAAGAAATTCCTGTCTTTAGAATTCCTCTATGCCCAGCTATCTTGGAATCGTGAATGAGTTGCAATACTCTTAATCTGACTGTTTCAGGAATATACAGACGTTGTCCCTGAATCCACACACCATTCTTAAAGACAAGACTTACGTCCCTTAGGGGTTGTGCCAAAAAGGAATCCGCATGGTATGCTTCCTTGATGTCCTTAAGTAGGTCTTGATTATGAATTACTCCTAGGAATCTAGAGTGAGGAAGAATAGTCTTAGGAGGAGTAATTGGACGTGTCTCTGCTGAGTAAATCCTAGAGAGTGCATCAGCCTTTCCATTGCGCGATCCTGGTCTATAAGAGATGATAAAATTAAATTGGTTTAAGAAAAGATTCCAGCGAGCCTGGCGAGGAGTCAGGCACTTAGCCGACCTGATAAACTCAAGGTTACGATGGTCTGTCAGGACGACTATTTGCTGTGCAGCTCCCTGAAGAAGGTGTCTCCATTCTTTGAAGGCGGCAATAATGGCCAACAACTCTCTATTGCCCACATCGTAGTTCCTCTCAGCCGAAGACAACTGCTGGGAAAAGAAGGCACAGGGATGCAAGACATTCTTCTCACCTGTTCTCTGAGAGAGTATAGCTCCAACGGCACAGTCTGAAGCATCCACCTCTATTATGAAGGCAAGCTCGGGGTTGGGATGTACTAGGATAGGTGCAGTGGTAAATTTATCTTTTAGACGGGAAAATGCTTCCTGGGCTTGGGGAGTCCAGGAAAACCTAGACTCTTTCCGGGTAAGTTGAGTGATAGGTGACACTACCTCAGAGAAATTTCTAATGAAACGTCTATAGAAGTTGGCAAACCCGATGAAGCGCTGTACCTCCTTCACATTTCTAGGACTTGGCCAATCCTTGATGGCTTGGGTTTTGCTTCCATCCATACTAATTCCTTGTGTAGACAGTACATACCCAGAAATTGAATTTCGGTCCTATGGAATTCACACTTTTCAAGTTTGATGTAAAGATGATTTTGTCTTAGACGTTCCAAGACCATTCTCACATGTCCATGATGTTCCTCTGTGGAGTTAGAAAAAATTAGAATATCATCCAAATAAATTACCACGAATGTATCTAGGAGATCCCTGAAGATGTCATTCACCAAGTGTTGGAAAGTGGCTGGGGCGGTACTCAGACCAAAAGGCATAACTAGATATTCAAAGTGTCCATAGCGTGACCTGAATGCAGTCTTCCATTCATCCCCAGGTCTAATACGGACTAAGTTATAGGCCCCACGAAGATCTAGTTTAGAAAAAATTTTGGCATGTCGCACTCTCTCCAATAACTCAGGGATTAAAGGCAATGGATAACGGTTTCTAATAGTAACCTTATTGAGTTCCCTATAGTCTACGCATGGTCTCAGAGATCCATCTTTCTTCTTTACAAAGAAGATGGGTGCACCTGCAGGAGATGAAGAGGGGCGTATGAAGCCCTTGGCTAGATTTTCATCTATGTAATCCTTTAAAGCCTTTAGCTCGGGCCCCGCCAGGGGGTAGATCTTACCAAAAGGTATCTCTGCTCCAGGCAATAATTCAATTGGACAATCATATGGACGGTGAGGAGGAAGCTGGTCAGCGTTCTTTTTGTCACATAAATCCACATAGTCCTGGTATACAGCTGGTAGTTCAGGGACTGACATGATTCCTTTAGGAACAGAGCAAGCTGAAACTTTTGGACTCATCTGTTTCTCTGGAAAGTGTAATTCCTTGGTCTCCCAGTTAATGGTAGGATTCTGAGCCTGCAGCCATGGTAGCCCTAGAATAATGGGAAAGTGGGGAGAAGAGATAAGCATAAAGGACAGTTTCTCTTGATGATCTTTACCCATAAGAACCCTCAAAGGCTCTGTTTCCTGATCCACTGGTCCAGAGGTCAGCAGGGAGCCATCCACAGTTTCCATCTGTACTGGAGTAGCCTTCTTCACTGAACGTATTCCCTGTTTCAGAGCAAAGGAGACATCCATAAAATTTCCACTTGCCCCTGAGTCGATCATAGCAGAGCTAGACACCCAAGCTGAGTCAACCCAGAGTTTGATGGAAAGAAAGCAATGAGAATTGTTTTTCTTACAACTCAGCTGGGACACCGCTGAGGAAACTTGAAAAATGGCAGCGTTTACACAGTCAACGTCCTCAGAGGTAACGGAGTTTAAGTCCGAGAAATCAAGATCTGTTGCTGCAGATCTCTCTGGAGCCTGAGGCTCGGACCTGACAGATCCCCTCTCGCAACACTCACAATGAATGAGTGCTGCAGTAGTCTTACGAGAACGGCTGGGGCAGTTTATAATGAAGTGCCCTGACTTACCACAATAGAAACATAGATTCTCCTTAAAACGATGTTCCTTGCGTGCATCACTAACCCGTCGTTGTAAAGAGTCTACCTGCATGGGTTCAGGTTCAGGTTCCCGTGTAATCCTACTCAAAGGTTCCTTAGCTGGAGAGGAAGATAGGAAAAGGTTAGTACGATTGCTTTCGAACCATCTCTCTTGCCTGCGTTCAGTCAGACGAGTATCAATACGGATGCAGTAGTTAATAAAGTCACCTAACGCAGTGGGAGGGTCGGCACGAGCAAGTTCATCCTTAATCAGTGGAGATAACCCCTTTCGAAAAACAGATTTTTTAGCGGAACTGTCCCAGGTGGTATCAAGGGCCCATCTCCTGAAATCCAAGGCATATTCAGCTACCGAGTGCTTACCTTGGCGCAAAGCTAACATGGCTGCTTCAGCTGTTGCACCTCGATTGGGGTCATCAAACACCTGCCCCATGGCTGAAATAAAATCATCAAGGTGATTCAAACAATCATCCTCAGTCTCAATCAGAGGGTTTGCCCACATTAAAGCCTTGTTGGTAAGCAACATAATTATAGTAAGCACCTTAGATCGTTCAGTGGGAAATTGTGAAGCATGTGCAGAAAAAAAAGATTGCATTGATTAATAAATCCCCTGAATTTCTCACGTTCACCGCCAAAACGAAAAGGGGGCAACTTGGGAATCCCAGCACTCGGGGCTACGGCAGGAGCCTGGACTCGCCCCTCTAGAACCTCAATCCTGGCTCGCAAATCCTGGGTAGTCTGTCCAACCACTTGCAAATTGTGATTATTGAGGTCCTGTAGATTTGTAAAACGGGTCTTTATATTCTGCAAATCTGCAAGGATATTATCAGTCACTCCGCAAAGTTCCTTTATGCGGGCCTCCATTTTCCAGATCTTTTAAGACAGGATTACTGGAAGAAGAGGAGAGAAAAAAAACAATAGTGTTCACCTGTGGCAACACTGCAGAGAGAAAAAAAAATTAAGGGAACTGCTCACCTGGAATGGTTGTGAGAAGTCACAACCACTTTCATCACAGAAAGTTTCAACCAGACATCTGATATCCAGAGTTACAGCAGACAAAAAAGAGAAAAGAAAGGAAAAAAAAAAAACAATAGTGTTTACCTGTGGTAACACTGCAAAAAGAAAAAAACTTAAGGGAATCGCTCACCTGGAATGGTTGTGAGAAGTCACAACCACTGTCATCACAGAAAGTACAACCGGACGTCTGATATCCACAGTACAGCAGACACAGCCTTCCAGACCCAGCAGACACTAACGTTTTGGCTTCAGAATCTTGTAATGTATGTAGTACAGTTCATATAGCGTCTTGTGCTTGGGTGCGATGAAAACACAGGAGTCACAGGTTTGATATAGAAAAGTCCTGTATTACTTCATACAAGTTGGCAGAAATAGTCACACAGTTTGCAGACACAGAAACAGGAGACACAGCAGGCCAGAGTAATCCAAGCTCAGCAGTCACTCTCCAATACAGATTCAGGATCTTCTTCTCTGTTACCGTAAGTCCATGCAAACGTGGGTCTTTCAAAGAGCAGGGTTCAGAGTCCACAAGTGCTTCAGAGTTCCTCAGTAGGAATAGCTGGAGTACAAGGTCCAAGGCTTACAGGAGTCAAGTCACAGGTTCACTGCAGGCTAGATTCTGAAGCACTGATTGCTCAGCTGTGGCTGCTTAAGAAGCAAAGGACAGAATCAGGGCGGGAACATGCAAGCTGGAAACTCCATTTTGACTGAGGGCAAGATAGCTGCAGCAAGACAGAAAGTAAAATGGCTGACGAACAAACTGAGTTTCAGGAATATATACATAGAACCTTACACAGAGTTGGGGCAGAGGATGCAGTGCTTGTTGTGGTTGCACTGTGTGGGAAGCTGCAATGTAACCTCATCTTCCTCCTCCTCCACCTCCTCTGCTGAGCTACTCACCTGTATACCTCTTGGTTCACACCAAGTGGGATCTACGACCTCATCGTCATCCTCTCTGCTCTTACACTCCTCACTCTGAAAGTCACCCTCCTCCTCTTCCTGACCTAATACCACAGTTGTTATGAATGTGCTAGCGATGGTTTCTGAGCAGAGGCTCCCTCTGGTGGTTACAGACAGTACTGAACCTTTCTGCGAGGAGTGGCAATCAGGAATCACGGACTGGTCTGATATAAGGGCGGTTCCCTCCCATGATGGTTGCTGGTGATCAATCGTTCTTGTCTCAATTGTGGTTCCTGGTTCATTTGGAAGTTTGCTGGAGTCTTGCCTGCATCTCCTGCTTTCAGATAAGATATTTTTTGCTTTTCTTTTTGTGCTTGCTTTTTGCATTGTTTTCTGCACTTTTGTGGAGGTCAGCTAGGTCCCCTCCTGGGGCCTGAGCTCCTCACAGTTTTTCTGCAGCCACTGTTATTTGCTCATTTGCTTTTTCCTGTTTTTTCAGCGGCTGCGGCTTGGCTTTTGTTCACACTGAGATCTGATTTAGTGGGAGGCGAGATCGTGTGATCTCAGTATTTTTGTAATCAGAATTGTTGGATTTTTGTAGGGTTTTCTGAGTTGCAGAAAGTAATCTCTCCTGTCCTATCCTATTTAGTCAGCTTGTGGCCCCAGTGTTTGCTCAGTCTATTTTCTGCCTATGTTTGTATTTTCATCTTGTCTAACCACCATTATATGTTTGGGGGCTTCCTATTTTCTTTGGGGATCTGCTCCGGGGCAGATAGCTTTCATCTTTCTGCCTTTAGGTGTAGTTATCTCTCAGGCTGTGACGAGGCGTCTAGGATCAATGTAGGAAAGCTCCACAGCTACCTCTAGTTGTGTCGTTAGTTTAGGAATCTGCAACCCATCAGTTACCAACATCTCAGGTGTTCGGCTGCCCTGCTGTTGTTCCTGTCCTCCTCAGCTACCGAAACATAACAGTATCACCGGCCCTAACTGAAAATTATATTATTCCTTTTTGGAAGTGCATTAGAGCAGCAGGGTGATTTGCTGCTGAAGGAGAAAAAAAAAAATCTCTCTTTAAATCTTCTGCTTGAGCGAGTGTGAGCGAGCTGAGTGTGACCGGTGCGCAAGTGTGAACGGTGGTAAGTGTGACTTGAGATTCAGTGAAGAAGTATTTGAAAAACCTTTAATCAAATACCTGTGTGAATTGGTGTGAGTGGCTGAATTGTGGATTTCTGAGTGCCTTTCTACCTATTCTATCTTTTGGGGGCTTTTTTAACCTATTTTTTCTCTCTAAAGGATTAATCTCTTATTTTACTATCTGTGTGTTTAAAGGTTTAAAGGTTAACTATATTGCATTTAAATCTTGGTGTAGCTATATTCACAAGGGGTTAATTAAGGGTGGGGGTTCATAATTAAGGGTTTATAAGGGCCAGCTGGTTGGGACTCAAGTCTTTTTGGAAGTGCATTAGAGCAGCAGGGTGATTTGCTGCTGAAGGAGAAAAAAAAAAATAAAAAAAATCTCTCTTTAAATCTTCTGCTTCAGCGAGTGTGAGCGAGCTGAGTGTGACCGGTGCGCAAGTGTGAACGGTGGTAAGTGTGACTTGAGATTCAGTGACTTTGGATTCAGGGAGTTTCCAAGGGAGGATTTACTGAATTGCTGTTACTGTATATTTTATTAATACTTTTTATTTATTTTTACTTATCTTTGCTGTCTGGTGAAATCCCCATTAGATATGTGCTCCACTATTGCCAATGCCATCCAGTGTACATCTTGCCACATGTATGCAGTCCTTGAACAGCCGGTCGAGGGTGCATACTGCTGTGTGAGATGTGAGCACGTTGTGCATTTGGAAGCCCAAATCTTGGATCTAAATGTGCAGCTGGCAACACTGAGATCCATAGACAATATGGAAAGGAGTCTTCTGCTCACTGAGCAGACGCTCAATGGGATAGATGAGGGGGGGGATGCTAGGGTGGAGCTGCAGGACACTGAAGTAGGAAGCTGGGTGACAGTTAGAAAGCGGGGTAGAGGGAAGAGCACCAGGGAGGCTAGTCCTGATCTGGCACACCCCAATAAGTTTGCAAAGTTGGCAGATGAGGGGGTTGTCAGTACAGGGGTAGCACTGCTGCAGCCAGGCATGTCCTCTGAAAGCCGGGGGAGTGTCTGCTCCAGTAAGGGGGGAATTAGGAGAGCAGGGCAGGCCAGACAGGTGCTGGTAGTGGGGGACTCAATTATTAGGGGAACAGATAGGGCAATCTGTCACAAAGACAGGGATCGTCGAACAGTGTGCTGCCTACCTGGCGCTCGAGTCCGACACATCGCTGATCGGGTTGACAGATTACTGGGAGGGGCTGGTGAGGACCCAGCGGTCATGGTGCACATTGGCACAAATGACAAAGTTAGAGGCAGGTGGAAGGTCCTTAAAGATGATTTCAGGGAATTAGGCTGCAAGCTTAAAGCAAGGACCTCCAACGTGGTATTTTCTGAAATACTGCCGGTACCACGTGCCACACCAGAGAGGCAACGGGAGATTAGGGAGGTTAATAAGTGGCTCAAGAATTGGTGTAGGAAGGAGGGGTTTGGGTTCCTGGAGAACTGGGCCGACTTCTCAGTTGGCTACAGGTTCTATGCTAGGGATGGGCTGCACCTCAATGGGGAGGGTGCAGCTGTGCTGGGGGAGAAAATGGCTAGAAGGTTGGAGGAGTCTTTAAACTAGGGACTGGGGGGGAGGGTATTCATTTTATAGGAGGGGAAGGCAGTACAGATAGAGACCTGGGCACAAATAATGAAATTGGGGGTGGGGGTGGCATGGGGGGTGGGGTTAGAACAGTTAATAATTTAAGAAAGAATAGAGGTTCAGAGAGATACATAAAGTGCATGTATACTAATGCTAGAAGCCTCACCAACAAAATGGCGGAATTAGAATTAATTTTGTTGGAACATAATTATGACATGGTGGGGATATCTGAGACTTGGCTGGATGAGAGCCACGACTGGGCGGTTAATTTACAGGGCTATAGTCTGTTTAGAAATGACCGTAAAAATAAGCGAGGTGGGGGTGTGTGTTTATATGTAAAATCATCCTTAAAACCCGTCCTGCATGATATCTGTGAATCTAATGAAGATGTAGAGTCTCTGTGGGTGGAGATTAGGGGAGGGGGGAAAAATAATAAATTATTGATAGGGGTTTGTTATAAGTCTCCTAAAATAATGGAAGCAACAGAGAATATCCTCGTAAAGCAAATAGATGAAGCAGCAACTCAAGGAGAAGTCATTATTATGGGGGACTTCAACTACCCTGAAATACATTGGGGAACAGAAACCTGCAGTTCCAGCAAAGGTAATAAGTTTTTGGCAACTATGAGAGACAATTACCTTTCACAACTAGTTCAGGACCCAACAAGAGGGGGGGCACTGCTAGACCTAATATTATCCAACAGGCCAGACCGCATATCAAATATAAGGGTTGGGGTCACTTGGGTAATAGTGATCACAAAATAATAAGCTTTCATGTATCCTTTAATAAGATGTGTAGTCGAGGGGTTACAAGGACACTAAACTTCAGGAAGGCAAATTTCCAACGGATGAGAGATGATCTTGGTGCAATAAACTGGGACGATATCCTGAGACATAAAAATACACAAAGAAAATGGGAGACGTTTATTAGTATCCTGAATAGGACCTGTGCACAGTATATACCCTATGGGTATAAACATGCTAGAATTAGGAGGAAACCACTATGGCTAAATAGAGCTGTAAGGGGCGCAATAAGGGACAAAAAGAAAGCGTTTAGGGAATTAAAGCAAGTAGGTAGTGAAGAGGCATTAAATAAATACAGAAGACTGAATAAATTCTGTAAAAAGCAAATCAAGACAGCAAAGATTGAGGCAGAGAGACTCATTGCCAGAGAAAGTAAAAATAATCCCAAAATATTCTTTAACTACATAAATAGCAAGAAACTAAAAAATGATAGTGTTGGTCCCCTTAAAAATAGTCTGGGTGAAATGGTGGATGAGGATGAGGAAAAAGCCAATATGCTAAATGACTTTTTTTTCAACTGTATTTACACAAGAAAATCCCATGACAGATAACATGATCAGAGATAAAAAAATTTCTCCATTAAATGTCACATGCTTAACCCAGCAGGAAGTACGGCGGCGTCTAAAAATCACTAAAGTTGACAAATCCCCGGGCCCGGATGGGATACACCCCCGAGTACTGCAGGAATTAAGTACAGTTATAGATAGACCATTATTTTTAATCTTTAAAGATTCCATAATAGCTGGGTCTGTACCACAGGACTGGCGTATAGCAAATGTGGTGCCAATATTCAAAAAGGGGGCAAAAACTGAACCTGGAAATTATAGGCCAGTGAGCTTAACATCTACTGTGGGTAAAATCCTGGAGGGTTTTTTAAGGGATACTATATTGGAGTATCTGAAGCTGAATAACCTCATGACACAGTATCAGCATGGGTTTACGAGGGACCGTTCTTGTCAGACTAATCTGATAAGCTTTTATGAAGGGGTAAGTTCAGGACTGGACCAAGGGAATGCAGTGGACGTGGTGTTCATGGACTTCTCAAAAGCTTTTGATACAGTGCCACACAAAAGGTTGATACATAAAATGAGAACAATGGGGATAGGGGAAAATATGTGTAAGTGGGTTAAGAACTGGCTCATGGATAGAAAACAAAGGGTGGTTATTAATGGAGCACACTCGGACTGGGTCACGGTTAGCAGTGGGGTACCACAGGGGTCAGTATTGGGGCCGCTTCTCTTTAACATATTTATTAATGACCTTGTAGGGGGCATACAGAGTAGTATTTCAATATTTGCAGATGACACTAAACTCTGCAGGGTAATAAATACAGAGGAGGATAATTTTATATTACAGGAGGATTTATGTAAACTAGAAGCTTGGGCTGATAAATGGCAAATGAGCTTTAATGAGGATAAATGTAAGGTCATGCACTTGGGTAGAACAAATAAGATGTATAATTATGTGCTTAATTGTAAAACACTGGGCAAAACTGTCACTGAAAAAGACTTGGGTGTATGGGTGGACGACAAACTCACATTTAGTGGCCAATGTCAGGCAGCTGCTGCCAAGGCAAATAAAATAATGGGATGCATTAGACGAGGCATAGATGCTCATGAGGAGAACATAATTTTACCTCTATACAAGTCACTGGTGCGACCACACTTACAATACTGTGTGCAGTTCTGGTCTCCGGTGTATAAGAAAGACATAGCTGAACTGGAGCGGGTGCAGAGAAGAGCGACTAAGGTTATTAGAGAACTGGGGGGTCTGCAATACCAAGACAGGTTATTACACTTGGGTTATTTAGTTTGGAAAAACGAAGGCTTAGGGGTGATCTTATTACAATGTACAAATATATGAGGGGACAGTACAAAGACCTTTCTAATGATCTTTTTACTCTTAGACCTGTGACGGGGACGAGGGGGCATCCTCTACGTCTGGAGGAAAGAAGGTTTAGCCATAATCACAGATGCAGATTCTTTACTGTAAGAGCAGTGAGACTATGGAACTCTCTGCCGTCTAATGTTGTAATGAGTGATTCCTTACTAAAATTTAAGAGGGGACTGGATGCCTTTCTTGAAAAGTATAATTTTACAGGCTATATTCACTAGTTTCCTAGATACAGCATTGATCCAGGGAGCTAGTCTGATTGCCGAATGTGGAGTCGGGAAGGAATTTTTTTCCCCAATGTGAAGCTTACTGTTTGCCACTTGGGGTTTTTTTGCCTTCCTCTGGATCAACATGTTAGGGCAGGTTAGGATAGGATATGGGTTGAACTAGATGGACTTAAAGTCTTCCTTCAACCTTAATAACTATATGGTACTCATAGAAGGGAAAATAGTGTGGAAAGAAAAAAGTTGTCAGAGTTGTCAGAGATTTTTTTTTTTTTTTCTGTCTGTTGCATTTTTTCCCTCTTTTTCTCTGGGTGCTGAGGAGGATTTCTTTTTCTCTCAATGGAGTTTGCACAGTTGTCTGGCCGTGTGGATTAGCTTGCCACTGAGGTTAGGAGTATTGCTACCTATCTTGCTGGGTTGCCGGTTGTGGAACCTAGGATTCCCATGCCAGATTAGTTTTTGGGGGATCGGGCTAAATTTCTGAATTTCAAAAAAAACTGTAAGTTGTTTTTTGCCTTAAAGTCTAAGTCTTCAGGTAACGCAGCACAGCAGGTTCAAATTGTCATCTCTCTCCTGCGCGGCGATCCTCAGGCTTGGGCTTTTTCCCTGACATCTGGGGATCCTGTTTTAAATGATATTGATGCATTTTTTCTGCCTCTGGGGTTATTGTACGATGAACCTAATGTCACTAATCAAGCTGAAAAAACCTTATTGGCATTAAATCAGGGTCTTAAAGACACTGAGTTGTACTGTCAGAAATTCCGAAAGTGAGCAGTCCTGACCAAATGGAATGATTATGCTTTGGCAGCCCTTTTTCGGAAGGGGCTGTCAGAGAATGTAAAGGATGTTATGGTGGGATTCCCTGCTCCCTCTGGTCTCAATGATTCTTTGTCATTGGCTTTTCAAATTGACAGACGTTTGCGTGAGCGCAGAGGTATGCGTGAGATAGTGTTGCCTTGTGAGCCAGCTTCTGAGCCCATGCAGTGTGATAGAGTGACTTCTGGGGCTCAGCGTCATGAGTTTCGAAAGCGCAATGGGTTATGTTTCTACTGTGGTGATGCCTCTCATGCTATTTCAGTCTGCCCTAAGCGGGGAAGACGTTTTGCACGCTCAGTTGTCTTGGGTAGTGTTCAGACTAAATTTCTGTTGACTGTTACCCTGATTTGCTCCCTGTCCGCATTTTCTGCTCAGGCTTTTGTTGATTCAGGAGCAGCTATTAACCTGATGGATTTTGACTTTGCCAAACGTTGTGGGTTTCCCATGATACCCCTGCGGAAGTCTATTCCCCTACTGGGCATTGATTCTACCCCTTTGGCGGAGAATAAACCCCAGTTTTCTACTCAGGTGATAATGAGGGTTGAACCAGATCATCAGGAGAGTTGCAAATTTCTGGTGCTGTATAATCTGCATGACATTATTGTACTAGGTTTCCCTTGGTTACAGTCTCATAATCCTGTTTTGGATTGGAAATCTGTGTCTGTGACCAGTTGGGGCTGCCAATGTGTTAATGCTGACACTCCTGTTTTTTCTGCCTCTCCCAAGTCTCAAGATGTTCCTGACTTTTTGACTGATTTTTCAGATGTATTTAGTGAAAGTAAATCTGCATCTTTGCCCCCTCACAGGAGCTACGATTGCGCTATTGAATTAGTGCCTGGTGGTAAATTTCCTAAAGGTCGCCTTTTTAACTTGTCTGTACCTGAACATGATGCTATGTGATCTTATATCAAGGAGTCATTGGAGAAGGGTCATATCAGACCATCCTCTTCACCCTTGAGTGCCGGTTTTTTCTTTGTGGCCAAAAAGGATGGTTCATTGAGGCCGTGTATTGATTATCGTCTCTTGAATAAGATCACTGTGAAGTATCAATATCCGTTACCCTTGATTTCTGACCTGTTTTCCAGGGTGAAAAGTGCTAATTGGTTTACCAAGCTTGACCTCAGGGGGGCGTATAAAATTATTCGCATTAAGCACGGGGATGAATGGAAGATGGCATTTAATACCCCAGAGGGGCATTTTGAGTACCTAGTGATGTCCTTTGGGCTCACTAATGCTCCTTCCGTCTTCCAATCCTTCATGAATGATATTTTCAGGGATTTTGTGGATAAATTTCTGATTGTTTATTTGGATGATATCTTGATTTTTTCCAATGACTGGGACTCTCATGTGAAACATGTTCGGACTGTGTTCCAGATTTTGAGAGTGAATGCACTGTATTTGAAGGGATCAAAGTGTCTTTTTGGCGTACAGAAGGTCTCATTTCTGGGATTCATTTTGTCTCCGTCTGTTATTGAAATGGACCCGGTCAAGGTTCAAGCCATCTGTGATTGAGTCCAACCTACTTCATTAAAGGCTCTTCAGAGATTTTTATGTTTTGCCAATTTTTATCGTAAATTTATTGGTAATTTCTCCGGTATTGTTAAACCATTGAATGATTTGACCAAAAAGGGTTCTGATGTGGTGAATTGGCCTCATGAGGCAGTCTCTGCATTTCAGGAACTTAAGCAGAGATTCACTTCTGCTCCTGTTCTACGGCAGCCTGATGTTTCTCTACCGTTTCAGGTGGAGGTTGATGCCTCTGAAATTGGGGCAGGTGCCTTTTTGTCCCAAAGAGATCCAGAGACCTCTAGGAGTAACCCTTGTGCCTTTTTCACTCAAAAATTTTCTCCAACTGAACGTAATTATGACGTGGGTAATCGGGAGTTATTGGCCATGAAGTGGGCCTTTGAAGAGTGGAGACATTGGCTGGAAGGAGCCAAACATCAGGTGGTGGTCCAAACGGACCATAAGAATCTGGTTTATCTCGAATCAGCCAAGCGACTTAATCCTAGACAGGCCAGGTGGGCCTTGTTTTTCACACATTTTAATTTTGTGGTTTCTTTTCTTCCTGGCACTAAGAATGTTAAGGCAGATGCCCTCTTGAGGACTTTCTTTGCGGACTCTCCTGAGTTATCTGATCCTACTGTTATTTTGAAAGAGGGTGTAGTTCTTTCCGCCATCTTGCCCAATTTGAGAATGGCCTTGGAAGGGTGTCAGGAGGATAAACCTGAGCGCTGCCCTATTGGGAAATTGTTTGTCCCAGACCAGTGAAAGAAGAGTGTGATGTCTGAGATTCATTGTTCCACGTTGGCTGGTCATCCCGGGATTTTTGGTACCAGAGACTTGGTGAGTCGGTCCTTTTGGTGGCCTACTTTGTCTCGTGACGTCAGAGAATTTGTGCAGTCCTGTGGGACTTGCTCTCGCTCCAAGCCTTGCTCTCGCTCTAGTGGTTTGTTAATGCCATTACCTGTGCCCAAGAGGCCATGGACTCATATCTCTATGGATTTTATTTCCGACCTCCCTGTTTCTCAGAGAATGACCGTTATCTGGGTAATCTGTGATAGGTTTTCCAAGATGATACATCTTGTGCCATTACCTAAGTTACCTTCCTCCTCCGAGTTGGTGCCTTTGTTCCTTCAGCACGTGGTTTGGTTACATGGCATTCCGGAGAACATTGTGTCTGACAGAGGAGTCCAGTTTGTTTCCAGATTTTGGAGGACATTTTGTTCTAAACTTGGTGTTCAATTATCTTTCTCCTCTGCTTTTCATCCTCAGACCAATGAACAAACCGAGAGAACAAACCAGACCTTGGAGACTTATTTGAGATGTTTTGTGTCTGCTGATCAAGATGACTGGGTCTCTTTTTTGCCTTTGGCTGAGTTTGCTCTTAATAATAGGGCTAGCTCTGCCACCTTGATGTCTCCATTTTTCTGCAATTTTGGGTTTCACCCTTCGTTTTCTTCGGGACAGGTGGAGGCTTCTGTCTGTCCAGGTGTTGACTGTTGTGGAGCGAATGCAGCAGATTTGGGACCAGGTAGTGGAGAGGTTGTCTCTCTCTCAGTAGAAGGCCCAACGGTTTGCCAACCGGCATAGGACTGATGGTCCTCGGTTTAAAGTGGGGGACTTGGTTTGGTTGTCCTCAAGAAATATCCCTATGAGGGTTGTATCTCCTAAGTTTAAGCCCAGGTTCATTGGACCTTATAAGATCATGGAGATTCTTAATCCTGTTTCCTTCCGTTTGCTTCTTCCAGGGACATTTAAGATCCATAACGTGTTCCACAAGTCCTTATTGAAAGGTTTGTTGAGCCAGTGGTTCCTATGGCTGCGCCTCCTGACCCTGTTTTGGTTGAGGGCAATCTGGAGTATGTGGTTGAGAAAATATTGGATTATCGTTTTTCTAGACAGTAACTCCAGTATTTGGTTAAGATGAATTTATGGTAAGGAGGACAATTCTTGGGTGTTTGCTTCGGACATCCATGCTAGGAGACTGATCCGTGCCTATCACCGAGCTCATCCTGATCAGCCTGGTTGCACATGTGAGGGTTCGGTGACCCCTCCTCAAGGGGGGGGGTACTGTTATGAATGTGCTAGAGATGGCTTCTGAGCAGAGGCTCCCTCTGGTGGTTACAGACAGTACTGAACCTTTCAGCGAGGAGTGGCAATCTTTAATCATGGACTGGTGTGATATAAGGGAGGTTCTCTCCCATGATGGTTGCCGGTGATCAATTGTTCTTTTCTCAATTGTGGTTCCTGGTTCATTTGGAAGTTTGCTGGAGTCTTGCCTGCATCTCCTGCTTTCAGATAAGATATTTTTTGCTTTTCTTTTTGTGCTTGCTTTTTGCATTGTTTTTTGCACTTTTGTGGAGGTCAGCCAGGTCCCCTCCTGGGGCCTGAGCTCCTCACAGTTTTTCTGCAGCCACTGTTATTTGCTCATTTGCTTTTTCCTGTTTTTTCAGCGGCTGCGGCTTGGTTTTTGTTCACACTGAGATCTGATTTAGTGGGTGGTGAGATCGTGTGATCTCAGTATTTTTGTAATCAGAATTGTTGGATTTTTGTAGGGTTTTCTGAGTTGCAGAAAGTAATCTCTCCTGTCCTATCCTATTTAGTCAGCTTGTGGCCCCAGCATTTGCTCAGTCTATTTTCTGCCTATGTTTGTATTTTCATCTTGTCTAACCGCCATTATATGTTTGGGGGCTTCCTATTTTCTTTGGGGATCTGCTCCGGGGCAGATAGCTTTCATCTTTCTGCCTTTAGGTGTAGTTATCTCTCAGGCTGTGACGAGGTTCTAGGATCAATGTAGGAACGCTCCAAGGCTACCTCTAGTTGTGTCGTTAGTTTAGGAATCTGCAACCCATTAGTTACCAACATCTCAGGTGTTCGGCTGCCCTGCTGTTGTTCCTGTCCTCCTCAGCTACCGAAACATAACACACAGTACAGTCCATGTGCGCATCTGGTATCTAAGTCGGATCAGGATCACCTCCACCCTTGGTGGTTAACGTCTGGTGATGAGGGTCTGGATTCTTCTCAGTCCCTACTTTGTCAATCCCCGGATTCAATATGAAAAAATTTTGGGCATTGGTGCAGTTGCTTTCCTCCTCTGGATTCTGTGAATCTTTGGAGCCGACCTCTGATGCCCATGGAATACAATGTGTGAACAGCTCTTCAGAAAGGCCCATCTGAGACTCCACACAGTCACTTGGAGGAAGAGGAAGAGAGGCCACTTGATGCTGCACTTGCCATCCACTGGAGCACATGCTCTTTCTGAGCCTCATCTACAAGGCGTACCACTGTGCAGATGATAAAGAAAGTAGGCTGACCAGTAACAGATGATGTTAGTTGTGTTTGGATAGGGCGAAATGGTGTTTGTTCAGTTGTGCTTTCATTCACATTAAAACCTAACCCATGTACACGTCGAACATCAAGCCTATTCCCCTTATACCATGACCTCGATTTTTCCCACTCATGTTGTAAGTAGCCTTGCCCTCTTGTACCCTGTTGTTTCACAAAATTAGGCCCACAGCTGTCAGTCACCTGTCACTAACTGAATAATTACTATTTATTTTCTTAAATAATATGCCGAACAACACTGTTATGCCTAACGATTTAAGTGTCTATCTGGTTTTCTGATTTGCCACTGAAACCCAGTTTTAGCACAAATGTTTTGGATTAGCTAATTGTGCCTCGTGGCTGCACCACTATATTAGGTCTATGTATTTTTAAGTGGAAATCTGGCCATCTGATTTGCCACAGAAACACAGTTTTAGCACAAATGATTTGGAGTAGCTAATTGGGCCTTGTGGCTGCAACACTATATTAGGCCTAACAATTTTTAAGTGATAATCTGGGCATCTGATTTGCCACTGAAACACAATTTTAGCTAATTGTGTCTCGTGGCCCTATATTAGGCCTAACGATTTTTACATGGAAATCTGGCCTTTTGATTTGCCACTGAAACTGTTTTAGCACATAGGATATGGAGTAGCTAATGGGGCTTCCACTCAGTTTTTGCACAATCTACATTGATGCTGGAAGATCAATTTCACACGGGACAATTTCATTTTCAGGAGCACCAGCAAGAGTGCAGGAGAGACCTCTCTGCACTGTGACACTGAGCAAATGATGCCAGGAAAACAAGATCTCCCTTTTTATATGGTCATGGACATGTGACTTTGGCAACCAATCACAGAAGACCTTGTGTCATGACGGTGTGGATGGTTTCTGTGCCCTGATTGGTTGCTGGAATCAACACACACAAAGTTAAGTGAAAAAAAAAGCATGCCACTTCTGTAATCTCTTCATATGCTCCTTTAAACTCTCCACACCCCCTCCCCTCAACATACATTTCCTCCCATTCCACCCGCTCATCATACAGCATCACTATATTAGCCAAAGTAATACAAAAGCATTAGTGGAAATGTGATACTTTACTGAACTGTGACCAACTTTTGCCGACTTTGAGTGTAAATGCTTGTGAAAGCGAACAGGAATCCAAATGTGCTACGTTTGTGCCGAATTTGAGATTGACTAACATTTTCAGAACACGTTCACTCATCACTACTCAACAACTAGCCTCTGCTGCTCACAAAACATGTGCAGTGTGGAGTTCCACCGTGTGTGTAGGTTGCACACCAGTCTGTGAGCAGGTACTTTCATGCGCTGCTGCTGTAGCTGACTTTCGGAAATGGGTGCTGACAAAGCGTACCTTGACCAGAATCTCTGGCAAATCTGGGTAGGTTTTAAGAAACCACTGAACTAACAAGTTGAGTATGTGTGCAAAGCATGGTACATGTGTGAGCCTGCCAAGCTTTTCACAGCCACCACCAGGTTACGGCCATTAGCATACACAATCATGCCTGGTTTGAGATTAAGTGGCAAAAGCCACAGATATGTCTGGTCTGTTATTCCTTTAAGTAACTCTGCCACTGTGTGCGGTTTCTCTCCTAGACAATCAGCTGCAGCAGAGCCTGCTGCCTTTTTGCTGAGGCAGTGCTGCAGAGCTAGCAGCTTCCAGATGATCTGGATGATGTGCTCTGAGATAACACATCAAAGATGGATTATGAGGGGTAGGAGAGGTGCAGGAACTGATGTACGAGGTGGAGGCAACCTTGATCAAAATCGGGCCAGCAATCCTCGGGGTTGGGAACACTTGTGCCGCACTAGGGTAGGACTCGGTCCCGGCCTCCACAATGTTCACCCTGTGTGCCGTCAGTGAAATATAGAGCAAAATGGAGGTGTCATTCAATACGCTGATGATAAAAGCTCAATGGCAGAATAAAATCAAAGGAGTTTTATTAAACAGGTTTTAGAGGTCAATGAGTTTCAAGGCCCTACACAACCTAGTTTAGGTTTTTGTCCTGATGAAGAGGTCGTGTAGGACCTTGACCTGTAAAATCTGTTTAATAAAATTCATTGCAATGAATGACACCTCCATTTACTCTTCATATTTCCTGTGTCTACATATGACCGGTGTCTTGCAGCAGCTGTAACACATGTCCATCTCATGTTGCTAGTTTGCAACCATATCAGCTGAGTGATCTCACTTTTCCTATTTCTCCGTTACTATGGGATAAGACCCTATTGTGTTTTTTGTCTCCTAGTTTTCTCTCTGTCAGTGAAATGTAGCGTCCCTGGCCAAAAGGCCTTGTCCACGTGCCATTCATTAACCCCTTCACCCCCAAGGGTGGTTTGCACGTTAATGACCGGGCCAATTTTTACAATTCTGACCACTGTCTCTTTATGAGGTTATAACTCTGGAACGCTTCAACGGATCTGCGCGATTCTGAGATTGTTTTCTCGTGACATATTGTAATTCACGTTATTGGTAAAATTTCTTCGATATAACTTGCGTTTATTTTCGAAAAAAATGCAAATATGGCGAAAATTTTGAAAATTTTGCAATTTTCAAACTTTGAATTTTTATTCCCTTAAAACAGAGAAATATGTCACATAAAATAGTTAAGAAATAACATTTCCCACATGTCTACTTTACATCAGCACAATTTTAAAATCAAATTTTTTTTTTCTTAGGAAATTATAAGGGTTAAAAGTTGACCAGCGATTTCTCATTTTTACAACAAAATTTACAAAGCCATTTTTTTTAGGGACCACCTCATATTTGAAGTCACTTTGAGGGTCTATATAGCAGAAAATACCCAAAAGTGACACTATTCTAAAAACTGCACCCCTCAAGGTACTCAAAACCACATTCAAGAAGTTTATTAACCCTTCAGGTGCTTCACAGGAGCTGAAGCAACGTGGAAGGAAAAAATTAATATTTAACTTTTTAGCCACAAAAATGATCTTTTACAAACTTTTTTTTTTTTTTTCACAAGGGTAAAAGGAGAAAATGGACAGATAAAGTTGTTGTGCAATTTCTCCTGAGTACGCCAATACCCCATAAGTGGGGGAAAACCACTCTCTGGGTGCACAGCAGAGCTCGTAAGGGAAGGAGCGCCGTTTGACTTTTTCAAACTAAAATTGGCTGGAATTGAGATTGGATGCAATGTCGCGTTTGGAGAGCCCCTGATGCGCCTAAACAGTGGAAACCCCCCACAAGTGACACCATTTTGGAAACTAGACCCCCTAAGGAACTTATCTAGATCTGTTGTGAGCACTTTGAACCCCCAAATGTTTCACAAAAGTTTATAATGCCTGGGTGTGAAAAAAAAAAGAAACAATTTTCCACAAAAATGATTTTTTAGTCCCAAATTTTTGATTTTTCCCAAGGAAATTGGACCACAAAAGTTGTTGGCCAATTTGTCCTGAGTACGCTGATACCCAATATGTGGGGGGGGAAACTGTTTGGGCGCACGGCAGGGCTTGGAAAGGAAGTGGTAACGTTTTGGAATGCAGACGTTGATGGGGGTCATGTTCCGTTTGCAGTGCCCCAGATGAGCCTAAACAGTAGAAACCCCCCACAAGTGACCACATTTTGGAAACTAGACCCCCTAAGGAACTTATCTAGAGCTTTGGTGAGCACTTTGAACCCCCAAGTGCTTCACACAAGTTTATAATGCCCGGGCATGAAAATAAAAAATCCTATTTTTTTCCCACAAAAATTATTTTTAGTCACTAATTTTTTTATTTTCCCAAGGGTAACAGGAGAAATTGGACCACAAAAGTTGTTGTCCAATTTGTCCTGAGTACGCTGATACCCGATATGTGGGGGGAACCACTGTTTGGGCGCACGGCAGAGCTCGGAATGGAAGGAGCACCATTTGACTTTTTCCAACCAAAATTGGCTGGAATTGAGATTGGACGCCATGTTGCATTTGGAGAGTCCCTGATGTGCCTAAACAGTGGAAACCCCCCACAAGTGACCCCATTTGGGAAACTAGACCCCTTAAGGAACTTATCTAGATCTTGGTGAGCAATTTGAACCCCCAAGTGCTTCACACAAGTTTATAACGTAGAGCCGTAAAATTAAAAAATCATATTTTTTCCACAAAAATGATCTTTTCACCCAATTTTTATTTTCCAAAGGGTAACAAGACTCCAAAAGTTATTGTGCAATTTGTCCTGAGTACGCTGATACCCCATATGTGGGGGTAAACCACTGTTTGGGTGCATGGCAGAGTTTCGAAGGGAAGGAGTGCCGTTTGACTTTTTCAACGCAGAATTGGCTGGATGCCATGTCGTGTTTGGAGAGCTCCTGATCTGCCTAAACAGTGGAAACCCCCCACAAATGACACCATTTTGGAAACTAGACCCTCAAGGAACATATGTAGATGTGTGGTGAGCACCTTGAACCCCCAAGTGCTTCACAGAAGTTTATAACATACAGCCGTAAAATAAATTTTTTTTTTTTTTACAAAAATGATTTTTTCGTCCCAATATTTTATTTTCACAAGGGTAACAGGAGAAATTGGACCCCAAAAGTTGTTGTCCAATTTGTCCTGAGTACGCTGATACCCAATATGTGGGAAAAAAACTACTGTATGGGTGCACGTTGGGGCTCGGAAGAGAAGTAGTGACGTTTTGGATTGCAGACTTTGATGGAATGGTCTGGGGGCGTCATGTCGCATTTGGAGAGCCCCTGATGCGCCTAAACAGTGGAAACCCCCCACAAGTGACCCCATTTTGGCAAATAGACCCCACAAGGAACTTATCTAGATGTGTGGTGAGCACTTTGAACCCGAAGTGCTTCACAGAAGTTTATAATGTATAGCCGTAAAAATAAAAAATATTTTTTTTTTACAAAAATTATTTTTTTCGCCCCCAATATTTTATTTTCACAAGGGTAACAGGAGAAATTGGACCCCAAAAGTTGTTGTCCAATTTGTCCTGAGTGCGCGGATACCCAATATGTGGGAGAAAACTACTGTATGGGTACATATTGGGGCTCGGAAGGGAAGTAGTGACTTATGGATTGTAGACTTTGATGGAATGGTCTGGGGGCGTCATGTCACATTTGGAGAGCCCCTGATGCGCCTAAACAGTGGAAACCCCCCACAAGTGACCCCATTTTGGAAAATAGACCCCACAAGGAACTTATCTAGATGTGTGGTGAGCACTTTGAACCCTGAAGTGCTTCACAGAAGTTTATAATGTATAGCCGTAAAAATAAAAAATATTTTTTTTTACAAAAATTATTTTTTTTCGCCCCCAATATTTTATTTTCACAAGGGTAATAGGAGAAATTGGACCCCAAAAGTTGTTGTCCAATTTGTCCTGAGTATGCGGATACCCAATATGTGGGAGAAAACTACTGTATGGGTACACATTGGGGCTCGGAAGGGAAGTAGTGACATTATGGATTGTAGACTTTGATGGAATGGTCTGGGAGCGTCATGTCGCATTTGGAGAGCCCCTGATGTGCCTAAACAGTGGAAACCCCCCACAAGTGACCCCATTTTGGAAAATAGACCCCATAAGGAACTTATCTAGATGTGTGGTGAGCGCTATGAAGCCCCAAGTGCTTCACAGAAGTTTATAACGTACAGCCGTAAAAACAAAAAAAATCATTTTTTTAAAAAAAATTATACTTTTGCCCCCAGTTTTTTATTTTCCCAAGGGTAACAGAAGAAATAGGACAAATTGCACAATAACTCTTAGGGTTCAGAGTACGCTGATACCCCATGTGGGAGTAAACTACTGTTTGGGCGCATGGCAGAGGTCAGAAGGGAAGGAGCACCGTTTGACTTTTTCAACGCAGAATTGGCTGGAATTGAGATCAGACGCCATGTCACGTTTGGACAGCCCCTGATGTGCCTAAACAGCGGAAAACCCCCAATTCTAACTCCAACCCTAACCTCAACACACCCCTAACCCTAGTCCCAACCCTAACCACAAACCTAACCCTAACACACCCCTATCCCTAATCCCAACCATAACCCTAATACTAACTTTAGCGCCAACCGTAACCCTAACTTTAACCGCAACCCTAACCTTCACCATAACCCTAATGGGAAAATGGAAATAAATACATTTTTTTAATTTTATTATTTTTCCCTAACTAAGGGGGTGATAAAGGGGGGTTTGATTAACTATTTATAGCGGGTTTTTATGATTGGCAGCTGTCACGCTAAAAGACGCTTTTTATTGCAAAAAATAGTTTTTTGCATCGCCACATTTTGAGAGCTATAATTTTTGCATATTTTGGCCCACAGAGTCATGTGAGGTCTTATTTTTTGCGGTACGAGTTGACATTTTTATTGGTACCATTTTTGAGCACGTGACATTTTTTGATCGCTTTTTATTTCGATTTTTGGGAGGTTAGAATGAACAAAAATCAGCAATTCATGAATTTCTTTTGGGGGAGGCGTTTATACCATTCCGCGTGTGGTAAAATTGATAAAGCAGTTTTATTCTTCGGGTCAGTACGATTACAGCGATACCTCATTTATATCATTTTTCTTATGTTTTGGCACTTTTATAGAATAAAAACAATCTAATATAAAGCTGAATGTATGTATGTGTGTATGTATGTGGGTATGTTTGTCCGGGATTGGAATCCGCACCGTCGCACTTACGGGCATGAAATTTTGCACGCCCGCACGTCTCGAACCCGAAAGCATCCTAGCCTATGTTTTGAATCGAAATTTTAACCCCGCGCGTTCCAAATCGCCAAACAATTTTGGCCCTATCTACATAATGGGGAGAAAGCTGAATGCTTGTGTGTATGTCCGGCATAGGAATCTGCATTTACGGGCATGAAATTTTGCACACCCACACGTCTCGACCCCGGGAGCGTCATAGGCTAGGTTTTGAGTCGAAATTTTAACCCCACACATTCCAAATCGGCAAATAATTTTGGCCCGGGATAGGAATCTGCACCGTTGTACTTACGGGCATGAAATTTTGCATGCCCGCACATCTCAACCCCAGGAGCATCATAGGCTATGTGTTGAATGGAAATTTTAACCCCCGCACGTTCCAAATCGCCAAAACAATTTTGGCCCTATCTACATAATGGGGAGAAAGCTGAATGCTTGTGTGTATGTCCGGCATAGGAATCTGCATTTACGGGCATGAAATTTTGCACACCCGCACGTCTCGACCCCGGGAGCGTCATAGGCTAGGTTTTGAGTCGAAATTTTAACCCCGCGCATTCCAAATCGGCAAATAATTTTGGCCCGGGATAGGAATCTGCACCGTTGTACTTACGGGCATGAAATTTTGCATGCCCGCACATCTCAACCCCAGGAGCATCATAGGCTATGTGTTGAATGGAAATTTTAACCCCCGCACGTTCAATCGCCAAAATTTTGGCCTATCTAATAATGGGGAGAAGCTGAATGTTGTGTGTTGTCCGGCATAGGAATCTGCATTTTACGGCATGAAATTTTACACACCCAGTCCGACAGCCGGGAGCGTCATAGGGTAGTTTTAGTCAAATTTAACCGGATTCCAAATCGGCAATATTTTGGCCGGATTAATTCTGCACCGTTGACTTACGTGCATGAATTTGCATCGACATCTCAACCGGGGCATCATAGGCTATGTGTGAATGAAATTTACCGACTTTTTGGGGAGTGATTTTATGTGCAGAATAAATTTTTGTTAACATAGTCTTTTTGTTACAGTACGCGTTTTAATTAACCCAGCGAAGCCGGTACTACAGCTATTATAAAAAATAATTATTTTGCATGCTTATTCTGCGCTTATTTTTTATTTTTCACTTGATTGTATGATGGTCGTTTTTGCGACAAATGCGTTTCAGGGGTACAGTTATTTATATGGTCTTTTGATCGCGTGTTATCACTTTGTTCAGCGTATATGATAAAGCACTATTTTGCTTGTTTTATTTTTTTTTTTAGGGTCACAAAAGGTAACTAATGGACAGTTTTATAGGGGGGGTCGTTACGGACGCGGCGATACCAAATATATGTACTTTTATTGTTTTATTTTTTTTATTTACAGGAAGAAATTAATTTATTGGGGAATATTTTTTTTTTTTTATTTATTTTGGAAATTTTTTTTTACACGTTTATTTTTATTTTTTTTACTTTTTTACATTGTCCCAGGGTGGGACATAACTGTAAAATGTGAGATCGCTGGTCTCACAGTGTTCACAGCACTCTGTGAGACCAGCGATCTCACAGGCAGCGCTGCAGGCTTCTCAGTGCCTGCTCTCGGCAGGCACTGAGGAAGCCGCCTCCCTCCAGGACCCCGGCGCCATCTTGGATCCGGGTCCTGGGAGGGAGGAAGCCCTTAGAACAGCGCGATCACATCGCGCTGTTCTGAGGGTCTCAGGGGGGCGCGCTTGGAGCCCCCTCCCTGCGCGATGCTCCCCTGTGCCCCTAGTACACCGCGATCATGTTTGATCGCGGTGTGCAAGGTGTTAATGTGCCGGGAGCGGTCCGTGACCGCTCCTGGCACAGAGTCCCTGGTGTCAGCTGTGATAATCAGCTGACACCCGGCGGCGATTAGCTAATCGCTATGACGTACTATCCCGTCCATGGTCAGATTGTCACGGGTTTTATGGACGGGATAGTATGTCAGATGTCAGAGAGGGGTTAAGTGGACAATCCTACTAACCGCTTTGGTAAGGACATGTTTGATGTTCCTGAACACGTGCTAGTGCAAGGAAGAGATGGCACACCGAGAGAAAGTGCTTGCTGGGGACTGAATCGGCTGAAATCCTATGTCAACAAGCCAAAATTGCAACATTTCCACAGCAAACAGCCTAAAACTGTGTCTGTTTAGCCTTTTGGCCTGTGTGTTTTTGGCTTCAAATTTTCTCTTTCATTCCAAGGTCTGGGGTAGGGACAGCTGAAATGTGTGCTGGGACAAGGATTTGAAATTGCCTGAAGATGGAAAGTCAGAATTTGCATGGATAGGTGCAGGGCAGCAGGCATCTGTGCCAGTGTTATGGACAAGGGATTGGAAAGCACCTAGCACAGGAGAAGAGGCAGTGGTGTCCCTTGATGGCACCAATCATGGACCCAGGCGTTCAGACCACTGAGATGGGTGATTAGATGATAGATTATAGGGAAATATAGACAGATAGAGAAAGAATGTGTAATAAAATGTAACTTTTATTATATATGAGTAAAAACCTTTAAATTCACATACATCCAATAAGGATGTATATTGGATCTAACTACAGCAGTTTTGTATTAATTGCAGCTGCAATCTACTAAATCCCGATAAATATAGGTGTAGAATATGTTACAAATAGAAACGGATTCCCTGACTATTGTACCTTGTAAATTATAAGTCAGGTAATTTTATTCCCTTATCAGATGCTTATTATAAATTAATTGATTATTTAGCCTTATAGGAGACTTTAAAAACTACTTTAGTCCCAAATAGTTTGACTAAGAGCCTGTAAATAGCTTTTAATAATTCTTGTAGCATATTGTCAGTCAATAATAATTAATTATAATAGACCATCATGTGCCTGTATGTTGACTGATGAATCGGTATAATACATTTAACTAAGAAAAATGCAAAAGATCCTTATTAAACCAGACCACTGCAACCATGTACCTTTTTCCCCCTTCCATTCACCCCCCTTTTCCCAATGTCACCCACAAGGAAGTAGCGCATTCCTGCAATTGAAGTGGAAACAGAGGAGACATGCAATGGCCTGCATGTTACGCATGTGAAGTAGTAACATACCCCCAACATCCTGTGGTAGTTGCCAAATTTTGGACTGTCCTTCTGGATCAGGGACAGTTGGGAGGTATAAGTATAGGTTATTGACACAACAGAAACAAAATGTCTGCATGCACTGTGCTGTACAGAAAGCATTGCTCCAAAAAAAACATTACCTTATCTGATCTCAGTTTAAGCAGTGTAGCTATTGGCTAAAACCTGCACCAATGTCACGCTGTCTCTGCGTACCGGAGGTTAGGGGCCTAAGCTGACCCTAAGCTGGGGCCCTGACTAATCCCTCTACCTGGAGGTACTGTTAAAGGTACAGAGGTCCAGGCCGCCAGCGTAATCCCTACCTCCTGAGGATCCCTGAACCTCAGTGATCTAGTCCTGAGAAGGACCCCGATCACAACAACAGGGAACGGGATAATATAAGCCCACACACAGTACTAGACGAACGAGACAGTACAAGGGGAAAATCAACAACCACCTTGCATACAAAACTACATCACAACAACATAGGGAACACCAACGGGTAAGGAGATAAATGATAAAGCGAGGAAGGGAAAAAAACACACACAAAGTACACTTCACTCTAAACTCCAAAATACCACAAGCCGCTCTGTTTGTCTGCCAGGAATGCTTTCACCGACACTTCCCTAGCAGACTGGCAGGTATTTGAAGGAATCCCATTACAGCAACATTAATTGCAGCTGGGCGGGCTGGCCTCGTCTAGCACAGAGAGAGGGAGAATTAACTCCCTCACTGCCGAAAAACACCCAGCACCAGAAACTCAGCTGTGAGAAGTCAGGCTGTGCAATCGCGACGATCTTCGTAGCGACACACCCATGACAGTACCCCCCCTTCTACGAGGGGCCTCCGGACCCTCAGGGTCGGGTTTATCTGGGTGAGTAGTGTGGAAGGCCCGAATTAATCGGTCTGCGTTAATATCCGACGCAGGAACCCACGTCCTCTCCTCAGGACCATACCCCCTCCAATGAACCAGGTACTGAAGGGACCGGCGATTCAGACGTGAATCGATGATTCTCGACACCTGTTACCATTGACCACCACAGGAGGAGGAGGTAAAGGTGAAGGTATCACCGGCACCACATACCTCTTAAGCAAGGATCTGTGGAGCACATTGTGAATTTTAAATGTAGGAGGGAGGTCAAGACGGAATGCCACCGGATTAATTATAGAACTGATCTCGTATGGCCGGATGAACCTGGGACTCAGTTTCCAGGAGGGAACCTTAAGTTTTATATTCTTGGTAGACAACCATACCAGATCGTTCACACTTAGGTCCGGACCAGACACTCTCCTCCTATCAGCCATACGTTTGTATCGGTTCCCCATAGTACTCAGATTATTCAGCACTCCTCTCCACACTGAAGCAAGTGACGACGAAAATCGTTCCTCCTCAGGAACCCCAGAAGAGCCCCCCCTATTGAAAGTACAAAACTGGGGGTGAAAACCATATGCCCCAAAAAAAGGGGACTTACCAGTGGACTCGCTCCGCCTATTATTAAGAGCAAACTCCGCCAGAGGCAAGAAAGAAGCCCAGTCCTCCTGGTTCTCTGACACAAAACACCGGAGATACAGTCAGGGCCAGAAATATTTGGACAGTGACACAATTTTCGCGAGTTGGGCTCTGCATGCCACCACATTGGATTTGAAATGAAACCTCTACAACAGAATTCAAGTGCAGATTGTAACGTTTAATTTGAAGGGTTGAACAAAAATATGTGTTAGAAAATGTAGGAATTGTACACATTTCTTTACAAACACTCCACATTTTAGGAGGTCAAAAGTAATTGGACAAATAAACATAACCCAAACAAAATATTTTTATTTTCAATATTTTGTGGCGAATCCTTTGGAGGCAATCACTGCCTTAAGTCTGGAACCCATGGACATCACCAAACGCTGGGTTTTCTCCTTCTTAATGCTTTGCCAGGCCTTTACAGCCGCAGCCTTCAGGTCTTGCTTGTTTGTGGGTCTTTCCCTCTTAAGTCTGGATTTGAGCAAGTGAAATGCATGCTCAATTGGGTTAAGATCTGGTGATTGACTTGGCCATTGAAGAATGTTCCACTTTTTTGCACTCATTAACTCCTGTGTAGCTTTGGCTGTATGCTTGGGGTCATTATCCATCTGTACTATGAAGCGCCGTCCAATCAAGTTTGCAGCATTTGGCTGAATCTGGGCTGAAAGTATATCCCGGTACACTTTAGAATTCATCCGGCTACTCTTGTCTGCTGTTATGTCATCAATAAACACAAGTGACCCAGTGCCATTGAAAGCCATGCATGCCCATGCCATCACGTTGCCTCCACCATGTTTTACAGAGGATGTGGTGTGCCTTGGATCATGTGCCGTTCCCTTTCTTCTCCAAACTTTTGGCTTCCCATCATTCTGGTACAGGTTCATCTTTGTCTCATCTGTCCATAGAATACTTTTCCAGAACTGAGCTGGCTTCTGGAGGTGTTTTTCAGCAAATTTAACTGTGGCCTGTCTATTTTTGGAATTGATGAATGGTTTGCATCTAGATGTGAACCCTTTGTATTTACTTTCATGGAGTCTTCTCTTTACTGTTGACTTAGAGACAGATACACCTACTTCACTGAGAGTGTTCTGGACTTCAGTTGATGTTGTGAACGGGTTCTTCTTCACCAAAGAAAGTATGCGGCGATCATCCACCACTGTTGTCTTCCGTGGGCTCCCAGGTCTTTTTGGATTGATGAGTTCACCAGTGCTTTCTTTCTTTCTCAGGATGTACCAAATTGTAGATTTTGCCACTTCTAATGTTGTAGCAATTTCTTGGATGGGTTTTTTTCTGTTCTTGCAGCTTAAGGATGGCTTGTTTCACCTGCATGGAGAGCTCCTGTGACCGCATGTTTCCTTCACAGCAAAACCTTCCAAATGCAAACACCACACCTCAAATCAACTCCGGCCCTTTCATCTGCTTAATTGAGAATGACATAACAAAGGGATTGCCCACACCTGTCCATGAAATAGCCTTGGAGTCATTTGTCCAATTACTTTTGGTCCCTTTAAAAACAGGGTGGCACATGTTAAGGAGCTGAAACTCCTAAACCCTTCATCCAATTTTAATGTGGATACCCTCAAATGAAAGCTGAAAGTCTGGACTTCAACTGCATCTGAATTGTTTTGCTGAAAATTCATTGTGGTAATGTCTAGAACCAAAATTAGATAAATGTTGTCTCTGTCCAAATATATATGGACCTAACTGTATGTCTCCAAGCTCTGGTTCAGACGCTCTGTCTGACCATTGGTCTGCGGATGAAAAGCCGATGAAAATGACAACTGCATCCCCCGCCGTGTACAAAATGCCCTCCAGAATTTGGACACAAACTGAGACCCCCGATCCGACACCACATCGGAGGGTACCCCGTGAAGCCTTACAATCTCCCCAATGAACACCTGCGCAAAAGTTTTAGCATTAGGAAGAGCGGGAAGAGCGATAAAATGTGCCATCTTGCTGAACCTGTCCACTACAACGAGTATGACTGTTTTACCCGAAGATGGCGGGAGATCCGTAATGAAGTCCATAGACAGATGAGTCCACGGACGCTCTGGGATCTTCAAAGGTAAGAGGGCCCCAGACGGACGGGTATGTGGGGTCTTAGAGCGCGCACAAACCTCGCAGGACGCGACAAAAGTTACCACCTCCCTATGTAAGTTAGGCCACCAAAACCGACGCGAGAGGAGATCCTCAGTTGCTTTACTCCCTGGGTGTCCTGCCAAAGCTGAATTATGGTGTGCCTCGATCACCTTTTGTCGCAACTGATTTGGAACAAACAGTCTCCCTGGAGGTCCTACAGGGGCGTCCCCCTGAGCCTCCAATACCTCCTCCTCAAGCTCAGAGCATACTGCCGACACCACCACCCCCTCCTGAAGGATAGGAACCGGGTCCTCCGTATTCCCGGCCCCAGGGAAACTACGAGATAAGGCATCCACCTTTACATTTTTTGACCCAGGACGATATGTGACGAAAAAATTAAACCTGGTAAAAAATAATGACCACCTAGCTTGTCTGGGATTCAGACGTTTTGCAGACTCCAGATATAGCAGGTTCTTGTGATCGGTGATGACAGTGACCGGATGGACTGCCCCCTCCAAAAAATGGCGCCACTCCTCAAAAGCCAACTTAATGGCCAAGAGTTCCCTATTGCCGACATCGTAATTCCTCTCAGCGGACGACAGTTTTTTAGAGAAAAATGCGCACGGATGCCACTTACCAGGGGACGAACCTTGTGACAATACTGCTCCCACCCCTACCTCGGAAGCGTCTACCTCTACAATGAACGGCTGTGACGCATCAGGTTGAATAAGTATGGGTGCCGAGGCAAAGCATTTTTCAAGGAGGAGAATGCTTGACAAGCCTTGTCAGACCACCTAGAAAAATCCGTCCTCTTTTTTGTCATGTCTGTGAGAGGTTTAACCATGGACGAGAAATTACGAATAAATTTCCGGTAATAATTAGCAAACCCCAGGAAACGTTGTAGAGCCTTAAGATTCTCTGGCAGATCCCACTCAGGAACTGCCCGTACTTTCCCAGGGTCTATACGAAAACCGGACGCTGAAACCAGAAAGCCTAAAAACTGGAGTTCCTGTACGGCGAATACACACTTTTCCCATTTGGCGTACAGTTTATTATCCCGCTAGATCTGTAACACCTGCCTAACATGCTCCTGATGAGACACAAGATCCGGCGAGTAAATTAAGATATCATCCAGATATATGACCACAAACTGTCCCACCAGGTGGCGAAAAATGTCATTTACAAAGTGTTGGAACACCGCCGGGGCATTAGTCAGACCGAATGGCATGACAAGGTTCTCATAATGCCCCTCTGGAGTGTTAAACGCCGTCTTCCACTCATCCCCCTCCTTCATCCTAATCAGATTGTACGCCCCCCTGAGATCCAACTTAGAGAACCATTTGGCGCCCATGATCTGATTGAAGAGATCGGAATAAGTGGGAGCGAATACGGATCTCGGACCGTAATCCGATTAAGTTCACGGAAATCCAGGCAAGGGCGTAGGCCTCCATCTTTCTTCTTCACAAAGAAGAACCCCGCGGCCACCAGGGAAGATGAAGGTCTAATATGCCCCTTTGCCAGACTTTCAGCAATATAATCCTTCATGGCCTGCCTCTCAGGACCAGATAGGTTATACAACCTAGATTTAGGTAACTTGGCCTCAGGGAGCAGTTTTACAGAACAGTCATACACGCGATGAGGAGGTAGTTCCTGACACCCTTTCTCCGAGAATACATCCTCAAAGTCCGCCAGAAATGGAGGTAAGACCCTAGGAGTGACCGCACCGATAACCGTATTCATGCAGTTTTTATTACAGAATTCACTCCATTGGCTTATCTCTCTGGATTGCCAATCAATAACTGGGTTATGCTTAATTAACCAAGGAAGGCCCAACACTATAGGAGTGGGAAGACCCTCCAACACGTAACAAGACAACAGTTCTTTATGTATCGCCCCCACTTGAAGTTTTACGTTATGCACAGCTTGCAAAAAACTTCCCTGACCGAGAGGTCTGGCGTCGATCGAGAATATGGGGATGGGTTTAGCCAACACACTCAATTGCATACCTTGAACCCGGGCAAACCGAGCGTCCACCAGATTAGCCCCGGCCCCACTATCCAGAAGAACAGATATCCTCTCAGTTCTCGTACCCACCACCACCTCTGCCGGTACGAGAAACTGAGACGAACTTAGGGACGAAATACTTACTCCCAGATTGCCGTCCACCACACAACCTGGGATCAATAGTTTTCCGACGACCCTTTACTCTGCAAAGGACGGGATGGACACCCCCCAATAAAATGTCCCTTTTTCCCACAGAAGAAACAACTTCCTGTTTTGTGGCGCCCCGCCGGTCCCCTCCCCCGAAATGATGTCCCTCCTAATTGCATAGGCTCCTTTGGACTGACCAGGGGAACCTCCATATAAGGGACCCTTGAGGAAGGTGGAATCATCACAGAGGGCGGAGTTACCCCGCACCTCTCCCGAAGCCGTCTGTCAATACGAATAGCAAGGGCCATAGCGGCTTCCAGTGACGCGGGAGAGTCATACTGTGCCAATACATCCTTTAATTTGTCAGATAAACCTTGACAAAACTGGCTCCTAAGAGCCGGGTCATTCCACTGGGTGTCCGTGGCCCACCTACGGAACTCTGAACAGAATTCCTCCGCCGGACGATCTCCCTGCTGGATCCTACGTAACTTAGATTCAACAAGGGAGATCCGATCCGGGTCATCATATACAAGACCCAGAGCTGCAAAAAACCTATCCACTGACTGGAGAGCCGGGGAGCCCAGGGGAAGGGAGAACGCCCATGATTGTGGGTCCCCTTGTAGGAGCGAGATGACAATTCCCACCCTTTGCTCATCACTCCCCGATGACTGTGGCCGCAGCCGAAAGTACAATTTACATGCCTCCCGAAAAACAAAAAACTTGTCCCGCCCCCCAGTGAACCTGTCAGGGAGAGCTACTTTAGGTTCTGGTCCGGCTTGCTCCGGGGGTACAAAACCTTGGACTTAACGTCCGCCAGCTCCATGGACAAACTCTGCAACTGCCGAGCAAGACTGGCTACTGGATCCATGGTAGCTGGAGAGAATCTTTTGTCGGTCGGTGAAAATGTCACGCTGTCTCTGCATACCGGAGGTTAGGGGCCTAAGCTGACCCTAAGCTGGGGCCCTGAATAATTGTAATGTATGGTATACAGTTCATATAGCGTCTTGTGCTTGGGTGCGAGGAAAACACATGAGACACAGATTTGATATGTAAGGACTTGTATTACTTCATACAAGTAGGCAAAAGGGTCACACAGTTTGCAGGTACAAAGGCAGGAGACACAGCAGGCCAGAGTAACTTCAAGCTCAGCAACAACTCTCCACAACAAGTTCAGGATCTCTTCTCTGTTACCGCAATTCCCTTGCAAACGTGGATTTACCAAACAGCAGGTTTCCAGAGTCCACAAGTGTTCCAAAGTTCCTCAGTAGGAAATGGCTGGAGTACAAGTCCAAGGTTTCCAGGAGTCAGGTCACAGGCTGACTGCAGGCTTGATTCTGAAGCACTGATTGCTCAGCTGAGGCTGCTTAAGAGGCAAGAGAGAGAGAATCAGGGCGGGAACATGAAAGCTGGAAACTCCATATTGACTGAGGGCAAGATAGCTGCATCAAGACAGAAAGCAAAATGGCCGAGGGAAAAAACTGAGTTTCAAGAAACATGTCAAAAGAGACAAAGAACCTTACATTACTCCCCCTTAGGGACAACCTCCGGATGACCTCAGACCAGCCTTGTCTGGGTACCTCTGATGAAACTGGCGGAGCAAGCGAGGAGCATTAATGTTATTGGCTGGTTCCCATGAGTTGTCCTCCACTGGGTAGCCCTGCCATTTAATCAAATATTGTAACTGATTTCTGTACAACTTGTAATCTAGAATCCTTTCCACCACAAATTCTTCCTGACCATCGACCAGCACTGGGTCAGGGCAAGGAGAAGAACGTCCAGGAAACGTATTGGGTGTTGCAGCCTTTAGTAGAGATACATGAAAGACAGGGTGGATTCTCATAGTTCTGGGCAGTTGAAGACGACAAGCAACGGCACTTATAATTTTACTGATTTTATAGGGTCCAATGTACTTATGTCCCAATTTAGACGATGGAATCTTTAACTTAAGATTTCTGGTTGACAGCCAGACCAAGTCTCCTACCTTGAAAGCTGGTGCAGGTTTACGAAATTTATCTGCTGCTTTCTTGTACCTTTCCTGAGCCAATTCCAGATTTTCCTTTAGAAGATCCATATTCTTTTGTAAAGACGTGATTCTTTCAGACACTGCCGGCAAGGGCGTTTCTATGGGAAATCGAGGAAGAATGTTAGGATGATAACCTAAATTGGAGTAAAAAGGAGACTGCTTAGTGGAGGCGCTCTGAGAGTTGTTATAAGAGAACTCAGCCAGTGGGAGTAGATCCACCCAGTCATCCTGTAGGTGGCAGATAAAGCAGTAGAGATACTGCTCCAGGGTCTGATTGGTTCGTTCTGTCTGTCCATTAGTCTGGGATGAAAAGCAGAAGAAAGGTTTACTTTAATGTCCAATGCGGCACAGAAATTTTGCCAAAACCTTGAAGTGAATTGCACCCCTCGATCCAAAATGACCTCATCCGGTACTCCATGCAAGCGAAACACATTCTTAATCATCAAATCTGATGTCTGTTTTGCAGTGGGTAAGCCGACACAGGGAATAAAATGAGCTGCCTTTGTTTAAACGATCGACCACCACTAGAATGGTGTTCTTCCCTTGAGAGGTTGGTAACTCCACAATGAAGTCCATAGAAATGGATCCCCATGGGCGTGACGGGGTGGGAAGGGGTTGCAACAGACCAGTTGGTGAGGAGCGAGGTGTTTTGCATCTTTTGCACAGACTTCGCATGAAGTGACATAGTTTAAAACGTCTTTCCTGTAAGTGGGCCACCAAAAGAAACGAGAAAGAAATTCTTGTGTCTTTAGAATTCCTCTATGCCCAGCTATCTTGGAATCATGGATGAGTTGCAATACTCTCAATCTGACTGTTTCAGGTATATACAGACGTTGTCCCTGAATCCACACACCATTCTTAAAGACAAGACTTACGTCCCTTGGGGTTGTGCCAACAAAGAATCTGCATGATATGCTTCCTTGATGTCCTTAAGTAGGTCTTGATTATGAATCACTCCCAGGAATCTAGAGTCAGGAAGAACAGTCTTAGGAGGAGTAAGTGGACGGGTCTCTGTTGAATGAATCCTAGAGAGTGCATCAGCCTTACCATTGCGCGATCCTGGCCTATAAGAAATTACAAAATTAAATTGGTTTAGGAAAAGATTCCAGCGAGCCTGGCGAGGAGTCAGGCACTTAGCCGACCTGATAAATTCAAGGTTACGATGGTCTGTCAGGACGACTATTTGCTGTGCAGCTCCCTGAAGTAGGTGTCTCCATTCCTTGAATGCGGCAATAATGGCCAACAATTCTCTATTGCCCACATCGTAGTTCCTCTCAGCCGAAGACAACCGCTGGGAAAAGAAAGCACAGGGATGCAAGACATTCTTCTCACCTGTTCTCTGAGAGAGTATAGCTCCAACGGCACAGTCTGAAGCATCCACCTCTATTATGAAGGCAAGTTCGGGGTTGGGATGTACTAAGATAGGTGCGGTGGTAAATTTATCCTTTAGACGGGAAAATGCTTCCTGGGCTTGCGGGGTCCAGGAGAACCTAGACTCTTTCCGGGTAAGTTGGGTGATAGGTGACACTACCTCAGAGAAATTCCTAATAAAACGTCTATAGAAGTTGGCAAACCCGATAAAGCGCTGCACCTCCTTCACATTCCTAGGAATTGGCCAATCCTTGATGGCTTGGGTCTTGCTTCCATCCATACTAATCCCTTGCGTAGACAGTACATACCCCAGAAATTGATTCTCGGTCCTATGGAATTCACACTTTTCAAGTTTGATGTAAAGATGGTTCTGTCTTAGGCGTTCTAAGACCGTTCTCACATGTCCATGATGTTCCTCTGTGGAGTTAGAAAAAATTAAAATATCATCCAGATAAATCACCACAAATGTATCTAGGAGATCCCTGAAAATGTCATTCACCAAGTGTTGGAAAGTGGCTGGGGCGGTACTCAGACCAAAAGGCATAACTAGATATTCAAAGTGTCCATAGCGTGACCTGAATGCAGTCTTCCATTCATCCCCAGGTCTAATACGGACCAAGTTATAGGCCCCACGGAGATCCAGTTTAGAGAAAATTTTGGCATGCCGCACTCTCTCCAATAACTCAGGGATTAAAGGCAATGGATAACGGTTTCTAATAGTAACATTATTGAGTTCCCTATAGTCTATGCAGGGTCTCAGAGATCCATCTTTCTTCTTCACAATGAAGATGGGTGCACCTGCAGGAGATGAAGAGGGGCGTATGAAGCCCTTGGCTAGATTTTCATCTATGTAGTCCTTCAAAGCCTTTAGCTCGGGCCCCGCCAGGGGTAGATCTTACCAAAAGGTATCTCTGCTCCAGGCAATAATTCAATGGACAATCATATGGACGGTGAGGGGGAAGCTGGTCAGCGTTCTTCTTGTTACTTAAATCCACATAGTCCTGGTATACAGCTGGTAGTTCAGGGGCTGACATGGTTCCTTTAGGAACAGAGAAAGCTGAAACTTCTGGACTCATCTGTTTCTCCGGAAAGTGTAATTCCTTGGTCTCCCAGTTAATGGTAGGGTTCTGAGCCTGCAGCCATGGTAGCCCTAGAATAATGGTAAAGTGGGGAGAAGAGATAAGCATAAAGGACAGTTTCTCTTGATGATCTTTACCCATAAGGACCCTCAAAGGCTCAGTTTCCTGATCCACTGGTCCAGAGGTCAGCAGGGAGCCATCCACAGTCTCCATCTGTACTGGAGTAGCCTTCTTCACTGAATGTATCCCCCGTTTCAGAGCAAAGGAGATATCCATAAAATTTCCACTTGCCCCTGAGTCGATCATAGCAGAGCTAGACACCCAGACTGAGTCAACCCAGAGTTTGATGGAAAGGAAGCAATGAGAATTGTTTTTTTCTTACAACTCAGCTGGGACACCGCTGAGGAAACTTGAAAAATTGCAGCGTTTACACAGTCATCGTCCTCAGAAGTAACAGAGTTTAAGTCCGAGAAATCAATATCTGTTGCTGCAGATCTCTCTGGAGCCTGCGGCTCGGACCTGACAGATCTCCTCTCACAACACTCACAGTGAATGACTGCTGCAGTAGTCTTACGAGAACGGCTGGGGCAGTTTATAATGAAGTGCCCTGACTTACCACAGTAGAAACATAGATTTTCCTTTAAACGATGTTCTTTGCGTGCATCACTAACCCGTCTTTGTAAAGAGTCCACCTGCATGGGTTCAGGTTCTGGTTCCCTTGTGATCCTACTCAAAGGTTCCTTAGCTGGGGAGGAAGGTAGGAAAAGGTTAGTGCGATTACTTTCGAACCATCTCTCTTGCCTGCGTTCAGTCAGACGAGCATCAATACGGATGCAGTAGTTAATAAAGTTACCTAACGCAGTGGGAGGGTCGGCACGAGCAAGTTCATCCTTAATCAGTGAAGACAACCCTTTCCGAAAAATAGATTTTTTGGCGGAACTGTCCCAAGTGGTATCGAGGGCCCATCTCCTGAAATCCAAGGCATATTCGGCTACTGAGCGCTTACCTTGGCGCAAAGTTAACATGGCTGCTTCAGCTGTTGCACCTCGATTGGGGTCATCAAACACCTGCCCCATGGCTGAAATGAAAGCATCAAGATGATTCAAACATTCATCCCCAGTCTCAATCAGAGGGTTTGCCCACATCAAAGCCTTGTTGGTAAGCAACATGATTATAGTAAGCACTTTAGATCGTTCAGTGGGGAATTGTGAAGCATGTGCAGAAAAAAAAAGATTGCATTGGTTAATAAATCCCCTGAATTTCTCACGTTCACCGCCAAAATGAAAAGGGGTAACTTGGGGATCCCAGAACTCGGGGTTATGGCAGGAGCCTGGACTCGTTCCTCTAGAGCCTCAATCCTGGCTCGTAAATCCTGGGTAGTTTGTCCAAACACTTGCAAATTGTGATTAGTGAGGTCCTGTAGGCTTGCAAAACGGGTCTTTAAAGTCTGTATATCTGCAAGGATTGTATCAGTCACTCCGCGAGCCTCCATCTTCCAGATCTTTTAAGACAGGAGTACTGGAAGGAGAAGAGGAAAGGGAAAAACAAAACACAATAGTGTTTACCTGTGGTAACACTGCAGAGTAAAATTAAGGGAATGCGCTCACCTGGAATGGTTGTGAGAAGTCACAACCACTGTCATCACAGAAGGTATAAACGGACATCTGATATCCACAGTCACAGCAGACACAGCCTTCCCAGACCCAGCAGACACTAACGTTGGCTTCAGAATCTTGTAATGTATGGTATACAGTTCATATAGCGTCTTGTGCTTGGGTGCGAGGAAAACACATGAGACACAGGTTTGATATGGAAGGACTTGTATTACTTCATACAAGTAGGCAAAAGGGTCACACAGTTTGCAGGTACAAAGGGAGGAGACACAGCAGGCCAGAGTAACTTCAAGCTCAGCAACAACTCTCCACAAGAGGTTCAGGATCTCTTCTCTGTTACCGCAATTCCCTTGCAAACGTGGATTTACCAAACAGCAGGTTTCCAGAGTCCACAAGTGTTCCAAAGTTCCTCAGTAGGAAATGGCTGGAGTACAAGTCCAAGGTTTCCAGGAGTCAGGTCACAGGCTGACTGCAGGCTTGATTCTGAAGCACTGATTGCTCAGCTGAGCTGCTTAAGAGGCAAGAGGGAGAGAATCAGGGCGGGAACATGAAAGCTGGAAACTCCATATTGACTGAGGGCAAGATAGCTGCAGCAAGACAGAAAGCAAAATGGCCGAGGGAAAAAACTGAGTTTCAAGAAACATGTCAAAAGAGACAAAGAACCTTACACTAATCTGTTATGTTTCGGTAGCTGAGGAGTGCAGGTAAAAAAGGCAATACACCAGAGAAGTTGGAATCTATGAGATTGCAGTACCCTGACTAACCACCACAACTAGAGGCAGCCGTGGAGCGTTCCTACGTTGGTCCTAGACGCCTCGTCACAGCCTGAGAAACTAACTACACCTAAAGATAGAAAGAGGAAAGCTATCTGCCCCGGAGCAGATCCCCAAAGAACATAGAAAGCCCCCAAACATGTAATGGCGGTTAGACAAGATGAAATACTGACACAGACAGAAAATAGTATGAGCAAACGTTGGGGCCCAAACTACCTAAATAGAAAAGGATAGGAAGGGCACTTACTGCAATCCCAAAAAACCCTGAAAAGCACCAACTCTACTAATTTCAAAATCACCTGAGATCACACGACCTCTACCACCTAAATTAGTTCTCTGGTGTAACAAAATCAAAACAGCAGCCACTGAAAAAACTGGAAAAAGCAAAAGTACAAACATCAGTGGCTGAACTAAACTGAGAGGGCAAAAGCCCCCGGAGGGGACCCTGAAGGCCCCCACAGAAGTGCAGGACAAAATGCAAAAATCAAGCACAAAAACAAAAAGAAGAAAATGTCTTATCTGTTAGCAGGAGATGCAGACACGACACAGCAGGCTACAAAGGAAACAGGACTCAAGGATTGAGACCAGAACAATTGATCACCGGCAACCCTGATGGGAAGGCGACTCCCTTATATAAGACCAGTCAGTAACACCTGATTCCCACTCCTCACAATCTTCACTGGATAGTCCAGTACCGCTTGTAACCACCAGAGGGAGCCTCTGCTCAGAACTCATTTCAAGTCCATTCACAACAGTACCCCCCCTTGAGGAGGGGTCACCGAACCCTCACTTGAGCAACCAGGTCGGTCAGGATGAGTTCTATGATACGCACGGATGAGTCTCCTAGCATGGATGTCCGAAGCAAACACCCAAGAATTGTCTTCCTGACCATAACCTCTCCACTTAACCAAATACTGGAGTTTCCGTCTAGAAAAACGAGAATTCAATATTTTCTCAACCACAAACTCCATATTGCCCTCAACCAGAACAGGGTCAGGAGGCAAAGCAGTAGGAACCACTGGCTCAACAAACCTCTTCAACAAGGACTTGTGGAACACGTTATGGATCTTAAATGTCCCTGGAAGAAGCAAACGAAAAGAAACAGGATTAAGAATCTCCATGATCTTATAAGGTCCAATGAACCTAGGCTTAAATTTAGGAGATGCCACTCTCATAGGAATATTTCTTGAGGACAACCAGACCAAGTCCCCCACTTTAAACCGAGGACCATCAGTCCTATGCCGGTTAGCAAACCGCTGGGCCCTCTCCTGAGAGAGGGACAACCTCTCCACTACCTGGTCCCAAATCTGTTGCATACGCTCCACAACAGAGTCAACACCTGGACAGACAGAAGCCTCCGTCTGTCCTGAAGAAAATCGAGGGTGAAACCCAGAATTACAGAAAAATGGAGACATCAAAGTGGCAGAGCTAGCCCTATTATTAAGAGCAAACTCAGCCAAAGGCAAAAAAAAGACCCAGTCATCCTGATCAGCAGACACAAAGCATCTTAAATAAGTCTCCAATGTCTGGTTTGTTCTCTCAGTTTGACCATTGGTCTGAGGATGAAACGCCGAGGAGAAAGACAATTGAACACCAAGTTTAGAACAAAAGGTCCTCCAAAATCTGGAAACAAACTGGACTCCTCTGTCAGACACAATGTTCTCAGGAATGCCGTGTAAACGAACCACGTGCTGAAGGAACAAAGGCACCAATTCAGAGGAGGAAGGCAACTTAGGTAATGGCACAAGATGTATCATCTTGGAAAACCTATCACAAATCACCCAGATGACGGTCATTCTCTGAGAAACAGGGAGGTCGGAAATGAAATCCATAGAGCTATGGGTCCATGGTCTCTTGGGCACAGGCAATGGCATCAACAAACCACTAGAGCGAGAGCAAGGCTTGGAGCGAGAGCAAGTCCCGCAGGACTGCACAAATTCCCTGACATCACGAGACAAGGTAGGCCACCAAAAGGACCGACTAACCAAGTCTCTGGTACCAAAAATTCCGGGATGCCCAGCCAACGCGGAACAATGAATCTCAGACATCACACTCTTTTTCCACTGGTCCGGGACAAACAATTTTCCAACAGGGCAGCGCTCGGGCCTATCCTCCTGAAACCCCTCCAGAGCAAGTCTCAAATTGGGTGAGATGGCGGAAAGAACTACACCCTCTTTCAAAATAACAGAAGGATCAGATAACTCAGGAGAGTCCGCAAGGAAACTCCTCGAGAGTGCATCCGCCTTAACATTCTTAGTGCCAGGAAGAAAGGAAACCACAAAATTAAAAAACAAGGCCCACCTGGCCTGTCTAGGATTGAGTCGCTTGGCAGATTCCAGATAAACCAGATTCTTATGGTCCGTAAGGACCACCACCTGATGTTTGGCTCCCTCCAGCCAATGTCTCCACTCTTCAAAAGCCCACTTCATGGCCAGTAACTCCCGATTACCCACGTCATAATTACGTTCAGTAGGAGAAAATTTTCGAGAGAAAAAGGCACAAGGGTTACTTTTAGAGGTCTCTGGATCTTTTTGGGACAAAACGGCACCTGCCCCAATTTCAGAGGCATCAACCTCCACCTGAAATGGCAGAGAAACATCAGGCTGCCGTAGAACAGGAGCAGAAGTGAATCTCTGCTTAAGTTCCTGAAATGCAGAGACTGCCACAGGAGGCCAATTCACCACATCAGAACCCTTTCTGGTCAAATCAGTCAATGGTTTAACAATAACCGAGAAATTACCAATAAATTTATGATAAAAATTGGCAAAACCCAAAAATCTTTGAAGAGCCTTTAATGAAGTAGGTTGGACCCAATCACAGATGGCCTGAACCTTGACCGGGTCCATTTCAATAACAGATGGGGACAAAATGAATCCCAGAAATGAGATCCTCTGTACGCCAAAAAGACACTTTGATCCCTTCACATACAGAGCATTCTCTCTCAAAATCTGGAATACAGTTCGAACATGTTTCACATGAGAGTCCCAGTCATTAGAAAAAATCAAGATATCATCCAAATAAACAATCAGAAATTTATCCACAAAATCCCTGAAAAATGTCATTCATGAAGGACTGGAAGACAGAAGGAGCATTAGTGAGCCCAAAGGGCATCACAAGGTACTCAAAATGCCCCTCAGGGGTATTGAATGCCGTCTTCCATTCATCCCCGTGCTTAATGCGAATAAGGTTATATGCCCCCCTGAGGTCAAGCTTGGTAAACCAAGTAGCGTTTTTCACCCTGGAAAACAGGTCAGAAATCAAAGGTAACGGGTATTGATATTTTACAGTAATATTGTTCAAAAGACGATAATCAATACACGGCCTTAATGAACCATCCTTTTTGGCCACAAAGAAAAAACCGGCACCTAAGGGTGAAGAGGATGGTCTGATATGACCCTTCTCCAATGATTGCTTGATAAAGACCGCATAGTGTCATGTTCAGGTACAGACAAGTTAAAAAGGCGACCTTTAGGGAATTTACTACCAGGCACTAATTCAATAGCGCAGTCATAGCTCCTATGGGGAGGCAAGGATGCAGATTTATTTTCGCTAAACACATCAGAAAAATCAATCAAAAAGTCAGGAACATCCTGAGCCTGGGAGGAGGCAGAAAAAACAGGAGTGTTGGTATTAACACATTGGCAGCCCCAACTGGTTACAGACACAGATTTCCAATCCAAAACAGGATTATGAGACTGCAACCAAGGGAAGCCCAGTACGATAATATCATGCAGATTATACAGAACCAAAAATTTACAGCACTCCTGATGATCAGGTTCAACCCTCATTATCACCTGAGTAGAGAACTGAGGTTTATTCTCAGCCAAAGGGGTAGAATCGATCCCCAGTAGGAGAATAGACTTCTGTAGGGGTATCAAGGGAAACCCACAACGTTTAGCAAAATCATAATCCATCAGGTTAATAGCTGCTCCAGAATCAACGAAAGCCTGAGCAGAAAATGAGGACAGAGAGCATATCAGAGTGACAGTTAATAAAAACTTAGTCTGAACACTACCCAAGACAACTGAGCGTGCAAAACGTCTTGCCCGCTTAGGGCAGACTGAAATAGCATGAGAGGCATCACCACAGTAGAAACATAACCCATTGCGCTTTCGAAACTCACGACGCTGTGCCCCAGACACCACTCTATCACACTGCATGGGTTCAGAAGCAGGTTCACAAGGCAACACCATTCCACGCATACTTCTCCGCTCACGCAAACGTCTGTCAATTTGAATCGCTAATGACATAGAATCATTGAGACCAGAGGGGACAGAGAATCCCACCATAACATCCTTTACATTATCTGACAGACCCTTCCGAAAAAGGGCCGCCAAAGCGTCGTCATTCCACTTGGTCAGGACTGCCCACCTACGGAATCTCTGACAGTATAACTCAGCGTCATCAAGACCCTGATTTAATGCCAACCAGGCTTTTTCAGCTTGATCAGTGACATTAGGCTCATCGTACAATAACCCCAAAGCCTGAAAAATGCATCAACATCACTCAAAACAGGATCCCCAGGTGTCAGGGAAAAAGCCCAATCCTGAGGATCGCCGCGCAGGAGAGAGATGACAATTTGAACCTGCTGCGCTGCGTTCCCTGAGGACTTAGATTTTAAGGCAAAAAACAATTTACAATTATTTTTGAAATTCTGAAACTTAGCTCGATCCCCTAAAAACAAATCTGGCATGGGAATCCTAGGTTCCACAACAGGCAACCTAGCAAGATAGGCAGCAATACTCCGAACCTCAGTGGCAAGCTGATCCACACGGCCAGACAACTGTGCAAACTCCATTGAGAGAAAAAAAAATCCTCCCCAGCACCCAGAGATACAGAGGGAAAAAAAATGCAACAAACAGAAAAATATCTCTGACAACTCTGACAACCTTTTTTCTTTCACAATATTTTTTCCCTTCTGTGAGTACAATACAATTTTCAATTTTTAGTCCGGTGATACTGTTATGTTTCGGTAGCTGAGGAGTGCAGGTAAAAAAGGCAATACACCGAGAAGTTGGAATCTATGAGATTGCAGTACCCTGACTAACCACCACAACTAGAGGCAGCCGTGGAGCGTTCCTACGTTGGTCCTAGACGCCTCGTCACAGCCTGAGAAACTAACTACACCTAAAGATAGAAAGAGGAAAGCTATCTGCCCCGGAGCAGATCCCCAAAGAACATAGAAAGCCCCCAAACATGTAATGGCGGTTAGACAAGATGAAATACTGACACAGACAGAAAATAGTATGAGCAAACGTTGGGGCCCAAACTACCTAAATAGAAAAGGATAGGAAGGGCACTTACTGCAATCCCAAAAAACCCTGAAAAGCACCAACTCTACTAATTTCAAAATCACCTGAGATCACACGACCTCTACCGCCTAAATTAGTTCTCTGGTGTAACAAAATCAAAACAGCAGCCACTGAAAAAACTGGAAAAAGCAAAAGTACAAACATCAGTGGCTGAACTAAACTGAGAGGGCAAAAGCCCCGGAGGGGACCCTGAAGGCCCCCACAGAAGTGCAGGACAAAATGCAAAAATCAAGCACAAAAACAAAAAGAAGAAAATGTCTTATCTGTTAGCAGGAGATGCAGACACGACAGAGCAGGCTACAAAGGAAACAGGACTCAAGGATTGAGACCAGAACAATTGATCACCGGCAACCCTGATGGGAAGGCGACTCCCTTATATAAGACCAGTCAGTAACACCTGATTCCCACTCCTCACAATCTTCACTGGACAGTCCAGTACCGCTTGTAACCACCAGAGGGAGCCTCTGCTCAGAACTCATTTCAAGTCCATTCACAACACTAATCCCTCTACCTGGAGGTACTGTTAAAGGTACAGAGGTCCAGGCCGCCAGCGTAATCCCTACCTCCTGAGGATCCCTGAGCCTCAGTGATCTAGTCCTGAGAAGGACCTCGATCACAACAACAGGGAACGGGATAATATAAGCCCACACACAGTACTAGACGAACGAGACAGTACAAGGGGAAAATCAACAACCACCTTGCATACAAAACTACATCACAACAACAGAGGGAACACCAACGGGTAAGGAGATAAATGATAAAGCGAGGAAGGGAAAAAACCACACACAAAGTACACTTCACTCCAAACTCCAAAATACCACAAGCCGCTCTGTTTGTCTGCCAGGAATGCTTTCACTGACACTTCCCTAGCAGACTGGCAGGTATTTGAAGGAATCCCATTACAGCAACATTAATTGCAGCTGGGCGAGGCTGGCCTCGTCTAGCACACAGAGAGGGAGAATTAACTCCCTCACTGCCGAAAAACACCCAGCACCAGAAACTCAGCTGTGAGAAGTCAGGCTGTGCAATCGCGACGATCTTCGTAGCGACACACCCGTGACAACCAAGCACATTGCATGCACTTGTGTTGTGAAAGTTTTGGAGATGACTTCGGAGCTGAAGCTCCCTCCGGTGGTTGCTGAGGGTATTGAACCTATGTTGAACACCAAGAGTCCTATACCTGCAGATAACGAGTGGTTGTCAGGTGGTACTGACTGGCCTGATATAAGTGAGCTGACCTCCCATGATCCTCCAGTGGTTCCTATGGCTGCGCCTCCTGATCCTGTTTTGGTTAAGGGCAATTTGGAGTATGTAGTTGAGATGATATTGGATTCTCGTTTGGCCAGGTGGAGACTCCAGTACTTGGTGAAGTGGAAAGGCTATGGTCAGGAGGACAATTAGTGGGTGTTTGCTTCTGACATTCATGCTGAAAGACTGGTCCATGCCTATCACCGAGCTCATCCTGATTGTCCTGGAGACACAGGTGAGGGTTCGGTGACCCCCCCTTAAGGGGGGTACTGTTGTGAATGTTTTGGAGACGACTTCAGAGCTGAAGCTCCCTCTGGTGGTTGCTTAGAGTATTGAACCTATGTTGAACACCAAGAGTCCTACACCTGCAGATAACGAGTAGTTTGGACTGTATTCCGGATTTTGAGAGAAAACGCATTGTATGTGAAGGGATCAAAATGTCTTTTTGGCGTACAGAAGGTTTCATTTCTGGGATTCATTTTGTCTCCGTCTGTTATTGAAATGGACCCGGTCAAAGTTCAGGCCATTTGTGATTGGGTTCAACCCACTACATTGAAGGCTCTTCAGTAGTGTTGAGCGATACTGCTCGATATCTAAAAATATCGGATCGGAATGGTATCGCGATATCACTAAAATATCGGCGATACCCGATACCGATACCGGAAGTCCAATGTAAGTCTATGGGAACCAAATATCGACATTAAAAAAAACCCATTCTTGCCTTGTTGGTTAATTGCACATGAAGGAAAACAACAAAGAGTAATGTAGAATGTATTGGGGGAGGTTGAGGAGACAATAAAGGCATACATGTTTAACCCAATGCATTGGAATAGCATTAATATATTTTTTTTTGGAAATACGTTTGGATTGACGAACAAATTGACAATGTTGTTAACCTTTTTTCTATTTTGGCAAATATGTATGTGTAATGTATGTAGTACAGTTCATATAGCGTCTTGTGCTTGGGTGCGATGAAAACACAGGAGTCACAGGTTTGATATAGAAAAGTCCTGTATTACTTCATACAAGTTGGCAGAAATAGTCACACAGTTTGCAGGCACAGAAACAGGAGACACAGCAGGCCAGAGTAATCCAAGCTCAGCAATCACTCTCCAATACAGATTCAGGATCTTCTTCTCTGTTACCGTAAGTCCATGCAAACGTGGGTCTTTCAAAGAGCAGGGTTCAGAGTCCACAAGTGCTTCAGAGTCCCTCAGTAGGAATAGCTGGAGTACAAGGTCCAAGGCTTACAGGAGTCAAGTCACAGGTTCACTGCAGGCTAGATTCTGAAGCACTGATTGCTCAGCTGTGGCTGCTTAAGAAGCAAAGGAGAGAATCAGGGCGGGAACATGCAAGCTGGAAACTCCATTTTGACTGAGGGCAAGATAGCTGCAGCAAGACAGAAAGTAAAATGGCTGACGAACAAACTGAGTTTCAGGAATATATACATAGAACATTACATTACTCCCCCCTTAAGGACAACCTCCGGATGACCTCAGACCAGGCTTGTGTGGGTACCTCTGATGAAACTGACGGAGCAAGCGAGGAGCATTAACGTTATTGACCGGTTCCCATGAGTTGTCCTCCACTGGGTAGCCCTGCCATTTAATCAGATATTGTAACTGATTTCTATACAACCTGGAATCTAAAATCCTTTCCACCACAAATTCTTCCTGACCATCGACTAGCACTGGGTCAGGGCAAGGAGAGGAACATCCAGGAAACGTATTGGGTGTCGCAGCCTTTAGTAGGGATACATGAAAGACAGGGTGGATTCTCATAGTTCTGGGCAGTTGAAGACGACAAGCAACGGCACTTATAATTTTACTGATTTTATAGGGTCCAATGTACTTATGTCCCAACTTAGACGATGGAATCCTTAACTTAAGATTTCTGGTTGACAGCCAGACCAAGTCTCCTACCTTGAAAGCTGGTGCAGGTTTACGAAATTTATCTGCTGCTTTCTTGTACCTTTCTTGAGCCGATTCCAGATTTTCCTTTAGAAGATCCATATTCTTCTGTAAAGACGTGATTCTTTCAGCCACTGCTGGTAAAGGCGTTTCTATGGGAAATCGTGGTAGAATGTTAGGATGATAACCTAGATTAGAGTAAAAAGGAGACTGTTTAGTGGAGGCACTCTGAGAGTTGTTATACGAGAACTCAGCTAATGGAAGTAGATCCACCCAATCATCCTGTAGGTGGCAGATAAAGCAGCGGAGATACTGCTCCAGGGTTTGATTGGTTCGTTCGGTCTGTCCATTAGTCTGGGGATGAAAAGCAGAAGAAAGGTTTACTTTAATGTCCAATGCTGCACCGAAATTTTGCCAAAACCTAGAAGTGAATTGCACCCCTCGATCCGAAATAACCTCATCCGGTACTCCATGTAAGCGAAACACATCTTTAATCATCAAATCTGATGTCTGTTTTGCAGTGGGTAAGCTGACACAAGGGATAAAATGAGCTGCCTTTGTTAGACGGTCAACCACCACTAGAATGGTGTTCTTCCCCTGAGAGGTTGGTAACTCCACAATAAAGTCCATAGAGATGGATCCCCACGGGCGGGACGGGGTGGGAAGAGGCTGTAACAGACCAGTTGGTGAGGAGCGAGGTGTTTTGCATCTTGCACAGACCTCACATGAAGTGACATAATTCAAAACATCCTTCCTGCAAGTGGGCCACCAAAAGAAACGAGAAAGAAATTCCTGTGTCTTTAGAATTCCTCTATGCCCAGCTATCTTGGAATCGTGAATGAGTTGCAATACTCTTAATCTGACTGTTTCAGGAATATACAGACGTTGTCCCTGAATCCACACACCATTCTTAAAGACAAGACTTACGTCCCTTAGGGGTTGTGCCAAAAAGGAATCCGCATGGTATGCTTCCTTGATGTCCTTAAGTAGGTCTTGATTATGAATTACTCCTAGGAATCTAGAGTGAGGAAGAATAGTCTTAGGAGGAGTAATTGGACGTGTCTCTGCTGAGTAAATCCTAGAGAGTGCATCAGCCTTTCCATTGCGCGATCCTGGTCTATAAGAGATGATAAAATTAAATTGGTTTAAGAAAAGATTCCAGCGAGCCTGGCGAGGAGTCAGGCACTTAGCCGACCTGATAAACTCAAGGTTACGATGGTCTGTCAGGACGACTATTTGCTGTGCAGCTCCCTGAAGAAGGTGTCTCCATTCTTTGAAGGCGGCAATAATGGCCAACAACTCTCTATTGCCCACATCGTAGTTCCTCTCAGCCGAAGACAACTGCTGGGAAAAGAAGGCACAGGGATGCAAGACATTCTTCTCACCTGTTCTCTGAGAGAGTATAGCTCCAACGGCACAGTCTGAAGCATCCACCTCTATTATGAAGGCAAGCTCGGGGTTGGGATGTACTAGGATAGGTGCAGTGGTAAATTTATCTTTTAGACGGGAAAATGCTTCCTGGGCTTGGGGAGTCCAGGAAAACCTAGACTCTTTCCGGGTAAGTTGAGTGATAGGTGACACTACCTCAGAGAAATTTCTAATGAAACGTCTATAGAAGTTGGCAAACCCGATGAAGCGCTGTACCTCCTTCACATTTCTAGGACTTGGCCAATCCTTGATGGCTTGGGTTTTGCTTCCATCCATACTAATTCCTTGTGTAGACAGTACATACCCCAGAAATTGAATTTCGGTCCTATGGAATTCACACTTTTCAAGTTTGATGTAAAGATGATTTTGTCTTAGACGTTCCAAGACCATTCTCACATGTCCATGATGTTCCTCTGTGGAGTTAGAAAAAATTAGAATATCATCCAAATAAATTACCACGAATGTATCTAGGAGATCCCTGAAGATGTCATTCACCAAGTGTTGGAAAGTGGCTGGGGCGGTACTCAGACCAAAAGGCATAACTAGATATTCAAAGTGTCCATAGCGTGACCTGAATGCAGTCTTCCATTCATCCCCAGGTCTAATACGGACTAAGTTATAGGCCCCACGAAGATCTAGTTTAGAAAAAATTTTGGCATGTCGCACTCTCTCCAATAACTCAGGGATTAAAGGCAATGGATAACGGTTTCTAATAGTAACCTTATTGAGTTCCCTATAGTCTACGCATGGTCTCAGAGATCCATCTTTCTTCTTTACAAAGAAGATGGGTGCACCTGCAGGAGATGAAGAGGGGCGTATGAAGCCCTTGGCTAGATTTTCATCTATGTAATCCTTTAAAGCCTTTAGCTCGGGCCCCGCCAGGGGTAGATCTTACCAAAAGGTATCTCTGCTCCAGGCAATAATTCAATTGGACAATCATATGGACGGTGAGGAGGAAGCTGGTCAGCGTTCTTTTTGTCACATAAATCCACATAGTCCTGGTATACAGCTGGTAGTTCAGGACTGACATGATTCCTTTAGGAACAGAGCAAGCTGAAACTTTTGGACTCATCTGTTTCTCTGGAAAGTGTAATTCCTTGGTCTCCCAGTTAATGGTAGGATTCTGAGCCTGCAGCCATGGTAGCCCTAGAATAATGGGAAAGTGGGGAGAAGAGATAAGTAGTGTTGAGCATTCCGATACCGCAAGTATCGGGTATCGGCCGATATTCGCGTTATCGGAATTCCGATACTTAATTCCGATACTTTTTCCATATCGTTATCCGGAATCGGAAGTTCCCATAATTCTTTGAGAGGCAATGTGATTTTAGTCAGCCAATGAGGAATCCTACGAAGTGTGGGCACATCCTGTAATGCTGCGGTCATCTTAACTAATGGCATGGCTGTGATTGGCTGCTGAAATGATGTCAGAATGCACTATAAAAGGCGCCGCCGCCATTTTAGCGTCACTGTGCTGTGAACTCAGTAAGGGACAGAACGCTACTCTGCTCACTCTGAGGGACAGTTAGATATTGCGATTTTGTGTACTACTGTGCTTGAGGCAGGCTAGTTTACCAACCGCTGTGTAAAGCTTCATTTTGCCAGTGTTGTTTTAACAGCTCTGTGCAAGGTGTGTGTGTGTGACAGTGCAGGTGACGCTGCAGTTTGCTCTGCATCCACCGCTGTTTGTAGGCATCTGCACATGTCACTGACTCTTTTTTTTTTTTTTTTTTATTTTGTGGAATTGGTGCAGCTCCATTATATTAGAAAAAAAAATCAAATCTATTAGTGTGACGTGCTTCCATCCGTATACAATACATTGGTTGCAAACACTATAGAACTACACAAAGGAGCTTTTCACAGATTGTGGACAGTTGTGTTTCAGTGTTCACTTCAGTCTGTGTTTTTTACCTTTTTTAGTGCAGATCACGCTCCAGTTACATGTTCAAGCACTGCTGCTTGTACTCTGCTGAGCGTGTCTCAGTGGCTCATCCTTTTCATTTATCTCCAATTGGTTCTGCTACATTCCATTTAAAATAAATCTAATCTATTAGACTAATAGATTACATTTATTTTAAATGGAATGTAGCAGAACCAATTGGAGATAAATGAAAAGGATGAGCCACTGAGACACGCTCAGCAGAGTACAAGCAGCAGTGCTTGAACAAGTAACTGGAGCGTGATCTGCACTCAAAAAAGTAAAAAACACAGACTGAAGTGAACACTGAAACACAACTGTCCACAATCTGTGAAAAGCTCCTTTCTGTACTTCTATAGTGTTTGCAACCAATGTATTGTATACGGATGGAAGCGCGTCACACTAATAGTATTAGTGTGACGCGCTTCCATCCGTATACAATACATTGGTTGCAAACACTATAGAAGTACAGAAAGGAGCTTTTCACAGATTGTGGACAGTTGTGTTTCAGTGTTCACTTCAGTCTGTGTTTTTTACTTTTTTGAGTGCAGATCACGCTCCAGTTATATGTTCAAGCACTGCTGCTTGTACTCTGCTGAGCGTGTCTCAGTGGCTCATCCTTTTCATTTATCTCCAATTGGTTCTGCTACATTCCATTTAAAATAAATCTAATCTATTAGTGTGACGCGCTTCCATCCGTATACAATACATTGGTTGCAAACACTATAGAAGTACAGAAAGGAGCTTTTCACAGATTGTGGACAGTTGTGTTTCAGTGTTCACTTCAGTCTGTGTTTTTTACTTTTTTGAGTGCAGATCACGCTCCAGTTACATGTTCAAGCACTGCTGCTTGTACTCTGCTGAGCGTGTCTCAGTGGCTCATCCTTTTCATTTATCTCCAATTGGTTCTGCTACATTCCATTTAAAATAAATCTAATCTATTAGTGTGACGCGCTTCCATCCGTATACAATACATTGGTTGCAAACAATATAGAAGTACACAAACGGGCCTTTCACAGCTACTGAACATGGGTTTTTAATTTTTAACTAAAATATGTATTTTTTCAAATGACACAAATATAAGTAATGTTGAAGAGGAATAGTCCTACATCCATTGTTTGCACAAT
>JARQOD010000004.1:238457182-238652125 GCA_033576555.1 Oophaga sylvatica
GACTCGGAGCGGAAGCAAGCGAAAAGGGAGCAGCGAGAATCCCAAAAGCTTCGCAACGTCACCTGGAGAAGGCCTGGCAGAGAACACGAGAGAAAGGAAAAAGTACGGTGGGGGAGCCGCGGCGTAAGGTGCATACGGAACTTTAAAATTAAAAGGTTGTTGGGCTTCATTCGGAGCCTGGACTTTATTTAAAGTTTTTGTAACCCCGGCGGGACGTGGAGGCTCACCTCCCAGAAGGACCCCGGGGACCTGTTGCCAGGAGACTTAGTGACAGAGTTGGCGAACTTTCCGATACCCCAAAAGTATCGGCATCTGAAGGAAAATCGCCGATCCCCAAAAAAATATCGGCGATCCCCCATAACCGATACCGGAAGTCCAATGTAACTATGGGAACAAAATATCGAAATAAAAAAAAAACCCATTTTGCCTTGTAGGTTAATTGTACAGAAGAAAACAACAAAGAGTAATGAAAAATGTATTGGGGGAGGTTAGGAGACATTAAAGGCTAGAGTTTAACCCAATCCAATGGAAAGCATTAATTTTTTTTTTTTAGGAAAAAACGTTCGGATTGACAAAAATTCACAATGTTGTTAACCTTTTTTTCTATTTTGTCAAATATGTCTGTTTCACAACTTCCATGGCTTCACTTTTAAAATTTCACACACTTTCTCCTTTATAATCTTCAGCAGCATCATCTTTCTCATCAAATTATTCTTCACTCACCTTCTTAATCTTCAAAACTTTTGCTATTCATCTTTTTGTTACTTTACTTATATTGTTCTTATTAAACAGTTTTATTCTTCATATTCTACTTCTTCATCTTTTTTCCTATTCATCCTTTTCATCATATTCTTATTTGGACAGACATTCCTTACTTTAATCAGTAAAACTCTAAAATTTCATCCTCCGTTCTTCTGCAGAAAGATTTTAATACAACATATTTGTCCGCGTTCAGTTTAGCCGCAGCAGCACAGCATTTTCCAGGGGCACCAAGGAGGAACGCTCACCCCCATACACTGCATAGTCTTCTTCTGCTTAGAATTTAGAGCATATATTTTGCTCTTCATTTGGCTTATACTTAATGTTCTTCTTGCTTTTTTGATCTTCTGTTTTTATTTTCTTCTGTCTCTTGTTCTGTATCTTGTTGTTTGTTTAACCCTTCTTGCCTTTTTGGGGGATGGAACAAAAGCCAAATGGAAGTAACGAGGACCAGCTGACTGGGCTGGAACCAGAGGTCAGCAAAGGAAAAGAGCCAATGGCACAACCGAGGACCAGCTGACTTTACACATGGGTGGGGTGGGACAAGGCAAAGGACCTGTGCTCCAAAGCACAACCCAGGAACCAGCATCCCGTTGCTAGAAATTGGTTTCCGACATGGAGGCACCAAAGGCCAAAGGCACTGGAGAACCCTTTACGGTACTGGAACCCAATGGGTACAGAAGGTACCCATGGAAATTAAAGTTGAGGAGCAGGACTGTTTTGCCGTTCACACAGCGGGGAACAGCTGACATTACTGAACCCCAGAACAAGGAGCAAGTGAAGACTGTGCTAACAGCACTTCCGAGAAACAACTGGCGGTGTTGTAGCCCGGGATAAAAAGAGAACGGTTTGGAGCAGCAGAAATTTTTGCCGTTCACACAGCAGGGGAACAGCACATTACTTAACCCCATTAACACAGGACAAGTGTAACTGTGCTAACAGCACTTCTGAGAAACCAAAATGGGGTGTTGGTAACCCAGGGATGAGAAAGAACTGGTGGAGGCACAGGACTGTTGCCGTTACACACAAGCGGGAAAAGCGAAAATTACTGAACCCCAGAACACAGGACAAGTGTAGACTGTGCTAACAGCACTTCTGAGAAACAACTGGCGGTGTTTTGTACCAGGGAAGAAGAGAAATGTGGAGGCAGCAGGACGTTTGCCTTCCACAGCAAAGGGGAAGAGCTGACATTACTGAAACCCCAGTAACACAGGAGCAAGGTAGCTGTGCAACAGCACTTCTGAGAAACAACTGGCGGGTGTTGTAACCCAGGGATGAGAAAGAACATGGTGGAGGCAGCAGGACTGTTTGCCGTTCAAACAGCAGGGGAACAGCTGACATTACTGAACCCCAGTAACACAGGAGCAAGTGTAGACTGTGCTAACAGCATTTCTGAGAAACAACTGGCGGTGTTTTAACCCAGGGATGAAAGAGAACATGGTGGAGGCAGCAGGACTGTTTGCCGGGTTTACAAAAAGCAAAGGGGGAAAAGCTGACATTACGAAACCCCAGTAACACAGGACAAGTGTAGACCCGTGCTAACAGCCCTTCCCCAGAAACAACTGGCGGTGTTTAGCCCGGGATAGAAGAACATGGTGGAGGCACAGGACTTTTTGCCTTCACACAAAACAGGGGAACACTGACTTTACTGAACCCCATAACACAGGACAAAATGTAAAAACTGTGCTAACACACTTCTGAGAAACAACTGGCGGTGTTGTAACCCAGGGATGAGAAGGAACATGGTGGAGGGCAAGCAGGACTTTTTTCCGTTCACACAGCAGGGGAACAGCGACATTACGAACCCCAGTAACACAGGAGCAAGTTTAACTGTGCTAACAGCACTTCCGAAAAAACAACTGGGGTGTTGTAACCCAGGGTGAAAGAACAGGTGGAAGCAGCAGGACTGTTTCCCCTTCACCAGCAGGGGAAACCCGACATTACTGAACCCCAGTAACACAGGAGCAAGTTAGACTGTGCTAACAGCACTTCCTGAGAAACAATGGCGGTGTTGTAACCCAGGGATGAGAAGAAACATGGTGGGGGGCAGCAGACTGTTTGCCGTTCACCAAAAGCAGGGGAACAGCTGACATTAAGAACCCCAGTAACACCCGGACCCAAAGGGAAAACTGTGCTAACACACTTCCGAGAAACAACTGGCGGTGTTGTAGCCCAGGGATGAGAAGAGAACATGGTGGAGGCAGCAGGACTTTTTGCCGTTCACACAGCAGGGAACAGCTGACATTACTGAACCCCAGTAACACAGGAGCAAGTGTAGACTGTGCTAACAGCACTTCCGAGAAACAACTGGCGGTGTTGTACCCAGGGATGAGAAGAGAACATGGTGGAGGCAGCAGGACTTTTTGCCGTTCACACAGCAGGGGAACAGCTGACATTACTGAACCCCAGTAACACAGGAGCAAGTGTAGACTGTGCTAACAGCACTTCCGAGAAACAACTGGCGGTGTTGTAGCCCAGGGATGAGAAGAGAACATGGTGGAGGCAGCAGGACTTTTTGCCGTTCACACAGCAGGGGAACAGCTGACATTACTGAACCCCAGTAACACAGGAGCAAGTGTAGACTGTGCTAACAGCACTTCCGAGAAACAACTGGCGGTGTTGTAACCCAGGGATGAGAAGAGAACATGGTGGAGGCAGCAGGACTGTTTGCCGTTCACACAGCAGGGAACAGCTGACATTACTGAACCCCAGTAACACAGGAGCAAGTGTAGTCTGTGCTAACAGCACTTCTGAGAAACAACTGGCGGTGTTGTAACCCAGGGATGAGAAGAGAACATGGTGGAGGCAGCAGGACTTTTTGCCGTTCACACAGCAGGGGAACAGCTGACATTACTGAACCCCAGTAACACAGGAGCAAGTGTAGACTGTGCTAACAGCACTTCCGAGAAACAACTGGCGGTGTTGTAACCCAGGGATGAGAAGAGAACATGGTGGAGGCAGCAGAACTTTTTGCCGTTCACACACGCAGGGGAACAGCTGACATTACTGAACCCCAGTAACACAGGAGCAAGTGTAGACTGGGCTAACAGCACTTCCGAGAAACAACTGGCGGTGTTGTAACCCAGGGATGAGAAGAGAACATGGTGGAGGCAGCAGGACTGTTTGCCGTTCACACAGCAGGGGAACAGCTGACATTACTGAACCCCAGTAACACAGGAGCAAGTGTAGACTGTGCTAACAGCACTTCCGAGAAACAACTGGCGGTGTTGTAACCCAGGGATGAGAAGAGAACATGGTGGAGGCAGCAGGACTTTTTGCCGTTCACACAGCAGGGGAACAGCTGACATTACTGAACCCCAGTAACACAGGAGCAAGTGTAGACTGTGCTAACAGCACTTCCGAGAAACAACTGGCGGTGTTGTAACCCAGGGTCAAGGAGGGTGTATGCATAAAATATTGAGTTATTGCCTTGTTACGTGGCCATTGCAAATGTATGTACTTCAAACAAGAATAAATGAAGTTTTACTACGACAATAAAATGATGAATTTCAATTACAAGAATAGAAAAATATTTATACTTGACAGTCCTCTGTGGTTGATAACGTTTAATGGCTAACTGAAAATATGGTAACAAATTCAAAGCTTTCGAGACTACTCAGGTGTCTTCATCAGGCTAAGAGTAAAGCCAAAAATGAAGAATCACATATTTCTACACACAACAGGACACAGGAATAGCTAAGACAAGTGAGGGAGGGACAAGTGAGGGGAGACCGGCAACAAAAAGGAGAACAAGGATGAATTATCAGCGCCACACAATCAGAGATAAATTAATGAATTTACCTGTGGCAAAAGACTTTTGTATGCCCGGTCATAGCATGATGGATATGGAATTACTGGTATTAAAATATAACTTCAAATATGAGAAACGTACAAAGGTTTCAGAATATAAGCTCATCATGACCTTTGACACTGTTAGTGATGGAATGAATAGATCACATGGATTTATGTCATTCTATATCAATTAAGGAATCTGCGTCTATGCCCTTCCAGGGTCATGAAAACCCAAAAAAAAAAAGCCAATGAGAGGGCAATCAAACTTTCTATCCTTATGTAGGAACTGTTCCAATATTTATGTTCATCCCTGTGAGATAATGACAGTTCTGATACACGTCACTTACTTGTCTTACCTATTGCACTATTCCTGTGTCCTGTTGTGTATAGAAATATGTGATGCTTAATTTTTTTATTTAGTCTTTGCCTGATGAAGAGACGTGAGTAGCCTTGAAAGCTTGCAATTTGTTTCCATCTTTTCAGTTATCCATTAAAAGGTATCAACCACTGCTGACTCTGAAGTCTAAATATTTTTCTATCTACTGGCTAACACGGTACAAAGATACACATGTTTTCTAATTTCAAGAAGGAAAAATAAAGAAAATACAAATATAAACGCATATATGCACATGCCAAAAAAAAATGGACCAACACAACACCCAAAAAATTGGTAACAAAATATAGTGTTGTAAATGTAAGAATAAAAGTCCATTTTTATTTTTATGAATAATGCTTAAGGAACGCTATGTTAAACCATAACATAGTGAAGACAATGGATTTTGTAATAGTCACTCATCATCATCATCGCAAATTTTATGTGACAGTCACAGACATTTCAATTATTTAAGTTCATAAAATCGTAACTTTCTATAGCATGTATGACATGTCCAGCATGGACTCATCAATGTGATGATTGATGACACAATAATGTACGATAAAAAATAACCATTTAAAAAAACATTAGGCATTGTTTGTCACAATTTAAGTGTGTGCCTGCAAGTGTAGGTGAAACAAGGCTACGGATAGCAAAGGTATATTCTATGTCTGTATCAGACAGTGGACAGCCTCTGATGGGTAATGCCGATGTTATACTGTACGTCAATAAAGTCTGTGGCTGAAATCATGCATTTTTTGCTTGTAGAGTGTTGAAGAGGGTAAAAGAATGTCTGGTTGCGCAAAGCTTTATCCAACAACACTACCTTCCTACTGTCACGCGTAGGGTAGGGTAGCGTGTGGCAATTAGCTGACTATAAAATGTGAGGTTAGGCTGCGTTATTGCGCACTAGGGACGCAAAAAAAAATACAGCAGTAATAATTTAATGTGTAATACTCCACCTATGACAAACAAAAAAATTATGTTCCCTCTTTAACAATGTACAAGACTAACAAGCCTAATTGTTCACGCTGACTTAATTGAGATACAGTATTACATCAACATTGTCCATGAGTAACTATGCACTGTGAATGTGATACCTATATACCAGTATTAATTTATATCTCTTGTGGTTGTTTCAACAGCACTTGCAGGTATAACTACCTATTGTCAGTATGCATGATGCACTTTCTAGATGTAATAATTTATTATTGGACATTATTACCATGTTTACATGCTGGCCATTTCATATATGGTGTTTGAAGTTACAGTTGGCATCAGTATGTGTATTTTATAATGTCTGTCATAAATAAAACTCGTGATGATGATGATGAGGATTTAATGATTCGTACATCCATTGACTGCATTATCTTACAGGTACAGATAAAGTTCCTTAAAAAGCATTAATTCATAAGTATGAAATGTACTTTTATGCATTAATTTCAAAATGTGAAGAGTAGACTATGTTTTATTTTTTGTTACCATTTCTAATAGACATGTGCAGATATGCGCTGTGATGACAAATTATTATTTGTCCATATTTGTCATTAAAATTTATCATTCTAGGCCTGCAAAACTTCACAATTTCATGTTTTCAGCATAACAAGCAGGGTGACGGCTCTTCCCTATTTGGAGCATGTTGGTCATGTGTTTTTCTGTCCATGTGTCGGGAACAGGAGACTTCTTGCCGTTGACACAGCAGGGGAACAGCTGGCGTTACTGAACCCCACTAACAGTAGAGCTTGTGTTTTGTTCTGTGGACACGACACTTCTGAGCAGCAACTGGCAGTGTTGGAGCCCAGGGAGTAGAGTTCAGGTGGTAGAAAGATGAACATAACAGGAGACATGGATAACGTTGCGAACCAGTTATTTAATCTGAAAACGGACAGACAAATTCTGGCGAGATCCATGCCTTGTTCATTTTCAGAAAAGTAAGCCGGTCTACATTATCGGAGGATAGTCGCATGCGACGGTCTGTTAGTACACCACCTGCAGCACTAAAGACGCGCTCCGATAATACACTGGCAGCAGGGCAAGCCAGCACCTCCAATGCATACTGGCTAAGCTCTGGCCATGTATCCAGCTTAGAGACCCAAAACTTGAATGGGGAAGAGCCATCTGGGAGTACACTGAGAGGCAAAGCCAAGTAGTCTGTCACCATCTGACGGATACGTTGCCTCCCGCTGACTGGAGCCCTCTCGGATGGTGTAGACATTTGTGGCGCTGCCACAAAACTTTGCCACATTTTTAACATACTGGTCTTTCCCTGTGCAGAGGCACTGCGTGTGCTCCCTCTTGTTGCAGAGCTCTCTACACTGCCTCGACGCACAGAGCTGCTTTGTAAAGCAGTAGCAGCAGCAGTGCTCTCGGCAGTAAGGTAGAACATTAGGGATTGCACCAGTGTGTCTTGGTACTCCCGCATTTTACGCTCCCGGTTCAACGGTGTGATGAGGCTTTTGACGTTGTCCCGGTAGCGAGGGTCTAGGAGGGTGTACACCCAATAATCAGACGTCGTGAGAATGTGGGCGATGCGGCGGTCGTTTCTTAGGCACTGCAGCATGAAATCAACCATGTGCTGCAGACTCCCAACTGGCAAAGAAACGCTGTCCTCTGCAAGAGGCGTCATCTCTGCCTGCTCTGCATCACCCCACCCTCGCTCTACATACTGACTAGAGCGTTGTGTACCTCCCTCTGGAGCGATGTCTTCCTCCTCCATTGACTCCTCCTCCTCATCCTCCTCACAAAGTGAGCCCTGCCCAGCCCTTTGTGAGGAACCACGTTGCGCTGACTTTCCAGAAGGTGATGGAATTTGTGACTCCTCATCCTCCACCTCTTCCAAAACCTCATCCCTTATTGCTTGCAGTGTTTTTTGAAGCAGGCAGATAAGGGGGACAGTCAGGCTGACTAGTGCATCATCTGCACTCGCCATCCGCGTTGACTCATCAAACGCACGCAAAACGTGGCACATGTCCTTCATAGTGGCCCACTCATTAATGGTGAAGTGTGGATGGCGCAAATTGCGTGTTGCTTGCGCCTGATGCAGCTGATACTCCATTACTGCTGGCTGCTGCTCACACAACCGCTCCAACATATGTAACGTTGAATTCCACCTGGTGGATACGTCACATATGATGCGATGTTCAGGAAGGCGCAATCTGCGTTGCAAAGCTGCAATGCGCGATCTGGCCATGCTGGAACATCGCAAGTGAGCGCACTCTAGGCGGACCTTGTGCAGCAGTGCATCAAGATCCGGATAGTCCCTCAAAAAACTCTGCACGACCAAGTTGAGCACATGTGCCAGACATGGTATGTGAGTGAGTTGCCAAGGCCCAGAGCTGCCACCAGATTTCGGCCATTGTCACACACTACCAAGCCTGGCTGGAGATTCGCTGGCAAAAACCACACGTCGCTCTCCTGCTTGATGGCATTCCAGACCTCCTGCGCTGTGTGGCTTCGATTCCCCATGTAAATTAATTTCAGAACGGCCTGTTGCCGTTTGGCCACGGCTGTGCTCATATCGGTCGCATCAGGTAAGCGTCCACGGGTCCATGTGGAGGTAGACCGTGACGGCTCCTGCAGCGATGATTCTGAGGAACTGGAGTAGGAGGAGGAGTCAATGTGGACAGACTTAATTCCGGCAATCCTTGGAGTTGGCAGAACACGTACAGCGCCACTCGCAAGATCTGTACCCGGCTCCACAACATTCACCCAATGGGCAGTGAGTGAAAGGTATCGTCCCTGGCCATGGGTACTGGTCCACGCATCGGTGGTCAGGTGGACCTTGCTACTGACGGCGTTTAGTAGCGCATGTTTAATTTTTGCCTCAACATGCTTTTGCAGACCAGGGACGGCTTGCCTGCTGAAATAAAATCGGCTGGGCACATTGTATTGTGGGACTGCCAATGCCATTAATTCACGAAACTGTCAGTCTCCACCAGCCTGAATGACAGCATTTCAAGGGACAGGAGTTTTGCAATGCCAGCATTCAGAGCCTGTGCTCGTGGATGGTTTGCCGAGTATGGCCGTCTTTTATCCCATGCCTGTGCTACCGATGGCTGTTTTGTGGCCTGGGTGTGTGAGGATGACAGGGAACTTGCAGCTGTGCGTGGAATAACACTGTGTCTCTGGACAACAGTGACAGAGGTTCTTCCATGGCGATCCTGTGAGGAAGCCGAAACAGCTGTGTGTGAACTGGAGGAAGAGGCTCCAACACGAGCTGAAGATGTAGGTGCTGCTGTAGGTTGGCCTACATCTCCAGTGTGTCTTTGTAACTCAACAAAGTGCTTTGACCGCACATGTTTCCACATATTTGTTGTATTAAGGTTACTGACACTTTTACCTCTTTTAATTTTTTGATTACACAGCTTGCATTTGACATAGCAAATATCATCTGCAACTGTATCAAAAAAGGACCACGCAGAGCAAGTCCTGGGAGCGCCCGGTTTGGCTGTTGTAAGAGAACTGCTCCGAACGGGTGCCAAACTGGAGGCTACAGGCAAGCGAGTCTGCAGCCTACCTCTCCCTACTGTTTGGACCGTTGGGGCAATCTCTTCCTCAGAGCTGCTCCCACCACCTTCCTGTTCCTCACGCCATGTTGGGTCTTGGACCTCATCATCTCCACCACTACCCTCTTCCAACACCTGCTGTTGTTGGGTGGTCTGGCCAGCACCATGCTCAACAGAAACTGGCAACTGAGTCTCATCATCATCAGATGCATTCTGCGGTGTGCTGACCATCGGCACTGGCTCACCCGCCTCTTCAGATTCAGAGAGACACAGCTGTTGCGCATCACTGCATACTGCCTCTTCTTCACATTCCAGAATGCTGCTTAGCTGGGCCCCTGTTTGCAAGCCAACAGATTCTGAGAACAGAAGCAGAGACTCAGCTGGCTCCTGTACAGAGCTCTCTGACTGCCTGGGCAATTTGGCAGGCGGTGAAGAGACTGATGGTTGTTCAACAGTGCTGTGGTCCTGAGAGGAGGTGGAAGGTATTGAAGTCGATGCATTGGCTGCCATCCAACCAACAACGGCTTCAATTTGTTCTTGACGCAGCAGGGGGGTACGCTGAGCTCCTACAAAAGTGCGCATAAAGGAACGCTCACGGGGAAAACTGGTGGATGCTGTGTCACTGGGTGCGGCAGCAGCCACAGAATCCCCACGTCCTCTCCCTGCTGCAAATCCACGGCCACGACCACGTGCCTTACTCACTGACTTCTTCATCTTGGTAGATTGATAAAGAAAGTCAGAAAAGTTATAAGGCCTAAGTGTGGTTATTCCTCACAGACTACAGTGAACCCTGCAGACAACTGTTCAGTATCTGTTAAAGGCCCCTTTGTGTACTTCTATAGTGTTTGCAACCAATGTATTGTATACGGATGGAAGCGCGTCACACTAATAGATTAGATTTTTTTCCACTAAAATGGAGCAGCACCAATTAGAGAAAAATGTGAAGGATGAGGCAGTGACACACGCTCAGCAGACTACAACCGGCAGTGGTTGAAGAACAAACTGGAGCGTAATCTGCACTCACAAAATGAAAAGCTCACAGACTACAGTGAACACTGAAACACAACTGTTCAGTAGCTGTTAAAGGCCCCTTTGTGTACTTCTATAGTGTTTGCAACCAATGTATTGTATACGGATGGAAGCGCGTCACACTAATAGATTAGATTTTTTTCCACTAAAATGGAGCAGCACCAATTAGAGAAAAATGTGAAGGATGAGGCAGTGACACACGCTCAGCAGACTACAACCGGCAGTGGTTGAAGAACAAACTGGAGCGTAATCTGCACTCATAAAATGAAAAGCTCACAGACTACAGTGAACACTGAAACACAACTGTTCAGTAGCTGTTAAAGGCCCCTTTGTGTACTTCTATAGTGTTTGCAACCAATGTATTGTATACGGATGGAAGCGCGTCACACTAATAGATTAGATTTTTTTCCACTAAAATGGAGCAGCACCAATTAGAGAAAAATGTGAAGGATGAGGCAGTGACACACGCTCAGCAGACTACAACCGGCAGTGGTTGAAGAACAAACTGGAGCGTAATCTGCACTCACAAAATGAAAAGCTCACAGACTACAGTGAACACTGAAACACAACTGTTCAGTAGCTGTTAAAGGCCCCTTTGTGTACTTCTATAGTGTTTGCAACCAATGTATTGTATACGGATGGAAGCACGTCACACTAATAGATTAGATTTTTTTCCACTAAATGGAGCAGCACCAATTAGAGAAAAATGTGAAGGATGAGGCAGTGACACACGCTCAGCAGACTACAACCGGCAGTGGTTGAAGAACTAACTGGAGCGTAATCTGCACTCACAAAATGAAAAGCTCACAGACTACAGTGAACACTGAAACACAACTGTTCAGTAGCTGTTAAAGGCCCCTTTGTGTACTTCTATAGTGTTTGCAACCAATGTATTGTATACGGATGGAAGCGCGTCACACTAATAGATTCGATTTTTTTCCACTAAAATGGAGCAGCACCAATTAGAGAAAAATGTGAAGGATGAGGCAGTGACACACCTCAGCAGACTACAACCGGCAGTGGTTGAAGAACTAACTGGAGCGTAATCTGCACTCACAAAATGAAAAGCTCACAGACTACAGTGAACACTGAAACACAACTGTTCAGTAGCTGTTAAAGGCCCCTTTGTGTACTTCTATAGTGTTTGCAACCAATGTATTGTATACGGATGGAAGCGCGTCACACTAATAGATTAGATTTTTTTCCACTAAAATGGAGCAGCACCAATTAGAGAAAAATGTGAAGGATGAGGCAGTGACACACGCTCAGCAGACTACAACCGGCAGTGGTTGAAGAACAAACTGGAGCGTAATCTGCACTCACAAAATGAAAAGCTCACAGACTACAGTGAACACTGAAACACAACTGTTCAGTAGCTGTTAAAGGCCCCTTTGTGTACTTCTATAGTGTTTGCAACCAATGTATTGTATACGGATGGAAGCGCGTCATACTAATAGATTAGATTTTTTTTCCACTAAAATGGAGCAGCACCAATTAGAGAAAAATGTGAAGGATGAGGCAGTGACACACGCTCAGCAGACTACAACCGGCAGTGGTTGAAGAACTGGAGCGTAATCTGCACTCACAAAATGAAAAGCTCACAGACTACAGTGAACACTGAAACACAACTGTTCAGTAGCTGTTAAAGGCCCCTTTGTGTACTTCTATAGTGTTTGCAACCAATGTATTGTATACGGATGGAAGCGCGTCACACTAATAGATTAGATTTTTTTCCACTAAAATGGAGCAGCACCAATTAGAGAAAAATGTGAAGGATGAGGCAGTGACACACACTCAGCAGACTACAACCGGCAGTGGTTGAAGAACTAACTGGAGCGTAATCTGCACTCACAAAATTAAAAGCTCACAGACTACAGTAAACCCTGCAGACAACTGTTCAGTAGCTGTGAAAGGCTCCTTTCTGTACTTCTATAGTGTTTGCAACCAATGTATTGTATACGGATGGAAGCACGTCACACTAATAGATTTGATTTTTTTCTAATATAATGGAGCTGCACCAATTCCACAAAATAAAATAAAAAAAAAGAGTCAGTGACACGTGCAGATGCCTACAAACAGCGGTGGATGCAGAGCAAACTGCAGCGTCACCTGCACTGTCACACACACACCTTGCACAGAGCTGTTAAAACAACACTGGCAAAATGAAGCTTTACACAGCGGTTGGTAAACTAGCCTGCCTCAAGCACAGTAGTACACAAAATCGCAATATCTAACTGTCCCTCAGAGTGAGCAGAGTAGCGTTCTGTCCCTTACTGAGTTCACAGCACAGTGACGCTAAAATGGCGGCGGCGCCTTTTATAGTGCATTCTGACATCATTTCAGCAGCCAATCACAGCCATGCCATTAGTTAAGATGACCGCAGCATTACAGGATGTGCCCACACTTCGTAGGATTCCTCATTGGCTGACTAAAATCACATTGCCTCTCAAAGAATTATGGGAACTTCCGATTCCGGTATACGATATTGAAAAAGTATCGGAATTAAGTATCGGAATTCCGATAACGCGAATATCGGCCGATACCCGATACTTGCGGTATCGGAATGCTCAACACTATTAGTGACTTACACCCGACACTGGGGTTACAATGGATGGTACGCCCTAAATGTTACCAGGTGCGACCCCTACTCCCCAGAGTGTCAGGAAACTGACAGACCCTACGAGCCTTCAGCCTCCCCCAACCAGGCCTCTGCACAAGTGCCCACCCCACGCCGTAAATCTCCCCAGCCTCCCTCAGTGGTCTCCTCAGCAGCCCCAGCTATGGACATGATAATGATAGCTGGCCCGTACCCGGCGCCTGTTAGGCCCCCTGGGGTTCGTTCAGTCCGGGACATAGGGGTCCATACCCGGAGGGAGACGAAAGAGGTGGCCACACATACCCAGATAGCGGGTCACGACGTCACTGTACAGGCCACACGACATCATCAGGTCTGGGTGGACCCTCCTGTCACGGATGTTTGGCAAGCTCCAGAACAGTACCAGGTGGTACCTGTAAGAGGCCAGCCAAAGAAGTCTAAATAACCTGGACAGGGTCTCTGTATGTAAATAGTTAAATTATTGATGTACCCGGACGGGTGAATGTTCATAAAAAGAAGTTTATTGTTGCCTTAATATACCCAGGTTGGGTAATGGTTTGATGTACCCGGACGGGTGAATGTTCAGAAGAACAAGTTTATTGTTGCCTTAATATACCCAGGTTGGGTAATGGTGTTTCACTGTAATCAAAATGTTGAACTTTGAAGCCATGAACTGTACTGGCTCACAAACTTTATTGTAAATAGTTGGCACTTCGGTGCTCCATCTTGGTTTTACAAAAAACGTAACTGTGCACTATTTTCAACTACCTCAGAAACTAAAAACCCGTTTGGTGTGGCCGAAAGTGAGGTCTGCTCAAGGAAAGTCTTGCAGCCCACCCAAGACCACAGTTGGAAGTTTGGAGCGGGTCCTCCACAAGCACAAGTAAAGGACACTGTGAAGTTACCCCGGTGGGGGTAGTCCTAAGAAGTCTCCACAAACTTCGGCACTAATGCTATTTGCACTTTTGTAATGTTATTATTAAAAATTTTATTATGCAACGTTTAACTTGAAGTGTTTCCTGCTTTCTTACTACGTCGCATAGTCCACTCTGCTACATCACTTTGCACCATTGCTCTATCTCACATCTATCTGCCCTGGAAGGATAGCGTGTTACCTGTAGAAGACTTTTCACCTACCTGCACTACACCATCCCTTCCAGAGGACCTGCACAGCAGCGCTGGACACCCTGACCAGGTACTACAGGTGAAAAGACAAAAAACCTGACTGGCACTTCCAGACTAATGTGAACTAGGTGCAAACCAAAGGGAGCTACCCTCATGTAAAACATCCAAAAAAAGGCTGCACTCAAGCATACTAAAGCATTACAACATAGAATACATGAAATTTTGAATAGCAATATGGCTTTGGAATATAAGGAAAAATTTGAGACGCTTAGTATAAACATTTGGCCTAACATTTTAAAGCCCAACAACCATCGTCAAGGTGGTCTCAATTCTGTTGAGTCCCTAACCTAATGTGAACATACCTCTATTAGGCTGATATCTGAATTTCTGGGTGAATATGCACCTCTGTCAGTAATGCCTGCATTTATGGGTAAAGTAGGGACCAGGTACTACAGGTGGCGTCACGACAAACTACACGAACATTCTATCATCCCCTGGAAATATCCCACATTCCAGTGATCGCCCAGGTCACGGACCGAGCTGTGCTACTCGTGACATCCCCCATAGAAGTCGACGTGATCGGTGCCGAGTACCCCCAAAACCCCTGTCTCTGTGCGACTCAACTTCCCTCACTGTGCTGGCACTTTACATTTACAATGCCTCTGGGTTTTTTTTTTGGGGGGGTGGGGAACATTCAGACTTTTGCTATGGGGCCCCATGATTTATATGTACGCCCCTGCTGCTGAGGCATGGTATTTAAGGCTGTTAAGGAGCCAACATACATGGACCTTGCCAGCAGCGTCGGACTGGAGTACCTTGGGCCCACCAGAGAAAATATATTCTTGCGGCCCAACATCATACTTCCCAACCTTTGAATAAGGGAAAGAGGGACAAAGGCTGTGGCACGCTGTGCATGCTGAAGAAAATTTTAGGCCATGCCACGTTGCACCACAGACTGTCCAGGAGTTGGTGGATGCTTTAGTCCAGGTGTGGGAGGAGATCCCTCACGAGACCATCCGTCGCGCTCATCAGGAGCATGGCCAGAAGTTGTAGGGAGGTCATACAGCATACCTCCCAAATTTGGAAGACAGGAAAGAGGATTAAAGGCTGCGGCGCGTGTTGCGCGCCGCTGAAAATTTTAGGCCACGCCCCGACAACACCCATTTCACAGCTAATCACACCCATATCCTCGCCACAAGCGTAACCATTTAGCACTGCTGATCACACTGACTGGTAATGAGGGCACAGTGGCTGGTACTGAGGAAAAGAAATAAAGAGCAGCGAGAGAGAAAGAACAAACAGAGAAAGAAAGAGAGGAAAGAAAGAAAAGAGAGAAAGAAAGAACAGAGAGAAAAAAGAACAGAGAGCGAGAAGGAAAGAACAGAGAGCGAGAAAGAAAGACTAGAGAGAGAGCCATAGGCGTAGCTAGGGTTTTGGTTTAGTGGGGGCAAAACTTCTGAGTGGGCCCATCATCAGAGAACCTCAGCAAATGACCGCGCTGTTGGCCAAAATAATCTATATATAAAAAGACCAATATTGATATTACCGCCATATGGTCTGTGTTAAATAATACCAGTCCTACAGAACATATAATAGATTACAGCACAGGTACAGATAATGACTTACCGCTGATGTTCTTTCTAATGGAATTGTTCACTTTTCATGTCTTTTCCATCTGGCCCACACCGACATGACGACTTCTCCAGCCAGGACTCGACTGCACCCCCATTAAAAAAAAAATCAAAAAAAAAACTCACCTCCCGGCTCCTGTGCTGCTCACTGTTCTCCCTCTCAGCGTCTGACAGCGGGCGCCGGCAGGTGATGTTATTGCGCCCGCTGTCATACGCTAAGAGGGGGATTATGGGAGAGAAGGAGCGCTCGCTCCTTCTCTCTCCATGCGGTCAGCTTTATCGGCTGGATGCCGATACAGCTGACCCTCCGATGACGGGTGGGGACCCACTGCTGGCACCGGGCCCCCCCAACGCCTGTTCAGGCCCCATAGCTTCGGGGCGGCAGAGCAGGGAGAGCGATTCTCCCTGCTCTGCCGCAGAATGTAACTGTATCGTAGCTCCGGGTGGGCCCCCTCAGAGCGCGGGCCCCGGGGCCACAGCCCCCTCTGCCCCGCGACCTATCCTTTCAAATCAGGGCCCACCACGCAGGAGCTGGGGCCCACCGTAGGTTTCTCCGGTGTCCCGGTGCCTCAGTCCGACCCTGCTTGCCAGCCTGATAATACCAGGCCACAGCAGTCTGCATATCTTGGCTGGTTAACAAAAATAGGGGATCCCCTCGAAAAAAATTTGGCGTGGGGTCCCCCCTATTTTTGTTAACCAGCCAGATGAAGCAGACTGCTGAGGCCTGGTTTTTCAGGCTGGTAAGGATCCAATATCCATGGACCTTGCCAGCCTGATAATACCAGGCCACAGCAGTCTGCTTAGCTTGGCTGGTTAACAAAAATAGGGGATCCCCTCGAAAAAAAAATGGCGTAGGGGTCCCCCTATTTTTGTTAACCAGCCAAGTAAAATGCAGACTGCTGCGGCCTGGTATTAAAAGACTGTCAAGGCCCATGGATTTTGGCCCTCAACAGCCTGATAATACCAGGCTACAGCAGTCCCACATTTGGCGCATCAAAAGATGTGCCAATTGTGGCACTTTACCCGGCTCTTCCCACTGCCCTGTAGCGGTGGCAAGTGGGGTAATAAGGGGTTAATGTCACCGTTGATTGCACGGTGACAATAAGCCCGGGTTAATAATGGAGAGGTGTCAATAAGACACCGATCCATTATTAATCCCAAAGTTTTTAAATGTATAAAAAAAAAAGACACAGCAAGAAAAAAGTATTTTAATGAAATAAAAGAGACAACACAGTTTTCATTAATTTTATTATACACTCATTCCTGCGACGCCATCGATCTCCTGTAAAAAAAGAAAAAAAACAAACCAACAGTATACCACCTGTCCGACGCAGTCCATAGTAACGACAGTCCCACGACAATCCAGCTCTGCTACATCGCAATGACAGGCAGAGCCTGTCATCTCGACGCAGCACAGCTGATTACCTGCTTCCCCGGCGGTGACGTCATCGGACTGACTGCTTTACGGCCGGGATTACCCAGCAGTCACTGCAGTTATCGCGAGAAACTGCATGTGACCGCCGGGGAAAGATGATGGTGGCCATCAAGCAGTCCAGCCCGTGACCGCCGGGGATCTTCTGCCAGGTAAGTGCCGCTGACTCCTGACAGACCCGACCGACGGACACTGACAGTGACAGTGACAATTCCGATTCCGGTATCCGATAAGACGAAAATATCGGAACTAAGTATCGAAAGTCCGATAGAGCTAATATCGGCCGATACCCGATACTTGCGGTATCGTATCGCTTAACACTACTAATCAGATTAACCCCTTAGTGACAGAGCCATTTTGCAGCTTAATGACCGGGCCAATTTTTACAATTCTGACCACTGTCACTTTATGAGGTTATAACTCTGGAACGCTTTAACGAATCCCGCTGATTCTGAGACTGTTTTTTCGTGATATATTGTACTTCACGTTAGTGGTAAAATTTCTTTGATATGACTTGTGTTTATTTATGAAAAAAAATGGAAATATGGCGAAAATTTTGAAAATTTAGCAATTTTCAAACTTTAAATTTTTATGCCCTTAAATCAGAGAGATACAGTACAGACCAAAAGTTTTGACACACCTTCTGATTCAAAGATTTGTCTGTATTTTCATGGCTATGAAAATTGTAGAATCACACTGAAGGCATCAAAACTATGAATTAAAACATGTGGAATTATACAATACACTTTACAAAAAAGTGTGAAACAACTGAAAATATGTCTTATATTCTAGGTTCTTCAAAGTAGCCACCTTTTGCTTTGATTACTGCTTTGCATGCAGAAAAGGTGAATGGATGGACTCTACATGCCTGGTTCCCACCGTGAAGCATGGAGGAGGTGGTGTGATGGTGTGCGGGTGCTTTGCTGGTGACACTGTTGGGGATTTATTCAAAATTGAAGGCATACTGAACCAGCATGGCTACTACAGCATCTTGCAGCGGCATGCTATTCCATCCGGTTTGCGTTTAGTTGGACCATCATTTATTTTCAACAGGACAATGACCCCAAACACACCTCCAGACTGTGTAAGGGCTATTTGACCAAGAAGGAGAGTGTTGGGGTGCTACGCCAGATGAACTGGCCTCCACCGTCACCAGAACCGGACCCAATCGAGATGGTTTGGGGTGAGCTGGACCGCTCACCGCTTCAATTTTGAATAAATCCCCAACAGTGTCACCAGCAAAGCACCGGCACACCATCACACCACCTCCTCCATGCTTCACGGTGGGAACCAGGCATGTAGAGTCCATCCGTTCACCTTTTCTGCGTGCAAAGCAGTAATCAAAGCTAAAGGTGGCTACTTTGAAAAACCTAGAATATAAGACATATTTTCAGTTGTTTCACACTTTTTTGTAAAGTGTAATGCATAATTCCACATGTGTTAATTCATAGTTTTCATGCCTTCAGTGATATTCTACAATTTTCATAGTCATGAAAATACAGAAAAATCTTTGAATGAGAAGGTGTGTCCAAACTTTTGGTCTGTACTGTATGTCACACAAATTTCTTAATAAATAACATTTCCCACATGTTTACTTTACATCAGCACAATTTTGGGAACAAAATTTTTTTTGTTACAAAGTTATAAGGGTTAAAAGTTGACCAGCGATTCTCTCATTTTTGCAACACCATTTTTTTTTTAGGGACCACATCACATTTTAAGTCACTTTGAGGGGTCTATATGATAGAAAATACCCAAAAGTGACACCATTCTAAAAACTGCACCCCTCAAGATGCTCAAAACCACATTCAAGAAGTTTAATAACCCTTTAGTGCTTCACAGGAACTGAAGCAATGTGGAAGGAAAAAAATAACATTTAACTTTTTTTTGCAAAAACTACTTTCGAACCAATTTTTTTATTTTCACAAGTGTTAAAAGAAAAAATGAACCACAAAATTTGTTGTGCAATTTCTCCTGAATACGCTGATACCTCATATGTGGGGGTAAACCACTTTTTAGGCGCACGGCAGAGGTCGCAAGGGAAGGAGCGCCGTTTGACTTTTTCAGCGCAGAATTGGCTGGACGCCATGTCGCGTTTGTAGAGGCCCTGATGAGTCTAAACAGTAGAAACCCCCCACAAGTGACCCCATTTTGGAAACTAGACCCCCTAAGGAACTTATCTAGATGTGTGGTGAGCACTTTGAACCTCCAAGTGCTTCACAGAAGTTTATAACATAGAACCGTGAAAATAAAAAATCATATTTTTTCCACAAAAACGATCTTTTAACCCAATTTTTATCTTCCCAAGGGTAACAAGATCCCAAAAGTTTTTGTGCAATTTGTCCTGAGCATGCTGATAATCCCATATGTGGGGGTAAACCACTGTTTGGGTGCATGGCAGAGCTTGGAAGGGAAGGAGCGCCGTTTGACTTTTTCAACGCTGAATTGGCTGGATGCCATGTCGCGTTTGTATAGGCCCTGATGTCTCTAAACAGTGGAAACCCCCCACAAATGACCCCATTTTGGAAACTAGACCCCCTAAGGAACTTATCTAGATGTGTGGTGAGCACTTTGCACCCCAAAGTGCTTCACAGAATTTATAACGCCCGGGGTGAAAATAAAAAATCATATTCTTTCCACAAACCTGATAGTTTAGTCCCCAATTTTTTATTTTCCCAAGGGTAACAGGAGAAATTAGACCACAAAAGTTGTTGTCCAATTTGTCCTGAGTACGCTGATACCCCATATGTTGGGGGGACCACTGTTTGGGCGCACGGCAGGGCTTGGAAGGGAAGGAGCGCCGTTTGACTTTTTCAAACCAAAATTGGCTGGAATTGAAATTGGACGCCATGTCGCGTTTGGAGAGCCCCTGAAACGCCTAAACAGTGGAACCCCCCCACAAATGACACCATTTTGGAAACTAGACCCCTTAAGGAACTTATCTAGATGTGTGGTGAGCACTTTGAACTCCCAAGTGCTTCACAGAAGTTTATAACGTAGAGCCGTGAAAATCAATAATCATTTTTTTCCTCAAAAATGATTCTTTAGCCTGCTATTTTTTATTTTCCCAAGGGTAACAGAAGAAATTGGACCCCAAAAGTTGTTGTGCAATTTTTCCTGAGTATGCTGATGCCCCATATGTGGGGTGAAACCACTGTTCGGGCGCATGGGAGAGCTTGGAAGGGAAGGAGCGCCATTTTGTAATGCAGACTTTGATGGAATGTTCTGCGGGCATCATGCTGTGTTTGCTGAGCCCTTGATGTGCCTAAACAGTAGAAACCCCCTGCAAGTGACACAATTTTGGAAACTAAACCCCCCAAGGAGTTAATTTAGATGTGTGGTGAGCACTTTGAACCCCTAAGTGCTTCACAGAAATTTATAAATGCAGAGCCGTGAAAATAAAAATCATTTTTTTCCTCAAAAATGATTTTTTTAGCCAGCTATTTTTTATTTTCGCAAGAGTAACAGGAGAAATTAGAACCCCAAAATTGGTGTGCAATTTGTCCTGAGTACGCTGATACCCCATATGTTGGGGTAAACCACTGTTTAGGCGCACGGCAGGGCTTGGAAGGGAGGGAGCGCCATTTGATTTTTTGAACACCACGTCATGTTTGGAGACACCCTGATGTGTCTAAACAGTGGAAACCCCCCACAAGTGACCCCATTTTGGAAACTAGACCCCTTAAGGAACTTATCTAGATGTGTGGTGAGCACTTTGAACCCCCAAGTGTTTCACAGAAATTTATAAACGCAGAGCCGTGAAAATAAAAAATCATTGTTTTCCTCAAAAATGATTTTTTTAGCCAGCTATTTTTTATTTTCACAAGGGTAACAGGAGAAATTAGAACCCCAAAATTGGTGTGCAATTTGTCCTGAGTACGCTGACACCCCATATGTTGAGGTAAACCACTGCTTGGGTGCACGGCAGGGCTCGGAAAGGAGGGAGCGCCATTTGACTTTTTGAACGCCACGTCGTGTTTGGAGACCCCCTGATGTGTCTAAATAGTGGAAACCCCTCAATTCTAGCTCCAACCCTAACCCCAACACACCCCTAACCCTAATCCCAACCCTAACTCTAATCCTAACCTAAATCCCAACCCTAATTCCAACCCTAATTGTAACCCTAACCCTAATTGTAACCCTAACCCTAATTATAACCCTAACCCTAAGGCTAAGTTCATTTTGCGTTTTACCTGCCCGTTCAACACATATCGTTGAGGGGCTGGTAACGGGATAGCATAACGCAATCGCGTTATGCTAAACTCGCTAGCGCAGAGGAATCAGCAGATGATTCGTCTGCGCTAGCGATGACGGAGCCTAGACGCTGCAGGCTGCGTCCGAAGCTCCGTCACTGAATGATGGCACGTCGCGAACGCATGTCGCTTTACGGCATGCGTAGCGATGCGCTCTCAAATGGGGGTGAATGGCAGCATTAACGGACTGCGTTACACCGCATTATACCGCAGTGTAACGCAGTCCGTCTAACGGACTGCCATAACGCAGTATGAACCCAGCCTAACCCTAATGCTAACCCTAATCCTAATTAAAACCCTAACCCTAATTATAACCCTAACCCTAGCCCTAACCCTAGCCCTAATGGAAAAATGAAAATGAATACAATTTCTATATTTTATTATATGTCCCTAACTAAGGGGGTGATAAAGGGGGGTTTATGTACTTTTTTTTTTTTTTTGATCACTGTGATAGTTTATCACAGTGATCAAAATGTACTTTTAGGAGAATGAATGAAAAATTTTTTGAATCTGCCTCCATTTTTTTTACAGGAAGAAGAGGCCGGGAGTCTGGGACCTGCCGGAGGACGGGGGACACCGGGAGGTACAGGGGGGATCGGGGGTACTGGGGACCCTAATTCTCTCCCCTCTGATGTGCGATCACATCAGAGGGGAGAGAAATCATTTTTTTTGTTGCGGTCGCCGTTATACTGTTATACTGTTATAACTGCGATCGCAACATCGGGGTCGGTAAATACCGACCCAGATCATGTACTCTGGGGTCTCGGCTACCCCCGGCAGCCGAGACCCCAGAGAAAATTGCCCACCCCCCCGGCAGATCGCTGCGGGCGCACTGAGCATGTGCCCGCCATTCAAGATGGCGGCACCCACCGGAGGAGGCAGGTGAGCACGGGGGCCACAAGGGGCTGATTGGGGGCCACAAGGGGGGATCGGGGACCCTTTTTCTCTCTCCTCTGATGTCCGATGACATCAGAGGAGAGAGAAATTAAATGGCTCATCAGATTTTTTTGTTGTGATTGCCGTTATAGGATTAATAACGGCGATTGCAACATCGATCCGATTCATGTTCTCTGGGGTCTCGGCTACCCCCGCCTCTGAGGGGCGCTATTCACTTTTTCATTAATTAACGGCGCTGTGGTTTAAGCACCAAGACGTGGCAGTCAACTATGTGGGCTGATACCCTCTTGTCTGGGGTGAAACAGACAGAACTCCTGCAGTTAGTTGGGCTGGCCAGAAGGAACGCTGCAGTACCAGACGAGCCGATGCGACCATGGGACATTCCAGAATAAGTAAAGGAAAGAACAGGATGTACTCTGTGATATGTTGTGACTGTGGCTGAGCTGGACGTACTGAGAATGGAACCCAGGAAAATTGTTTATTTTAAGTTGGAACTGGACTCTGTCTCTCTTTTTGTGAAGCTGCATGAAGGAAAAACTCAGCAGATCCGAGAGGACCCTGATGGAATAGAAAGCGGGAAGAAAAGTATGCTACAGAGGGGACATTGTGTGTATGTGGCAGGAGACCAGGGCATCCATTGTCAGCCACGACTACGGCCCTGGCTCCCCCTACAGACTGATGAAAGTAACTTTTTGTGAGTCCAAGGGCCACAGACAGTTCATCAGATGACCTCCAAATCCTGCATTCAAGCCACAGTGTACACTGAAGTGTTATGTTTCGGTAGCTGAGGAGGACAGGAACAACAGCAGGGCAGCCGAACACCTGAGATGTTGGTAACTGATGGGTTGCAGATTCCTAAACTAGCGACACAACTAGAGGTAGCCGTGGAGCGTTCCTACATTGATCCTAGACGCCTCGTCACAGCCTGGGAGATAACTACACCTAAAGGCAGAAAGATGAAAGCTATCTGCCCCGGAGCAGATCCCCAAAGAAAATAGGAAGCCCCCAAACATATAATGGCGGTTAGACAAGATGAAAATACAAACATAGGCAGAAAATAGACTGAGCAAACGCTGGGGTCACAAGCTGACTAAATAGGATAGGACAGGAGAGATTACTTTCTGCAACCCAGAAAACCCTACAAAAATCCAACAATTCTGATTACAAAAATACTGAGATCACACAATCTCGCCACCCGCTAAATCAGATCTCAGTATGAACAAAAACCAAGCCGCAGCCGCTGAAAAAAACAGGAAAAAGCAAATGAGCAAATAACAGTGGCTGCAGATAAACTGTGAGGAACTCAGGCCCCAGGAGGGGACCTGGCTGACCTCCACAAAAGTGCAGAAAACAATGCAAAAAGCCAGCACAAAAAGAAAAGCAAAAAATATCTTATCTGAAAGCAGGAGATGCAGGCAAGCCTCCAGCAAACTTCCAAATGAACCAGGAACCACAATTGAGACAAGAACAATTGATCACCGGCAACCATCATGGGAGGGAACCTCCCTTATATCAGACCAGTCAGTGATCCCAGATTGCCAGTCCTCGCTGAAAGGTTCAGTACTGTCTGTAACCACCAGAGGGAGCCTCTGCTCAGAAACCATCTCTAGCACATTCATAACACTGAAGACAGTGAAGCATGGTGGTGCAAGCATCAAGATATGGGCATGTTTCTCTTACTATAGTGCCGTACCTATTTACCCTATTCCAGGGATCATGGACCAGTTTGCATATGCAGTTGTGCTCAAAATTTTACATACCCCGGCAGAATTTTTGCTTTCTTGGACTTTCTTCATAGAATATGAATGATAACACCAAACCTTTTTCTCCACACATTGGTTTGGTGAAGCTATTTATTGTCAATCTACTGTGTTTTCTCTTTTTAAATCATAATGACAACCCAAAACATCCTAATAACCCTGATTAAAAGTTTATATACCCCATTTTTTAATACGGTATATTGCCCCCTCTAACATCAATGACAGCTTGAAGTCTTTTGTGGTAGTTGTGGATGAAGTTGTTTATTTCTCAGATGGTAAAGCTGCCTACTCTTCTTGTCAAAAAGCTTTCAGTTCCTGTAAATTCCTGGGCTGTCTAGCATAAACTGCGTGCTTGAAATCTCTCCAGAGTGGCTCAATGATATTGAGGTCAGGAGACTGAGATGGCCACTCCAGAACCTTCATTTTGTTCTGCTGTAGCCAACGACAGGTTGACGTGGCCTTGTGATTTGGATCCTTGTCATGTTGGAACGTCCAAGTACGTCCCATGCAGATCTTCCGGGCTGATGTTTGCAAATTTGCCTCCAGTAATTGCTGATAACATACTGCATTCATCTTTCCTTCAACTGTGACCTAGTTTTCTGTGCCTTTGTAGCTCTCACTTCCCCAAAAGCATCAGCGATGCATCTCCGTGCTTTACAGTAGGAATATTGTTCCTTTCATCACAGGCCTTGTTGACCTCTCCCCAAATGTAACGTTTATGGTTGTGGCCAAAAAGTTCAATTTTGGTCTCATCACTCCAAATTACCTTGTTCGAGAAGTTTTGAGGCTTGTCTGTGTGCTTTTTTGCACATTGTAGGTAAGATACTTTGTGGCATTTGTGCAGTAATGGCTTTCTTCTGGCGACTCGACCATGTATCACATTTTTTTCAAGTGCCTCCTTATTTTGCATCTTTAAACAGCCACACTGCTAGTTTTCAGAGAGTCCAGTATTTCAGCTGATATTATTTGTGGGGGGTTTTTTGCATCCCAATTTTCCTGGCAGTTTTGGATTAAATTTTTGTTGGTCTACCTGGCCATGGTTTTGTTTTTACAGAGCCCTTGATTTTCCATTTGTTAATCACAGTTTGAACGCTGCTGACTGGCATTATCAATTCCTTGAATATCTTTTTGTATCCCTTTTCTGTTTTATACAGTCAATTAACTTTTCCTGTGTATCTGCTGACAATTCTTTTGCTTTCCCTATGCCTCATAATCCAGAAGCATCAGTGGCTGGATGAAAGATGCAAGAGTCTGTCTGGATCCCAGAAACTCACTCAGCTTTTATGCACACACACTGATTAGAAGCAAACAGGTCACAGGTGAGTATGTTACCTTTAGTAGCCATTCAAACCCATTTGTGTCAACTTCTGTGCATGTTATCAGGCCAACATCACCAGAGTATATGAACTTTTGATCAGGGTCATTTGGATGTTTTGTCTTATGATTTAAAAATAGAAAACACAGTAGTTTGACAATAAATTGCTTCACCCAACCATTTACCATGAGTGGAGAAAAAGTTTTGGTGTTATCATTCATGTTCTCTGGAAAAGGCCAAAAAAGCTAAAATTCTGCCGTGGTATGTAAACTTTTGAGAACAACTGTATTAAAAAACTTGAAGAGATCATGTTGCCTTACACTGAAGAGGATATGCCCTTGAAAAGGGTGTTTCATTAAGACAACGACCCTAAACAGACCAGTAAACAAGCAAAATCTTGGTGCCAGTCCAGCAAAATTGAGTTTATGGACTGGCCAGTAAAATCCCTGGACCTTAATCCGATAGAACACTTGTGGGGTGACATTAAAAATACTGTTTCTGAGGAAAAGACAAAAAATGCCCAAAAATTGTTCGTTGTAGTCCAAGCATCCTGGGCTGGAATAACAGATGACAGGTGCCAGAAGTTGGTTGACTCCATGCAACATAGAAGTAAAGCAGTTCTAAAAAACTGTAGGTATACAACTAAATATTAGGTTAATGATTTGCAGGAATGCTAAATCCACAAAAAGAGTACATATTATGAGTTTGTAGAAACAAATGCAGATACTGCTAGTTTTTTAGAACAGCCCAATGTTCATTTTTTGTTATTTTCTGTAAAGTATTTAAAAATTATACACATTCTCTTCATGTTTTGAATTAGAAAGCAGTGTACAATGTTCCCATTGCATTGAAATAAAAAATAGTATAAAAGTTTTGTGATTAACTCTTGTTTTTGAGCACACTGCTATTATTTTGAACACTACTGTAACTTCCCAGCAGCAGGAGGTTGTATGTGCAATGTATGAATGTGCCAGGGCTTCAACAGACAAAAAACGTTTTTATAGCTGCTCTTCCCTTGGGCTAATTGAAAGAAGTTCCAAACAAGTAACTTTCTTGATAATGTAAAAAATCTATAAGATGTGCACCGGTATTCCTGATTTGTTAGAGTTTTAAAATAGTACATCTATAGTTGATCAATATTTATTTTAGTCTTAGTTTGGAATTGGCTATACTGTTTTATTTTCTTAAAATCTGTTTTATGCTAACCTCAGTTAAAATATAGTACTAAACCGCAATGTCCAGTTTTTATGAATAAATCCATAATATACCAAATCAAATCTAGTTATCCTTGAAAATAATGTTTATATATTCCACCATACTAAGTGTTTTGCTGCCCTCTCCTGGATTCACACTGAAAAATCTAATTTAACAGGTTTATTTTCATAGTTTTCTTTGAATAGTTGCATGGCTTCATGCCACACAGCTGTGCAGTAGATAGTAATAGTAAAATATTAGTTCAACTTGATATATCTATGTAAACTGACTGACATAAGCAAGCACTAAAATGCTCAGATGCTCGTTACTCAAACCGAGAAATTCCTAATGCTTGGATGCTTGTTTCGAGTAAAGAGTATAATGGGAGTCAATGAAAAATCCGAACATTTTTTCAGCAGACTCTGCAAGGAGGTCTGGGTGGAAGTGAAAATGTTGAAATGGATGGAGAACAGCATGGGGAAGACCCCTGGAAGTATCTCCGACTCTCAGATCGCCGCTGAGAACAATTGTGTCACACTTTTACTCCACTTTAAGGTGCCAGAATAAAACCTTCCAAACAGATGGGAAATTGGAGTTTACAGGAAAAAAAAATGTAAGAAATATTTTTTCCTGTATATTGACTTGTAAAAAAGGCAAAATTTAAAAAGGATTTAAAAAAAATTAATTTAAGTAAGCCAAAATTTAATTTTGCATTAAAAAATTGGAAATATCAGTGTTATTTATGAAGGATGCAAGAAGTGTCAAAAATTAGGGACTCAGATACACGCCGTATTAGACATAAAGGAGGGCCTTAGTAGCTTTCACACATCAGGTTTTTTCCACCTGGCATGATCCGGCGTCGCGCCGGAGTGCTGGATCCGGCTCAAATTGTGTAAAAACAGATGAAACAGATCAGTTTTTTTGACAGTTCCATCTAGCGGATCGGCAAAAAGCTGGATCCGATTCATCTGTTGCGTCCATTTTTTCATCCGTTTTTCGACAGATTACGACGGATCTGGTTTTTAAAAACGCCCATGGGAGCTCCCAAACGTGATTGGCTACTGAAAACCTATATATACAGTTTTCCTGCAGCCCATCTTTGACAGGTTGTAGAGGAGCAAGTGCAGGTTGTAGAGAAGAGCAAGTGGATGGCGAAGATGGAAGACGTGATAGCAAACATTCTGAAGAATTATGTTGATTTCACTGTTGAGGCGAATCGTTAGAAAGTGATTGCTCTGGAGAAGGAACGAGAGAGACAGCAGTGCATCATGCGTCTGCACCGACGACGTTTGTGGATCCACCCCATCACAGCCCAGAGAATGAAGCGTGGGGTGTATTCTACACTATACATGGAGCTACGAGGAAACCCTGGGAAATTTTTCTCATATGTTCGTATGAAAATGGAGAACTTTGATGTATTGGTGGAACGAATTGGACACCTCATCAGAAGTGACACATATTGCCGCTTCTCCAATTCACCGGCGGAGCGTCTGATGGTGACTCTTCGGTAAGCCATATTTATTGTATCTCCTCCTTGTAAAGCACACTTGTAACTGTAATGTTGTTGCTGGTAGTTTGTAATAATTATTTTTAGAGTATCTCCAACTGTTAAAGCTGACTTAGAACTTGTAACTTATGTTATTGCTGTTAGGGCCCCGTCTCACATAGCGAGATCGCTAGCGAGATCGCTGCTAAACAGCGATCTCAGCAGCGATATCGCTATGTCTGACACGTACCAGCGATCAGGCCCCTGCTGTGAATCACTGGTCATGTCAGAAATGCCAGGACTTTTTTTTGATCGCTGGTCTCCCGCTGGCCAGCACTCATCGCTGCGTGTGACAGGCAGGAGACCAACGATCTCCTGGTAACCAAGGTACACATCGGGTTTCCAAGCGCAGGGCTGTGCCTGGAAACTCGACATGTACATTGGATACCAGCGCGCTGCTGCAGGAGAGCTGGTAACCAAGGTACAAGTCGGGTTTCCATGCACCACGCAGAGCCTGGAAACCCGACGTGTACCTTGGTTACCAGCTCCCTGCATCAGCGCGCTAGTATCCAACGTACACTGTGGGTAACTAGGCGACGTTGCCCGCAGTGTCGCTGTCCTGATCACTGCTTGAGCTGCCTGTTTGGCAGCTCAGCAGCGATCATGTAGTGACACACCAGCGATCCTGATTGTTGTCGGGATCGCTGGTATGTCACTATGTGAGACGGGGCCCTTAGTTCAAACTCATTTGTCACCTTTTTTTATTTACAGATTCCTTGCAACTGGAGTATCTCTTTCACCACTTCATTTCCAGTTCAGACTTGGGATTTCCACCATCTCTGGAATTGTGAAGCACACATGCCGTGCATTGTGGGACTCTTTACATGGTGAGTTTATTTCACATCCCACAACGGAGAGTTGGCTGGAAATTGCTGATTAATTCCAACAAATCTGTCAGTTTCCAAATTGCTTGGGTGCAGTGGACGGGAGACATATCCGCATTGTCAAACCTGCTGTATTTAGTATAAGTATTTAGGTAATACACAACAAGGTACACAACTTTGGGTAAAAGGTGAAATACTTTGGGTAATACACAACCAGGTATACAACTTTGGGTAAAAGGTAAAAAAAAATTACCTTTTACCCAAAGTTGTGTACTGGTTGTGTATACCCAATCAATTTTACCTTCGTTACCCACAGTATTTTACCTTGTTTTAAACATATTTAACCTTATAAATAAATTAAATACAAAATTTTGAACCAACAATTTGTGATTTTATTAACACAATATTAATATTTTTTTTATAAGTTAACATAGTGTGGGGTGGAGATAATGCTGGAGGGGCTGTCAGTTTGGGACACTTCAACATTGGGAGTGTGGAGAGAGGAATGGGATGGTGGTGGTGAATGATCAGTAAGTAAAACAGGTGAAGGGGTGGAGAAAGAAAGAGAACGGGTAGACATGTAATCGGTAGTAGGATTTGGAATCTGGAAGGTTTGAGGAGTGGAGACAATGGATTGGGAGGCAGAAGAGGTAGTGGGTGGAAAGGAGGGTTGGGCAGGAAGTGGAGGCGCGGATGATGTGGTTGGGAATTGGTATGGGTGGTATGTCGGTATAGGGAAGGATGTTGGTACGGGCAGGTTGCTGGTATTGCATAGGAGGGGGAGGAAGGGCAGTGACTGGAGGGGTTGCAGGTGTGGGAGGAACTACTGGGGTGGGTGGAGGAGCTTGGGAGCTAACCTGCGCTAGAGCAGAGTGGCATGATTGCATTACATGCATCTACTGGTCAGGAGATAGGTTATCCATGCGCTCGTCTACAGACAAGAAAAAGGTGTGGTTTGGAGATCTACTTGCATCTGAATGCATCCTAACCAGAAGTGTTTTCAACTCCAGAATAATGTTGTTGATCAAATTAAATCCTGCGGCCATTTGCTCAGACAACACTTTCAGACAGTTCTGGAAGGATGCATTCAGATGCAAGAACTCGGGCACACAGCTCTATTGCTGACCCCTCTGGCGCTGATGCCCAGAACCCACAGGTGTTCTAGAGGTGGCAGCAGCAGAGGGGTGGCGTAAAGGTAAAGCTATATCCTCACCAACAGATTCATGCAACTCAGTCGGCCACAATGCTCCAGAGCAGGTGGATGGGACCGAGAGATCAGATGTGAGGGAAAGCTGGGAAGGTGCAGATGGGCCGGGGCTGTCAAAGTGTCCCTCAGTGGCTTACTCCTGAGGGATCGCACCAGAAGGGTCCAACTGTGCAGGCTCCCGAGTGCTGCTGGTGGTGCTGTGGAATAAAGAGAAAAAATATATAATTAGTATATTGATATTGCATGGCCCTGGCTGAAACACCAAAAAATTGTTAGACATGTAAACATTTTTTATTAAATGGGGTGGGTAATATTTACCTTCTGGTCACCATCGTTGACCGGAGGAATGACAGGGCGTGCGCATATTTATACTTGCTCCTGTGTCCTCCAGATCCACTCGGGGCCCGCATCTCTTTGTTGAACTCCTTCTTGAAGCGATCCCTGATTGCCCGCCACCGCTTGACAATTCTCTCACCTGAAAAGTGAAAGCACAAATTGGTAAGTATACAGCATCAGTGTTTCTCAAACTCCAGTCCTCACAGCCCCAAGGGTCATGTTTTCAGGATTTCCATAGTGTTGAACAGGTGAGAGAATTCCTGATGCCTTAATGATACTTCCACCATCTGCGCAATACAAATGAAATCCTGAAAACATGACCAGTGGGGGCCACGAGGACTGGAGTTTGGGAAACACTGCTTTACATCCAGCAACATAACTGAACTGTGTATACTTATGCGCTTGAATCTGAGCCCGAGCATCGAGGTCCTCCCAGTGGTCCACTAGTTGTTCACATATTTCCTCCCAGAGCTAACGGGTCACAATTATATCAGCATGGTGGCGGTCCCACATGTTCCACAGCGGCTCCGGCTTTCGTATCAGATCAATGAGGAGGTCAACGTCCAGCCCGGCCTTCTCACCGTCCGAGTCAGGAGCATGCTGTGAATCCTGTTAAAATAGAAAAAAAACAAAAACATTAGACTCAAAACAACAACAAAAAGTAGAATAAAATAAATAAATTAAAAAAAAAAAATAACCCAAAAAAATGGTACTTACCCGATGGAGACCGCCCTGTCGCTGACGCCGACAACCCTGGGAGGCGCTTCGAGGACCTCTTGGCTGAGCACCAGATTCAGAAGACTATAATAAAGAAAATAAAAAAATTATGTGCTTGGATATAGGCATATGTGTTGTGTGCAGTGTTATATCTGTAATGTAATGATCTCTTTTTGTGTGTTGTCTGCAGTGTGATGTCTGTACTAAATTGTTTTCTATGTGCTGTGTTTAGTGTGATGATGTGTTTCTGCGTTGCATGCAAGAAACTTACAAATTGTGAGCCCACTCCAGGTATCTCTCCACCAGTTCGTTCTTCTTCTGGGAGCACCTCTTCAGCAGCAGATTCCTGTTATACAAAAATTATCGACTAATATATTTATATATTGTGAGACAGTGAGGATATGTGGTGAATGGGGTATACATTTCACCTAGGTTCTTTGCTAACTATAAGGGAAATATGTGGCTTTGTAGACCTGGTGGTAGAGAGAGGTCACTACACCTTGCATTCATTGCACACTTGCAGCTTAAACCTGAAGCCAATCAGCTGTTAATTAGGAAGCCAGAAATAGGTGTCTGCGGACACAGTCAGAGAGCTAGTTTAGCCTGGACACAGGGAGGTGTCCTGGCACAAGAAACAGTCTCCAAGAGTGTTAGAGCTGTCTTTAGCCTGGACACAGAGAGGTGTCCTGGCACAAGGAAGCAGTCTCTGTGAGAATGCATGCGGATAAGCTACTGAAGAGGAGGAGAGCCGTCTCAGTCTGGGTTAGATGTACCCCGGACACAGGAGTGTCTCTGTGAACCTCCATGCTGATGATTACTGAAGAGGAGGAGAGCCGTCTCAGTCTGGGTTAGATGTACCCCGGACACAGGAGTGTCTCTGTGAACCTCCATGCTGATGATTACTGAAGAGGAGGGGAGCCGTCTCAGTCTGGGTTAGAGGTACCCCGGACACAGGAGTGTCTCTGTGAACCTCCAGGATAATGACTACTGAATAGGAGTGGATCTCTCTCAAGTCTGGACGTCGGGTGGACCTTCAGACATAAGGAGGAGTATCTGGGAAACTCCATACTGGTAACATATATCATATGTGTTGTTTTGGGCACAGACTGATAGAGTCTGGGTTCCTGATAGAAAGGGACATTACATAAGTGTAATTTAGTGGCTAGACAAGCCTAGGTCTTTTGTTTATGCTTTGTTTTATCTGTGTGCTGTGGACTTTAATAAAACTGGTTGCGGCCAGTTTTTACCATAATTGCTGTCTGAATGAACTGTTTCCGTGCCATTCTGTCTACCCAGACAGCGATCCTAGAGCTAATACCCCTGGAAATGTTACAATTGGTGGAGAATGCTGGGGCAGCGCAGGGCCTGGTACAGTTAGTGCTGGAGTGTGCATGCAGCACAGTGGCAAGAGACAGCATTAAAGGTAAAGTCTATTGAAATAGCAACAGAGGAAAAAAAAAAAAAAAAGTGTGTGTCAGCAGAAACGTCTGTTTGGAGCAGTCTTGGAGAGACAGTGGCCCTGATAGGGTCTGCAGAGAGAAAATGTATGCACAGCAAAGCTGAACTTGTTGTGAAAATGACTGTGGAATGTGCAGCAGCAAAAGAAAAGTTTGTGGAGCAGTCTTAAAGAGACAGTAGCCCTAATAGACTTTGCAAAAGAAAAAAAAAAAAAAAGTGTCTGCACAGCAGAGCTAAATTTTTCTATGGAAAAGACTGTAGAGTGTGTGTATGTCTTGAGTGAAGACTACCGTTGTGAAGACAGAGAAGTCTGACAGCATGGATGACAGCATGGAGGCGCTGTTTGAACAAATGGCGCAAGTTATTGTGCAACATAAGACTGCTGTGATTGAGACAGATGAGTCCGGCAGTATGGAGGGGTTCGTTGAGTACCTGGTACAGGCCCAGCGGAGCATGGAGCAACAGCGCCTGCAGCACCAGCAGCGCATGCAGGAGCACCGGCAGAAATTCCTGCAGCAGCAGCAGGAGAATAACCGGTTGTTGGAGCAGATTGCAGCTCTCCGCACCGCGTCTCAGAGTAATGTTGTGAAGGCACCTGACTTGTCCGATGTAAAGAAGGCGGTAAGACGGTCCCTGGAAAAGATGACACCTCGTGATGATGTGGAGGTATATCTCACTAGGTTTGAGAGACTGGCAGAGAAGGAGAATCTGCCCCTATCTGAGTGGGCCATGATGGTCGCACCCTATCTGATTGGAGTGCCCCAGGTGGCCTATGCTGACCTGAGCAAGCAGGACAGCGAAGACTATGCCAAGTTGAAGGCAGAGATTCGTACCCGGCTGGGTGTTACGGTGACAGCCCATGCCAAGGGAGTTCATGACTGGAGATACAGTTGGGAGTCTGCAGTCAGCAGGCCTGATTATGGAGTTGAAAAGGTGGTAGTGAACCGCTACACCCGAGCATGTTTTCCTGAGGTACAGCCGTCTGAGAGGACGTCACTTCAGAGTTCCCGGACGTCGAACTCTCCCGGTAAGAGCGTTCCAGCTGTTGGGGACATGGGGTATGCTGATAAGCGGGTTCAGGCCCGAGGGGACATGTGGGTGGAAGAGTGTGATGGACAGTGTTGGAGATGTCGTGAAATTGCAGCCAACTGTCCAATAGAGGGGGAGCCTATGTGCCGTGATGTTGGCAGATCCCTCTCTCTCTGCGCAGAACCTGTGTGTGTGACCACCGCAACCGAAGAGACTGGACCACAGGTGTCCCCGGTGGTTACAAATGGTTGCTCAGCGCAGGCCCTCTTGGACTCAGAGAGTCCAGTGACTTCCGTATGTGACAGCCTGATTGATAGGGACTTCATCCCTGATAAGCACTTGAGTATGGTGTGCATCCATGGAGACACCAAAGTCTACCCAGAGACTGCCGTGGACTTGGTCCCTAAACTCGGGGAGGTTTCATGTGAAGTGGGGGTAGTGAAGAACCTGGTGCACCCCGTTGTGTTGTGTAATGACTTTCCCCGGTCTAAGGATCTCTGGGGGAAGGGTGATTCTGATGGACAGTGTGATGAAGCCCCTACTGAGGGTACGCAGTCCCGAGGGGCGGAACACAATGTTAGTGGGCCGTTTATCTTGTGTGATAGTGATGATGATATTGATAATGATGATGATGCTAATCATAATAGTGATGATACTGATGATGACCGTGATAAAGATGAAATTTCTTTGCAGGTGATGTTGGGAGACGAGGATGGTGGTTCTCGGGAACCGAGTGTCCCTGACCTGCCTGTGTCCTGTGACAATTTTGGGAGAGAGCCGGTGCGAGACCCCACTCTTAAAACGGCACAGGAAAATGTAATTGTTCTGAATGAGGTTCCCCAAGAGCCTGGCTCTGAGGAGAGGTTTCCTCATGCTGCCATGAACAATAACCTATTGTTTAGGGACACTGAAGTCCAGGGAGAGGTCGTGAGTCAGCTCCTGGTACCTGAGCTATATGGAGGTATAGTGCTGGGGTTTTCACATAGTCACATACTTGAGGGACCAGATGGTGAAGTTAATGTTGAGGATAACATGTTAACTAAGGTTCCAGATCAAGATGTGAATGGGAATGAGTTGTATAACCCTGACAGTGAGCAAGATGTGAATGAAAATAAATTGTATACTCCTGAAAGTGAGCAGGATGAGAATGAGAATAAATTGTATGACCCTGACGGTGAGCCGGATGTGAATGAAAGTGAAGTGTCTAGCCCTGAAGGTGAGCCAGATGTGGCTGAGAAAAAGGGGTCAGACAGGGATAGTGGGAGTGATAATGAATCATCTGATGACAATAAAGCAACCAGTGCAAATGAGGAAGGCATGGTAGCAGAAGAGGTTGAGAGTCCTGAGAAGAAGGCTGATGCTGACCTTACAGCCAGACAGAAGATGCCATCTGAGGATGTTTTACAGTTGGAACAAAGAGAGCGACTACTTCCAGCCCAAGAAAGGGAGAGACGAGAGGCTTCCCTGGGGATTGGCAGTAGACGTGCTAAAACAATGAGGGGTAGAGATGACGCTTCTGTTAGCTCACGGCTGAGTGTGAGACCCGGTGGCGGACGAAAAGACAGAGAGTCAGACTCAGAGCTACCAGTAAGCTTGACTGGACGATGGACTCGTGGCCGCAACGACGGTAGGAGTCAGTTCGGGAAAGAAAGGTCGGGTGAGGTGACACCGACACAAGGACAAGGCCAACGTTCTGACCGCTGGGGGCGGGAGAGGCCTAACAAAGAGGTGATATTGCATAGTGCCCAAAATCAACTGAGACGGGGTGACTGGCAGAGGCGACCGAGGGGATCTCTGGTCGGGTGGCAGGCGTTCGACCCCACAAATTTTAACAGAGGGGGCACTGGGTATGGCCCTCAGGATATGCATGGAGGCATGTGATGGATGGACGGTATGTATCGCAGAGGTGGGTGGCTCTGTGATGGAAGCCTGGATATATTTTGGTTCAGCAGATCTACTGCTGAGACTTGTGCTATACATTGGGAGGCTTCCAGGTGACTTGGAGAGCTGGGCGGGTCCAGTCACCTACAAACCCACCCAAGGGGTATGTGTCTAAATACCTAGGATAAAGTTGTATGCAGAGGGGACGGATGGGTAATGCAGCGCTGGCTGGCATCCATTTAATGGATCAGTGTGTATGTTTTGACTGTCCATGTTCCTTCCCCTCAAGCTGACTGGTTACATGACTGTGACATCACACAGTGTGTGTGTGTGTGTGTGTAAGGGTATAGAAACCCTGCTTAATGGAAAATATAGATGAAGCTAATGATGGTTATACTTCAGGTAAAGATGAAGCTGATGTTGGCTATGACTTGAGCTGTGTTCACTGTCTCTTTAGGTTTGTTGACCAGTCCTCCGGTCTGGATGACCAGCCCTCCGGTCTGGAGAAGAGGGGGGGGATATGTGAGACAGTGAGGATATGTGGTGAATGGGGTGTACATTTCACCTAGGTTCTTTGCTAACTATAAGGGAAATATGTGGCTTTGTAGACCTGGTGGTAGAGAGAGGTCACTACACCTTGCATTCATTGCACACTTGCAGCTTAAACCTGAAGCCAATCAGCTGTTAATTAGGAAGCCAGAAATAGGTGTCTGCGGACACAGTCAGAGAGCTAGTTTAGCCTGGACACAGGGAGGTGTCCTGGCACAAGAAACAGTCTCCAAGAGTGTTAGAGCTGTCTTTAGCCTGGACACAGAGAGGTGTCCTGGCACAAGGAAGCAGTCTCTGTGAGAATGCATGCGGATAAGCTACTGAAGAGGAGGAGAGCCGTCTCAGTCTGGGTTAGATGTACCCCGGACACAGGAGTGTCTCTGTGAACCTCCATGCTGATGATTATTGAAGAGGAGGGGAGCCGTCTCAGTCTGGGTTAGAGGTACCCCGGACACAGGAGTGTCTCTGTGAACCTCCAGGATAATGACTACTGAATAGGAGTGGATCTCTCTCAAGTCTGGACGTCGGGTGGACCTTCAGACATAAGGAGGAGTATCTGGGAAACTCCATACTGGTAACATATATCATATGTGTTGTTTTGGGCACAGACTGATAGAGTCTGGGTTCCTGATAGAAAGGGACATTACATAAGTGTAATTTAGTGGCTAGACAAGCCTAGGTCTTTTGTTTATGCTTTGTTTTATCTGTGTGCTGTGGACTTTAATAAAACTGGTTGCGGCCAGTTTTTACCATAATTGCTGTCTGAATGAACTGTTTCCGTGCCATTCTGTCTACCCAGACAGCGATCCTAGAGCTAATACCCCTGGAAATGTTACAATATATATATATATATATATATACACACACACACATTTACAGGGGGGCATAGAAGAGCACTTATGTGACCATCAAAATAATACACAGGGCATCATTACTTTCTAGGGGTAAAATCTGCTCACTGTTTTCTAGGGAACTTGCACAGGGCATTAACATTTTCTAGGGGCCATTTTACCATCTAGAGGGCACGAATATGGGTGAACACAAAATGAAGCACTGCCATTGTGCCAAGTAGCCGATGCACTAGGACAATGTGCTCAGAGATGGCATATCAGAGATGGATTGTGAAATACCTAAATACATAAATAAAAGCAAAAACAAAAACTTTTTTTTACCTCTAAGCACTGATGATGTGAGGGAGGGCTCCCAGAAGAAGAAGACATGTTGGCCTGGCTGTACTGGCTCTGCAGCTACTGGCTCCTGGGCGGCTACTGGCTGCTAGCCGGCTGCTGGGGAGCTGGGCGGCTGCTGGCGTCTGCTGGCTTCTGGGCTGCTGCTGGCTGCTGGGCAGCTGGGCGGCTACTGGCATCTGCTGGCTCCTGGCCCGGCTGCTGGCTGCTGGCAGGCTGCTGGCTGCTGGGCAGCTGAGCGGCTGCTGGGGTCTGCTGGCTGCTGGCTCCTGGCCGGCTGCTGGCTACTGGATGCTCTGCAGCTTGCTCCTCTGTGGCTGGCTCCTCTCTGTTTGGCTGGCTGCATGGTAATGGCTGAGGGCCCCACTGGCATTGTTTATATATGTTTTCTGGTGGGCTGGCCAATTAGTTCTGAGCATGCTCAAATGTAAAAACCAGATCCGGCCACCGGATCCTTCTTTTCCCGGATCCGGCGCATTCCGGCGCCCATAGACTTCCATTGTAGCAAAAAGCCGGAAGCGCCGGATCGGGCGTTGTCCGTTTTTTTCGCCGCAGGCAAAAAACTTTACTGTAGCCGTTTTTTCCAGATGCCGCAATGAAAATTTTCGCCGAGATATGAAAAATGAATTGCATCACTGCATTAGAAATATGAAAAATTTAGAAAGCTTAGTGTATAAAATGGCCAATTTATGTGTACCTGGAAACCACTATAAGGCGTTTCTTGTTTTCCAGGTCCTAACTAATGCCAATCCTCACTTAGAAAAGTCTTCAAATGTATGGGAACTTATGCATCCTCTCTTTAGACTGAAATCTACATCTCTGTGTAGGGGTAGTTGTCCTGCTATAATTAAAAACGCCTGCAGCTAAGAGGTGGAGTGCTCAGTCAGAAAGTGAATATTCATTTTTCATATCTGATGTTGGCAAGCTATGGCGCTACAATGTGATTCCTTTTTTGTTTGAGTGTGTATGAGTTGGTGACTCTGGGTTAAGCACCTGTTCACACTTGGTCTGTTTTTGGATGTGACAGTCAGTGTTTTGAAATTTGTATTCACTTTCTGTCTGAGCACTCCGCCTCTTAGAAAAAGTGCAAACAATTAGGCTAAGTTCACACGTTGCGGAATTGCCGCGGAAATTTCCGCGGCAATCCCGCACTTCTCCCGCAGGAAATACGCACGTTTTTTGTGTGCTGATTCCCGCCAGAATAATAGCGTTTTGCAAGCGTAATTAGCTTGCAGAATGCTAGCGTTTTCCTAGCGATCTGTAGCATCGCTTGGAAAACTGATTGACAGGTTGGTCACACGAGTCAAACATAGTGTTTGACAAGTGTGACCAACTTTTTACTATTGATGCCGCCTATGTCGCATCAATAGTAAAAAGATCTAATGTAAAAATAATAAATAATGATATTCTCACCTTCCGGCGGCCCCCGCAGCCTTCCCGCCTTCAGCGACGCTCCCGGCAACTCCGGTCCCAAGGATGCTTTGCGGCAAATCACACCGATGACGTAGCATCTCGCGAGACCGCTATGCCATCTGGGTGATTCTCGCAAAGGACTCTTGGGACCGGAAGTTGCCGGGAGCGTCGCTGAAGGCGGGAAGGCTGCGGGGGCCGCGGGAAGGCTGCGGGGGCCGCCGGAAGGTGAGAATATCATTATTTTTTATTTTAATTATTGTTTTACCAGGGATATGGTACCCAGGGCCTGGAGGAGAGTCTCCTCTCCTCCAGACCCTGGGTACCACCGCACATGAACCGCTTACATTCCGCAAAATTAATGAACATGTTGCTATTTTTTCCGCAAAGCGTTTTTTTCGCGGAAAAAAACGCAACATGTGGCCAAAACATGCGGAATCAATTAACATGTATAGGATGCTTAATGCTTGCGTTTTTATCGCGTTTTTACCGCGGAAAACCGCGGAAAAACCGCGAAAAAAACGCAATTATTCCTGATCGTGTGCACTTAGCCTTAGAGTACAGGGAGGGATACAAATAAATAAATAAAGCGGACACTGCTGGGATTTGTCTCTGGTAACTCCTACTGAGATTGGAGATACATGTTTAATGAATATAGTGGCATGAATTGCATGACTCAAAGGAGAATCCAGAGATAAAAGTGAACACCATAGCTCAAGGTCAAAGATGGATCAATCGTATCCCTTCTGAGGTGCACCCCTTCTGAGGAAGAAAGACATCGAAACACGCGTCAAGGCGTTACACTGGAATCTTCTGGACTCTGGGTATTTATACTTTTCATGGCTCTTACTAATATGTCTATATATTGTACTATTGATCCATCTTTGACTTTAAGCTATGGTGTGCACTTTTTGTTTTCCAACAGGTGGAAAGGCAGCATTTCCGTGGCCAACAGATTGGAGATGGTGGATTTCAAGCTCTTGGCTTTGGCATCTGTTACGTGACCACAACTGCGGGAACTAGGGCTGGCTGCTGTGCTGCGAGAGGGTGAATTAGGCTGAACACAACAAACTGCTGGACTGTGAGTGAGGTGCAGGCAGAGATATTATGGTGGATTGAGAAAGATGTGATGTGCTCATTGAAGCAAAAACAGCAGGCGTCTCTACTTCCGTAACAGCTGACAGGCTCTTACTCACCCCGACTGTAGGGGGTAAACAAGTGGAGGTTCTGCAGCTGGAAACCAGTGTGAGAACACTTGCCATGGTGACAGACGAGGAAGGAGCAGCAGTAGATGGGATGGTCGGTGGTTGGCGAGACCCGCTAGTCCACATTTTAGCTCAGCAAGATTCCCAGACTAATGCATGTTGATTGTACATGTGCTGGTTAATGCATGTACTGTAGTAGGCAAATTATTGCAATTTTTGCCTCTACTGAGCCGTTTTTTTGCAAAGTTGGCAGATAAAGTGAGTTGGATCATCCTTTGTGGTCTCAAAAAAGGCCCAGGCTAGGCAACCCCTGTGAACTGCAGACCCACACTGCTGCAGAGTTGTGGCTGAGGATGCAGTGCTTGCTTGTTGTAGTTGCATCACTCTGTGACTGTGAGGCAAGCTGCAACGTAACCTCCTCATCTTCCTTCTCCTCTACCTCCTCTACTCATCTACTCAGCTGCGTACTTTTGGGTTCACACCAAGTGGGATCATAACCTCATCGTCATCCTATCTGTTCTCTCACTCCTTGCCCTGAGAGTCACACTCCTCCTCTTTCTACCCTGACAGCACAATACAGTCCGCATGCTCCTCAGCTATCTGAGTCTCATCAGGATCCTGCCCACCCCTGGAGGTGAACGTCTGTGAAGAGGGTCTGGATTCTGCTCAGACCCTATTTCGTCCTGCCTTGGATCCAACTGAAAAAAAATTTGGGCATCGGTGCAGATGGCTTCATCCTCTTGATTCTGTGAATCTTTCGAGCAGACTTCTGATACCTATAGAATAGATTGTGAACAGCTGTGCAGACTCACCCATCTGTGGTTTACCACAGTCAGTTGGGTGGTTGTAGCGTTGTGACTCAGGGGGAAACAAGGGTAATTGGGTGCCACCTCTGAAGATTGTGCTGTCTGTGATATTATGGTGGAGGAAGAGGAGGAGAGACCACTTGATGCAGCGCTTGCCATCCAGTGAAGCACATGCTTTTTCTGGCCCACATCTACAGGGCATACTGGTGTGTTGTTGACAAAGGAAAGGAGTTGAGTAGCCCATCCAGTAATGGATATTGTCAGTTATCTTTGGATATGACGAGACGGTGTTTGATCAGTAGAGCTTTCAGTAACATTTCCACCTTGCCCACGTACACCTTGAACACCAAGCTTATTCCCCCTTCCACCAAGACTTCACATCCACTCATGTTGTATGTACCATTTCCATCTTTTAACCAGCTGTTTCATGACCTTAAAGGTACTGCCACACTAAGCGATCGCACTAGCGATCACAACAACGACACAAGCTAACGAGATCGTTGGTGTGATCGCTTTAAGGTCGATAGTAGCTGCCAAACAGGAAGATCTCATCAACGACGCATCAGCGATCTGTATAACTACTTCTGCAGTCGTTAGGACATGCCACACAGCATGTATTGTCAAAGATCACTACCTCGATAGGCGTGATTGAGCGCAACCTTTTCCACGCCCCTCAGCACAGATTGGTGGTCACTATATGTCATGACTGTTTATGTCACAGCTCTCTCGCTTTGTGATTGGATGACCGCGTCATAAAAGACGACATATTAGCGCTCCTTTCCATTGCTCTCGAGCGGAAGTGGTTCATTCAAATCTCCAGCATCGTTCCAGTGCGTCCTGCTAGCCTTCTTTGCAGCTACTGCGATCCAGTTTGTGCCACTATTGCGTTTGCTGCGATCCAGTCTGCGCCGTTATTGATCTTTTTTTCTGTGATCCAGTCTGTGCCTCTATTGCATTTGCTGCGATCCAGTCTGTGCCTCTATTGCATTAGCTGCGATCCAGTCTGTGGCGTTATTTTTTCTGCGATCCAGTTTGTGGCGCTATTGCATTTACCTTTTTTTTTTTCCAGGATCACAAACAAGTCTTGTAAGGTAGGTATTTTTTTTTGTCACATTTAATTTTTAATTTTTTTTAAATTAATTTTACAGATCCATTTTTAGATCCCAGCTGTTGTTAACCATTGCTGTCCATCAATTTTTTTTTTGTTTGCCATTGTTTTGTTCTGGCGCGCCCACCTGCACCATTTTATAATTCCTGCTGTTTTTACCGTAGTTGTCCATCTATGACTTTTATTTTGGTCTGCGATTGTTTTCTCCAGCTGCGCCCACAACCACCATTTTATGTTCCCTGCTGTGTTCTATGTTGTAGGCTATGTAAGCATTTTATTTAACCATTCTGCCGTTCTCACATAATCCTTTTTTTGTTACAGATGGCCGATATGCATGAATTTCTGCGGGAATTCATCGAGATGTACCACTCGATGCCTTGCCTGTGGAAAATAAAATCGGCTGATTACAGCAGCAGGCTTAAAAAGAAGGACGCGTACCAAAAACTGGTGGAGCTGCGCAAAAACCGATATCCCGATGAACCAGTCGATGAGTCATCGGTGAAAAAACAGATTCAGGCCCTCCGCACAGTTTACAAAAAGAATTAAACAAAGTCCAAAATTCTACCAAGTCTGGAGCCGGGGCCGAAGATGTTTATGTCCCCAAATTGTGGTACTTTGAGCTGTTTTCTTTTACAAGGGACCAAGAAGTACCCAGACAAGCGACTTCCATGTTGGAACCAGACCCGGTGATCCAGCCGGACTCCCATGTCGTACATGTAAGTACCTTTGTATTAAAACACATTTTAATGTACATGCCAAAGTGGACTTGAAATTAAAAATATAATTGTGAAATGTAGATAAAATGGCTGAATTTATCCCTTCATGTACTCATAATTTATCTAGCTCAATGGTTGAGGCCTATCCATTTACAAGTGTCGTTTTCACATTTTTGCTGTATTTGGGTGTTATAGTGTGAAGATAAATTTCTTTTTCTTTGTGATTTAACATTCGTGTTTTGTTCATGCAGGACACAGAAGAGGCTGTCTCCACACATCCGACTGAAGAAGACAGCATGGCGTTGGGCCAAGAGGACGAAGTAGTTGAGCCACCATCCTCATCTGTGCGGAGCCGGCTTACATTTTCTGGCAGAAAATGGAAGGCTCCCACCTCGGCTACTCCAGAATTTATTGAAATTGCCAAAAAAGTGCTTACGGCGGAAAAATAACAACCAAAAATCACAGGGTTTGCATACTACGCTAATGAGAAGCTCCCAACACTGGATCCTATACAGCGGGTTCATGCAGAGAGACTCATGTTTGAGGTCCTGACTCAAGCGTCATTAGGAAACCTTGATAACAGTTATGTCGTCACGGCCAGACCGAACTACCCGGAATACTCTTGGCCGCACAATCCTGTGCCGAACCCAATTGGGATAAATAAACCAAACTAAAACGTTGTTGCTCCACCTTATTTTTATACACCGCCGAGGCAACGTGGTAATGGCAACGATCCATGTTACAGCATCTGTAGTTTTTAAAATATTTTCAAAAGTTTTTTGTTGTCTATTTGTCTATTTTTTTTACATTGTTACATTTTTTAATAAAAATCTTATTTATCTAGTGAATTGTGGTCTTTTATTCTTATTAATGTGAACAATTTTGTTGACAACTATTAAAAATTTGTATTTTTATTACATCTACTTGTTTCTACTTGTCACACACGGGGTCATGGGAGAACCAGCAGTCATAGGAGTTCCAGCATTGTTAAAATATGTAATAAAAAATAATACACCACAGCTGCGTATATAAACTTAATATATATAATATATATTTTTTGCATATATATCATTGTAAGAAAAAACTAAAAATAAAAAAACAATTAAATACAAATAATAACAATACAAAAAACAAAAAAAATAAATAAAAATTAACTACTGCCCCCCCTTTCTAGGGCAGCCAGAAACCTCTCCAGCATCACCCCGTGTTGATGCATGGCTGCCATCATCCGTCGTGTGACATCGCAGGTCCTGGGCAGTGGGGATTTCTATGGGGGTAATGGTAACAGTTACAGGGATTCTGTTGCACATCAACATGTACATGTTACATGTTTGCTGTGCACTTACGGTTTTGGGGCGACTGCAGTTCCCTGAAGACCCACTTACGGCCATCCAGAACCTGCGACACCACCAGTAGGGAAACACAGAAATTTTATATATCAAAACAGCCCTTAAACATTTTAAGACCTAACAAGTTGTCAAACTTGTGCGTAAATTACTGAAGGCGAGCCAGCATTCGTGTCACGGAGTGACGCTGGAGAGAACCTTGGGGGGATGGGGATGGGGATGTGACCCAAAGTGGAGGAGGGGTAGGTGCAGGTGAAGGTGCAGGACATGTGAGCCGGTGATGGCGCTGCGGGGGCTGCGGAGGATGGTGGTGCAGTGCAGGTGAAGGTGGTGCTGCAACAAAATACATAGTGAAATAATCCTTCTACAAACCCGTCACTGCTGTACTCCCATCACTACTGGTACTCCGTCACTGCCAGTACTTCCGTCAATGCCTGTAACCCCCTCACTATTGGTACTCGTCAACACCTCCCTGCTCCACCGCTGTGACAGCTTCCGCTTTCCTGACAAGTCCAGAGTAGAGCAGTGCCCAGCGAGGAGAGGTCTTTCCTTTGTATTTAATGTTTGGAGCAATATATGGGGAGCATTATACACTGGAGAATTATATATGTGGCCCATCATATATTAGAGCATCATATGGAGTTCATTATTTATGGAACATCACATTTATATATGGAGCATCATATGGAGCCCATATGGGCCCATTCTGTATGGCACACTATGTGGTGCCCATAATACTGTATGGAGAACTATACTGTCCATCACCCCATCACTAATGGTACTCCCGTCACTGTCCGTAACCCCATCACTGCCAGTACTTCCGTCAATGCCTGTAACCCCATCACTATTGGTAGTCCCGTCACAGCCTTAACCTAGCCTCTCCAGATACCCTCACCAACACTCACCACGATGCCAACGAAGCTGTGCACGGATGCTGGCGACCCTTTCGCTCGACCGGTAGCGCAGGTCCACCAGCTTCTTCCTTATCTGCTTCGTAGTCCTCTGCACCCCAAACCGCCGAGCAAGGCCCCTCTGGATCCGGCGCAGCACTGCCTTTTTGTGATGCCTTTAGCGTTGGGATGCTGCACCCATAGTCCCATGCATCACTTTTCCTTATGAGGTAACGCACCTCAGCGTCCCCCAGGCTGCTGCATGCTGCCTTGCCACCATAGTCAAGATATTAATAATGCCGCATGAACGATGCCAGCATCGTGAAGTCATGACGTACGTACGCTATAAACTAATCGCACTTGCGACGCAAGATGCTATTGCGATCACAAAGTGACCGCACCAACAATGCACAGACACGCGACGCCATTGCGATTGCAATGTTACAGGTCCTAGCCAGGCGCCCCAGCCACGCCGACATGAGACGCCATTACGATCGCAAAGTGACCGCACCAACAACACAGACACGCGACGCCATTGTGATTGCAAAAATACAGGTCCCAGCTAGGCGCCCCAGACACACAGACATGACACGCCATTGCGATCGCAAAGTGACATTTTGCGCAGCTATTGCATTTGCCCCGATTTGCCATTTATTATTGCTGAGGTGATGTGGCCAGCAATCGTAGCTGAGGGGCGTTACTAAAGAAAACCTAGTCCCGCCTGCACCGCTGTCATATGCGTCACCAACGAGGTCGCTCGTCGTTCACAAAAGGTGTCGTTCATGCGGCGTTATTAATATCTTGACTATGGCGGCAAGGCAGCGTGCAGCAGTCTGGGGGGACGCTGAGGTGCGTTACCTCATAAGGAAAGGTGATGCATGGGACTATGGGTGCAGCATCCCAACGGCGCGTCCCATGCACCACAAAAAGGCAGTGCTGCGCCGGATCCAGAGGGGCCTTGCTCGGCGGTTTGGAGTGCAGAGGACTACGAAGCAGATAAGGAAGAAGCTGGCGGACCTGCGCTACCGGTCGAGTGAAAGGGTCACCAGCATGAGTGCACAGCTTCGTAGGTATCGTGGTGAGTGTTGGTGAGGGTATCTGGAGAGGCTAGGTTAAGGCTGTGACGGGACTACCAGTAGTGATGGGGTTACAGGCATTGACGGAAGTACTGGCAGTGATGGGGTTACGTGTTGTGAATGTGTTAGAAATGAATTCTGAGCAGAAGCTCCCTCTGGTGGTTACAAACAGTACTGAACCATTCAATGTGGATTGGCAATCAGGAGTTACAGACTGGTCTTATATAAGGGAGGTTCCCTCCCATCATGGTTGCCGATGATCAATTGTTCTTGTCTCAACTGTGGTTCCTGGTTCACTTGGAAGCTTGCTGAGTCTTGCCTCTTCTCCTGCTCTCAGATAAGATATTTCCTGTTTTTTGTTTTTGTGCTTGCCATTTGCATATTTATCTGCATTTCTGTGAGGATAGCCAGGTCTCCCCCCCTCCGGAGGGCTTGGGCTCCTCTCAGTTCTTCTGGAGCCACTGTTATTTGTTCATTTGCCTTTTCCAGTTTTTTCAGTGGATGCGGCTTAGTTTTGTTACACCGGAGAACTAGTTTAGGTGGTAGAGGTCGTGTGATCTCAGGTGTTTTTGCAATTAGTAGAGTTGGTATTTTTTAGGGTTTTTTGGATTGCAGTAAGTGTCCTTCCTATCCTTTTCTGTCTAGGAAGTTTGGGCCCCAACGTTTGCTCATACTATTTTCTGTCTGTGTCTGTATTTCCTCTTGTCTAACCGCCATTACATGTTTGGGGGCTTCCTATGTTCTTTGGGGATCTGCTCCGGGGCAGATAGCTTTCCTCTTTCTATCTTTAGGTGTAGTTAACCTCTCAGGCTGTGACGAGGCGTCTAGGACCAACGTAGGTACGCTCCACGGCTGCCTTTAGTTGTGGTGGTTAGTCAGGGTACTGCAATCCAGTAGATTCCAACCTCTCTGGTGTATTACCGTTTTTGCCAGCTCTCCTCAGCTACCAAATAATGACAGTATCACCGACCAAAATGAAAAATATATGGTACTCAACAGAAGGGAAAAATAGTAAAAGGAAAAAGAAAAGAGAAAGTTGTCAGAATTTTTTTTTTCTCTGTTTGTTGCATTTTTTCCCTCTTTTTCTCTGGGTGCTAAGGAGGATTTATTTTTTTTCTTCTCTCAATGGAGTTTGCACAGTTGTCTGGCCGTGTGGATCAGCTTGCCACTGAGGTTCGGCGTATTGCTACCTATTTGCAGGGTTGCCAGTTGTGGAACCTAGGATCCCCATGCCAGATTTATTTTTGGGGGATCGAGCTAAATTTCGGAATTTAAAAAATAACTGTAAGTTGTTTTTTGCCTTAAAACCTAAGTCCTCAGGGAACGCAGCACAGCAGGTTCATATTGTCATCTTTCTCCTGCGCGGCGATCCTCAGGATTGGGCTTTTTCCCTGACACCTGGGGACCCTGTTTTGAGTAATGTTGATGCATTTTTTCTGGCTCTGGGGTTATTGTATGATGGACCTAATGTCACTGATCAAGCTGAAAAAACCTTGTTGGCATTAAATCAGGGGCTTGAGGACGCTGAGTTGTACTGTCAGAAATTCAAAAAGTGGGCAGTCCTGACCAAATGGAATGATGATGCTTTGGCAGCCCTTTTTCAGAAGGGTCTGTCAGAGAAAGTAAAAGATGTTATGGTGGGTTTCCCTGCTCCCTCTGGTCTCAATGATTCTATGTCATTAGCGTTTCAAATTGACAGACGTTTGCGTGAGCGTAGAGGTATGCGTGGAATAGTGTTGCCTTGTGAACCAGCTTCCGAACCCATGCAGTGTGATAGAGTGGCTTCTGGGGCACAGCGTCATGAGTTCGAAAACGCAATGGGTTATGTTTCTACAGTGGTGACGCCTCTCATGCTATTTCAGTCTGCCCTAAGCGGGGAAGACGTTTTGCACGCTCAGTTGTCTTGGGTAGTGTTCAGACTAAATTTCTGTTGACTGTTACCCTGATTTGCTCCCTGTCCACATTTTCTGCTCAGGATTTTGTTGATTCGGAAGCAGCTATTAACCTGATGGATTTTGATTTTGCTAAACGTTGTGGGTTTCCCTTGATACCCCTACGGAAGTCTATTCCCCTACTGGGATTGATTCTACCCCTTTGGCTGAGAATAAACCTCAGTTCTCTACTCAGGTGATAATGAGGGTTGAACCTGATCATCAGGAGAGTTGCAAATTTTTGGTGCTGTATAATCTGCATGACATTATTGTACTAGGTTTCCCTTGGTTACAGTCTCATAATCCTGTTTTGGATTGGAAATCTGTGTCTGTAACTAGTTGGGGCTGCCAATGTGTTAATGCCAACACTCCTGCTTTTTCTGCCTCTCCCCAGGCTCAGGATGTTCCTGACTTTTTGACTGATTTTTCTGATGTGTTTAGCGAAAGTAAATCTGCATCCTTGCCCCCCCATAGGAGCTATGACTGCGCTATTGAATTAGTGCCTGGTAGTAAATTCCCTAAAGGTCGCCTTTTTAACTTGTCTGTACCTGAACATGACGCTATGCGGTCTTATATCAAGGAGTCATTGGAGAAGGGTCATATCAGACCATCCTCTTCACCCTTGGGTGCCGGTTTTTTCTTTGTGGCCAAAAAGGATGGTTCATTAAGGCCGTGTATTGATTATCATCTCTTGAACAATATCACTGTGAAATATCAATATCCGTTACCCTTGATTTCTGACCTGTTTTCCAGGGTGAAAAGTGCTACTTGGTTTACCAAGCTTGACCTCAGGGGGCGTATAACCTTATTCGCATTAAGCACGGGGATGAATGGAAGACGGCGTTTAATACCCCAGAGGGGCATTTTGAGTACCTAGTGATGCCCTTTGGGCTCACTAATGCTCCTTCGTCTTCCAGTCCTTCATGAATGACATTTTCAGGGATTTTGTGGATAAATTTCTGATTGTTTATTTGGATGATATCTTGATTTTTTCCAATGACTGGGACTCTCATGTGAAACATGTTCGGACTGTGTTCCAGATTTTGAGAGAGAATGCTCTGTATGTGAAGGGATCAAAGTGTCTTTTTGGCGTACAGAGGATCTCATTTCTGGGATTCATTTTGTCCCCATCTGTTATTGAAATGGACCCGGTCAAGGTTCAGGCCATCTGTGATTGGGTCCAACCTACTTCATTAAAGGCTCTTCAGAGATTCTTGGGTTTTGCCAATTTTTATCGTAAATTTATTGGTAATTTCTCTGTTATTGTTAAACCATTGACTGATTTGACCAAAAAGGGTTCTGATGTGGTGAATTGGCCTCCTGAGGCAGTCTCTGCGTTTCAGGAACTTAAGCAGAGATTCACTTCTGCTCCTGTTCTACGGCAGCCTGATGTTTCTCTGCCATTTCAGGTGGAGGTTGATGCCTCTGAAATTGGGGCAGGTGCCGTTTTGTCCCAAAGAGATCCAGAGACCTCTAAAAGTAACCCTTGTGCCTTTTTCTCTCGAAAATTTTCTCCAACTGAACGCAATTATGACGTGGGTAATCGGGAGTTATTGGCCATGAAGTGGGCTTTTGAAGAGTGGAGACATTGGCTGGAGGGAGCCAAACATCAGGTGGTGGTCCTCACGGACCATAAGAATCTGGTTTATCTGGAATCAGCCAAGCGACTTAATCCTAGACAGGCCAGGTGGGCCTTGTTTTTCACACGTTTTAATTTTGTGGTTTCCTTTCTTCCTGGCACTAAGAATGTTAAGGCGGATGCCCTCTCGAGGAGTTTCCTTGCGGACTCTCCTGAGTTATCTGATCCTGCTGTTATTTTGAAAGAGGGTGTAGTTCTTTCCGCCATCTCGCCCAAATTGAGACTGGCTCTGGAAGGGTGTCAGGAGGATAAACCCGAGCGCTGCCCTATTGGGAAATTGTTTGTCCCAGACCGGTGGAAAAAGAATGTGATGTCTGAGATTCATTGTTCCGCGTGGCCGGTCATCCCGGAATTTTTGGTACCAGAGACTTGGTTAGTCGGTCCTTTTGGTGGCCTACTTTGTCTCGTGACGTCAGGGAATTTGTGCAGTCCTGCGGGACTTGCTCTCGCTCCAAGCCTTGCTCTCGCTCTAGTGGTTTGTTGATGCCATTGCCTGTGCCCAAGAGACCATGGACCCATATCTCTATGGATTTAATTTCCGACCTCCCTGCTTCTCAGAGAATGACAGTTATCTGGGTGATTTGTGATAGGTTTTCCAAAATGATACATTTTGTGCCATTACCTAAGTTGCCTTCCTCCTCCGAATTGGTGCCTTTGTTCCTTCAGCACGTGGTTCGGTTACACGGCATTCCTGAGAACATTGTGTCTGACAGAGGAGTCCAGTTTGTTTCCAGATTTTGGAGGACATTTTGTTCTAAACTTGGTGTTCAATTGTCTTTCTCCTCGGCTTTTCATCCTCGGACCAATGGACAAACTGAGAGAACAAACCAGACATTGGAGACTTATCTGAGATGCTTTGTGTCTGCTGATCAAGATGACTGGGTCTCTTTTTTGCCTTTGGCTGAGTTTGCTCTTAATAATAGGGCTAGCTCTGCCACTTTGATGTCTCCATTTTTCTGCAATTTTGGGTTTCACCCTCAATTTTCTTTGGGACAGACGGAGGCTTCTGTCTGTCCAGGTGTTGACTCTGTTGTGGAGCGTATGCAGCAGATTTGGGACCAGGTAGTGGAGAGGTTGCCCTCTCTCAGGAGAGGGCCCAGTGGTTTGCCAACTGGCATAGGACTGATGGTCCTCGGTTTGAAGTGGGGGACTTGGTCTGGTTGTCCTCAAGAAATATCCCTATGAGAGTTGCATCTCCTAAGTTTAAGCCTAGGTTCATTGGACCTTATAAGATCATGGAGATTCTTAATCCTGTTTCCTTTCGTTTACTTCTTCCAGGGAAATTTAAGATCCATAACGTGTTCCACAAGTCCTTATTGAAGAGGTTTGTCGAGCCAGTGGTTCCTATGGCTGCGCCTCCTGACCCTGTTTTGGTTGAGGGCAATCTGGAGTATGTGGTTGAGAAAATATTGGATTCTCATTTTTCTAGACGGAAACTCCAGTATTTGGTTAAGTGGAGAGGTTATGGTCAAGAGGACAATTCTTGGGTGCTTGCTTCGGACATCCATGCTAGGAGACTGATCCGTGCGTATGACAGAGCTCATCCTGACCGACCTGGTTGCCCAACTGAGGGTTCGGTGACCCCTCCTCAAGGGGGGGTACTGTTGTGAATGTGTTAGAAATGAATTCTGAGCTGAAGCTCCCTCTGGTGGTTACAAACAGTACTGAACCATTCAATGAGGATTGGCAATCAGGAGTAACAGACTGGTCTTATATAAGGGAGGTTCCCTCCCATCATGGTTGCCGGTGATCAATTGTTCTTGTCTCAACTGTGGTTCCTGGTTCACTTGGAAGCTTGCTGAGTCTTGCCTCTTCTCCTGCTCTCAGATAAGATATTTTCTGTTTTTTGTTTTTGTGCTTGCCATTTGCATATTTCTCTGCATTTCTGTGAGGTTAGCCAGGTCTCCCCCCTCTGGGGGGCTTGGGCTCCTCTCAGTTCTTCTGGAGCCACTGTTATTTGTTCATTTGCCTTTTCCAGTTTTTTCAGTGGCTGCGGCTTAGTTTTGTTACACCGGAGAACTAGTTTAGGTGGTAGAGGTCGTGTGATCTCAGGTGTTTTTGCAATTAGTAGAGTTGGTATTTTTTAGGGTTTTTTGGATTGCAGTAAGTGTCCTTCCTATCCTTTTCTGTCTAGGAAGTTTGGGCCCCAACGTTTGCTCATACTGTTTTCTGTCTGTGTCTGTATTTCCTCTTGTCTAACCGCCATTACATGTTTGGGGGCTTCCTATGTTCTTTGGGGATCTGCTCCGGGGCAGATAGCTTTCCTCTTTCTATCTTTAGGTGTAGTTAACCTCTCAGGCTGTGACGAGGCGTCTAGGACCAACGTAGGTACGCTCCACGGCTGCCTTTAGTTGTGGTGGTTAGTCAGGGTACTGCAATCCAGTAGATTCCAACCTCTCTGGTGTATTGCCGTTTTTGCCTGCTCTCCTCAGCTACCAAATTATAACAGTTATGGACAGTGACGGGAGTACCATTAGTGATGGGGTGACGAACAGTATAGTCCTCCATACAGTATTATGGGCACCACATAGTGCGCCATACAGAATGGGCCCATATGGGCTCCATATGATGCTCCATATATAAATGTGATGTTCCATAAATAATGAACTCCATATGATGCTCTAGTATATGATGGGCCACATATATAATTCTCCAGTGTATAATGCTCCCCATATATTGCTTCAAACATTAAATACAAAGGAAAGACCTCTCCTCGCTGGGCACTGCTCTATGCTCTGCTCTGGACTTGTCAGGAAATGCGGAAGATGTCACAGCGGTGGAGCAGGGAGGTGTTGACGAGTACCAATAGTGAGGGGGTTACAGGCATTGACGGAAGTACTGGCAGTGACAGGAGTACCAGTAGTGATGGGAGTACAGCAGTGACGCGGTTTGTAGAAGGATTATTTCACTGAATTGTATTTTTTATTTGTAGCACCACCTTCACCTGCAGCTGCACCACCGTCCCCCGCAGCCTCCCGCAGCGCCATCACCAGGGGCATCAGCATGTCCTGGCAGCCCTTCACCTGCACCTACCCCGCCTCCACTTTTGGGGTCATCATCCCCATCCCCCCAAGGATTCTCTCCAGCGTCACTCCGTGACGCGTATGCTGGCTCGCCTTCAGGTAATTTACGCACAAGTTTGACAACTTTGTTAGGTCTTAAAATGTTTAAGGGTTGCTGTGATATATATATTTTTCTGTGTTTCCCTAGCCGGTGGTGTCGCAGGTTCTGGATGGGCCGTAAGTGGGTCTTCAGGGGAACTGCAGTCGCCCCAAAACCGTAAGTGCACAGCAAACATGTAACATGTACATGTTGATGTTGCAACAGAATTCCCTGTTAACTGTTACCATTACCGCCACAGAAATCCCCACTGCCCAGGACCTGCGGATGTCACACCGACGGATGATGGCAGCCATGCATCAACACGGGGTGATGCTGGAGAGGTTTCTGGCTGCCCTAGAAAGGGGGGGTAGTAGTTAATTTTTTTTGTTTTTTTGTTTTTTTGTATTTTAATTATTTGATTTTATTGTTTTTTAATTTTAGTTTTTTTCTTACAATGATATATATGCAAAAAATATATATTATATATATTAAGTTTATATACGCAGCTGTGGTGTATTATTTTTTATTATAAGGTTTTAGCGCTAGTGTGACCAGGGCCTTTAAAAGAAATGTTAATTTTTGAAATTTTTTTCATTACATATTTTAACAATGCTGGAACTCCTATGACTGCTAGTTCTCCCATCACCCCGTGTGTGACAACTAGAAACAAGTAGATGTAATAAAAATACAAATTTTTAATAGTTGTCAACAAAATTGTTGACATTAATAAGAATAAAAGACAACAATTCACTAGATAAATAAGATTTTTATTAAAAAAATGTAACAATGTAAAAAAAAATAGACAAATAGACAACAAAAAACTTTTGAAAATATTTTAAAAACTACAGCTGCTGGTAACATGGATCGTTGCCATTACCACGTTGCCTCGGCGGTGTATAAAAATAAGGTGGAGCAACAACGTTTTGGTGTGGTTGATTTATCCCAATTGGGTTCGGCACAGGATTGTGCGGCCATGAGTATTCCGGGTAGTTCGGTCTGGCGTGACGACATAACTGTTATCAAGGTTTCCTAATGACGCTTGAGTCAGGACCTCAAACATGGGTCTCTCTGCATGAACTCGCTGTATAGGATCCAGTGTTGGGAGCTTCTCATTAGCGTAGTATGCAAACCCTGTGATTTTTGGTTGTTTTTTTTCCGCCGTAAGCACTTTTTTGGCTATTTCTATCAATTCTGGAGTAGCCGAGGTGGGAGCCTTCCTTTTTCTGCCAGAAAATGTAAGCCGGCTCCGCAAAGATGAGCATGATGGCTCAACTACTTCGTCCTCTTGGCCCAACGCCATGCTGTCTTCTTCAGTCGGATGTGTGGAGACAGCCTCTTCTGTGTCCTGCATGAACAAAGCACGAATGTTAAATCACAAAGAAAAATAAATTTATCTTCACACTATAACACCCAAATACAGCAAAAATGTGAAAACGACACTTGTAAATGGATAGGCCTCAACCGTTGAGCTAGATAAATTATCAGTACATGAAGGGATTAATTCAGCCATTTTATCTACATTTCACAATTATATTTTTAATTTCAAGTCCACTTTGGCATGTACATTAAAATGTGTTTTAATACAAAGGTACTTACATGTACGACAGGGGAGTCCGGCTGGATCACCGGGTCTGGTTCCAACATGGAAGTCGCTTGTCTGGGTACTTCTTGGTCCCTTGTGAAAGAAAACAGCTCAAAGTACCACAATTTGGGGACATAAACATCTTCGGCCCCGGCTCCAGACTTGGTAGAATTTTGGACTTTGTTTAATTCTTTTTTGTAAACTGTGCGGAGGGCCTGAATCTGTTTTTTCACCGATGACTCATCCGCTGGTTCATCGGGATATCAGTTTTTGCACAGCTCCACTAGTTTTTGGTACGCGTCCTTCTTTTTAAGCCTGTTGCTGTAATCAGCCCACTTTATTTTCCACAGGCAAGGCATCAAGCGGTACATCTCGATGAATTCCCGCAGAAATTCATGCTTATCGGCCATCTGTACCAAACAAAGGATTATGTGAGAACGGCAGAATGGTTAAATAAAATGCTTACATAGCCTACAACACAGAACACAGCAGGGAACATAAAATGGTGGTTGTGGGCGCAGCTGGAGAAAACAATCGCAGACCAAAATAAAAGTCATAGATGGACAACAACGGTAAAAACAGCAGGGATCATAAAATGGTGGTGGTGGGCGCGCCAGAACAAAACAATGGCAAACAAAAAAAAAATTGATGGACGACAATGGTTAACAACAGCTGGGATCTAAAAATGGATCTGTAAAATAAATTTAAAAAAAATTAAAAATTAAATGTGACAAAAAAAAATACCTACCTTACAAGACTTGTTTGTGATCCTGGAAAAAAAAAAAAGGTAAATGCAATAGCGCCACAAACTGGATCGCAGAAAAAATAACGGCACAGACTGGATCGCAGCTAATGCAATAGAGGCACAGACTGGATCGCAGCAAATGCAATAGCGCCACAAACTGGATTGCAGAAAAAATAACGGCACAGACTGGATCGCAGCTAATGCAATAGAGGCACAGACTGGATCGCAGCAAATGCAATAGCGCCACAAAATGGATTGCAGAAAATAAACTGCACAGACTGGAATGCAGCTAATGCAATAGAGACACAGACTGGATCGCTGCAAATGCAATAGAGGCACAGACTGTATCGCAGAAAAAAATCAATAACGGCGCAGACTGGATCGCAGCAAACGCAATAGTGGCACAGACTGGATCGCAGTAGCTGCAAAGAAGGCTAGCAGGACGCACTGGAACGATGCTGGAGATTTGAATGAACCGCTTCCGCTCGAGAGCAATGGAAAGGAGCGCTAATACGTCGTCTTTTATGACGCGGTCATCCAATCACAAAGCGAGAGAGCTGTGACATAAACAGTCATGACATATAGTGACCACCAATTTGTGCTGAGGGGCGTGGAAAAGGTTGCGCTCAATCACGCCTATCGAGGTAGTGATCTTTGACAATACATGCCGAAGTCGTTATACAGATCGCTGATCGCTGATGCGTCGTTGATGAGATCTTCCTGTTTGGCAGCTACTAGCGACCTTAAAGCGATCACACCAATTATCTCGTTAGCTTGTGTCGTTGTCGTGACCGCTAGTGCGATCGCTTAGTGTGGCAGTACCTTTAGGCCCAGACCTGTCAGTCACCTGTTACTAAATTAACAATCAGTATTTATTTGCCGAGATAGTGTATCTGGACCACACTATTAGAAGAAAGAATACAGATTCGAAAATGTGAGCTCATGTCTGGACCACACTATTAGCAGAAAGGATTTATATTCTGAAATGTGGCCTGGTGTCTAGACCACACTATTAGCAGAAAGGATTTAGATTCTGAAATGTGGCTTGGAGTCTGGACCACACTATTAGCAGAATGAATTTAGATTCTGAAATGTGTCCTGGTATCTGGCCCAAACCATTAGTACAAACAATTTAGATGGCACAAACGATGGCGCAAAAACATGTCCACTTTTTATGAAGAGGGACATGTGACTTCGGCAGCCAATGGCAGAAGTCCTTGTGTCTGGAAGTTGTGGTTTGTTTCTGCGCCCTAATTGGCTGCCGGAACCTCCACACATTAAGTTAATTAAAAAAAATACAGTCCGCCACTAAACTGACCTCTCCCCACCCCTTCCCCTCATCAAACACATCCCCCCACTCATCATACAGCACCATTATACTAGCCAAAGTCCTAACAAAAGCATTAGTGGTAACTTGATGATTTCCGAGCTTTGAACGAAATTTGCCAATTTTGAGGAAAAATGCTCGGGAACAAGTTCACTCATCTCTACTGTCTACCAAATGAATATTTGCAGACAGTTATCTTGTCTGTGGCCAACTTTAACCCCTTAACTTCCAATGACGAACATAGCCCATCATGGCCGAGTGTCAGTTCCCGCACCAGGATGTGCATGTCCGTCATGCATTTAAACTGTCTCTGTGTGTAAATACGCAGTGAGAGTTCCATGCCAACAGATGTCGCAGACATGAAAAGAGGTGCAGTGTAACAAGGATGACATGGGGGGTAGTTGTGGCTGAGTTATTTAAAGGCACAGTACACAGAGTCCGCTGAGCTAATAATCAACGAGCTTCCCCTCCGGCACCTTGTACATAAATAGGACCAACACAGTTCTTCCCACAGTTACCTTGTTCTCTTTCCAGCCAATGCAGTCCAGATGAATTAGAGTCCAAGGAGACAACTGCTGTCCAACAGGGACTAATATTTAATGAACAGGGATGGAATAGAATGGAAAAAAAGAGTACAACACTGGATTCCTGATCTTTCCCTTACACTTTCCACAGCTGCACCCACAGCAGCTGTAGGAGCCGAAGATAGACAGTGGTCCACGCACTGGAGTCCTGGGTACTCTAAACACCTTCAGCAGGGACCCTTCCAGAGTCCTGGGGCCCATGTTGCGGTCCTTGGTCCTGTGGCCTTTGGGACCCCTCCTGATTCCCTGGAGTCAACAGACCTCTCCCATACAAGGGGTCTGGCAGTGTCGCATCTGTAAAGCACATCTGTCCTGGCCAACGTATCAGGCATTTTTTTCAAACACTTGTCAGAAGTTTCTCAGGCTGTAGATGATGCTTGGAAGTCAGTAGCGCCAACAGTGGCTGGGTGATGCTTGTGCAATTAGGTCCTTCAGGCAACGGTGGTCCGTCTTCTGGCGGCAGCGGTAGGTCTCCGGTATCTTCCACTGTTCCCCTAGTCCATAAGTGGATCCAGCCAGCACAAACAAGGCCCAAGTACTCCCAGGGTCCTGGTCGAGCAGCTTGGCAATGTCCGGCAATAAGGGCAGCAGCGAAGAGTCCTGTACCCTGCCCCAGCTCTTATGTTTATGTGCAGCGCTCAGTTGAATAGGGCTCCTGGCTCTCTCCCTGTTACTGCGATGGACTCCGGCAGCGTCCTGGCATTGGGTCAGCCGCATTTTGTTACAAACCAGCTATGCACCCCGCGGAGCACGCTGCGCACGCAACTTGCCTCAGTCACTGCCGGTGGAAAACTGGCTGACACTGGGCGAGCTTTCACTTTTAAACCGCTCCCCTGGGCATTTTTGTCTTCCCCTGGACAACATGAGATGCAGCCTCGACAGTTTCAGACCTGGTTTAGTACAGGTACCGTGGTCCGGTCTCCCTCCTTACACCGGGACCCATGTCGTCGAACCCCGCACCCAGATCGCTGTGATTGGTCAGTCAATCTGAATGGTCACAGCATGATTGTGCAGGAGATGCTGAAATATCAGCACCTCTCACTCGATGCAGCTCAGTTCTGCCAATGGTTAAGCGTCTGCACTAACAGACAGGAGTGGTGTCAGCACAACCCCAGACTGTTAACCTCCTAAATACTGTGATCGATAGCGATCACAACATTCATGAGGGAGCCAGAGGGACATGAACTCCCTCCACCTTCAGATTGGCGCCCCTGCAATGTCATTGCGGGGGCAAGATCTTGCCATAGTGACCCAGAGTCATCATGATGACACCCGGGTCACCAAGCTACTGAAAGCTTCTAATGCCATGCTCAAAGCATGGTGTCAGAAGCTTTCAGCATAGGTTTAATGCACTGTAATGCTACTGTATTACAATGTATTATACCTGCAATCAAAGTAAAAAAAAGTGAAAGTCCCATATAAGAAATAAGTAAAAAATTTAAAAAAAAAATGTAAAAACGTGAAAAAAAAATACAAAATAATAATAATAATAAAAAATATTACACTAATAAGTACGTATTTTTATGTAAAACAACAAAGTACAAGTTTGGAAACGCAGTTTCCGGAAAAATCAGATCTGTAATAGTGTCACACTTCAGTGATGGTCGTAAAAAAACACAAAAACAGGTAGAAAACTATACTTTATCATCATACCACTTGGAAAAAGTGGAATAAAATGTGATCAAACATACAAATGTAAATAAAAATGATATAGCTGAACACGTTATCTCTTCTTATCCCACAGAAAACAAGCCACCATACAGCTCCATTAGCGGAAAAAGAAAAAAGTTATAGCTCCCAGATTAAAGCGATGCAAAATTAATTATTTTTTCATAAAAGTTTTTATTGTGTAAAAGCATCAAAACATAAAAAAGCTATATAAATGTGGTATCGCTGTAATCGTACTGACCAGAAGAATAAAGCTTCCTTATCAATTTTACCGCACGCAGAATGGGAAAAAAACCAAAAATAACAATTCCTGAATTGCTGGTTTTTGTTCATTCTACCTCTAAAAAAATCAGAATAGAAAGAAAAAATGTCATGTGACTGAAAATGGCACCAATAAATGCGTCAGCTCGTCTGCAAAAAATAAGCCATGCCATAACTCCATCAGCCATAATATGGAAAAATTATAACTCTCAAAACATGGGATGCAAAATCGAGTTTTTGCAATAAAAAGTGTAACTAGGTGTGACAGCATCCAGGCATAAAAACCCGATATAAATCTGGTATCGCTGTAATCGCACTGACCTGAAGAATAAAGTTGTCTAATCGCTTACACCGCACGAGGAACAGCATAAAAAATAAAACCAATTCTTCAACTGCTGTGTTTTTGTTCATTCTGACTCCCAAAGGTCGCAGTAAGGCACATATTTAACCTGCGCTCTGAATTGAGTGCCTACACTGTGGTTTACGTGTAAATATCTGAAATACATGATTCAGACGGAACCCCTGTCAGAAGATTCCCTATAATGAGGCAGATGAAGGCACTGTGAATGCTGTTTGGCCTGTGATCCAGCAGTGTCCATCATTTTAGGTGTGCATAAAAGCACCCAGTGGGTCATGGCACCCTCAAACTATAAGGCCGGGGTCACACTTGCGACTGCAATGCGAGAAACGCGTGCGAGTCTCTCGCCTCGATACCCGACACTGCCGACGGCAGTTTGGACCAGAGCGTTCATCTGCATAGAAATACATGTAATCGCATACTCCGGTCCCAAGTGCCGGCAGCACTGCCGGGTATTGAGGTGAGAGACTCGCATGAGTTTCTCGCATTGCAGTCGCAAGTGTGACCCAGACCTAATAGTCAAATCTGCACTATAATAATGCACTCCTTCCCTTTTGAGCTTTGCACTGTGCCTCAAAAGTAGTTCCCGATTACATGCAGGGTATTGGTGCACTCAGGATAAATTGCATAACAAACTGAGATGTCCACCATTTTTCCTATTAACCCTTACAAAAATTAAAAATTTAGGGCTAAAACAACATTTTAGTGGAAGAAATGTACCGTATATACTCATGTATAAGCCGAGATTTTCAGCACCTTTTTTTGTGCTGAAAATGCCCCCTCGGCTTATACATGAGTCATAGGGCAGAAACCAGCGGGGGAGGGGATGCGGCGGCAGGAGCCGGTGGCTGGGACATCATACTCACCCTCCCCGTGCCATTGCTGAACTTCCCTGCAATCCTGCGTTCTCCCCGGCTTCCTGCAGCTCTCCAGCGCTGAGCGGTGACGTAATACCCGCTCATTAAGGTCATGTAATATGGACGCGACGCCACTCCCATGGGCGTGGCCTCCATATTCATGACCTTAATGAGCGGTATTACGTCACCGCTCAGCGCTGGAGAGCTGCAGGAAGCCGGGGAGAGCTGCAGGAAGCCGGGCCGTTCAGCGATGGCATGGGGAGGGTGAGTATGATGGAGGAGGATGGGGGAGCATGGAGGAGGACAAGGAGCATGGAGCAGGATGGGGGGGAGGACGGAGAGCACGGAGCAGAACAGGGGGAGGACGGAGAGCACGGAGCAGAACTGGGAGGACGGAGAGCACGGAGCAGGACGGGGAGGACGGAGAGCACTGAGCAGGACGAGGGAAGACGGAGAGCAGGGAGCAGGACAGGGGGAGGACGGAGAGCACGGAGCAGAACGGGGGAGGACGGAGAGCACTGAGCAGGAGGGGGGAGGACGGAGAGCACAGAACAGAACAGGGGGAGGACGGAGAGCACGGAGCAGGACTGGGGGGAGGACGGAGAGCACGGAACAGAACGGGGGGGAGGACAGAGAGCACGGAGCAGGACGGGGGTGGGCACAGAGGAGAATGGGGGAGTGCAGAGCTGGATGGGGGAGCACGGAGCAGGACGTGGAAGGGGACAGGAAAATAGAGCAGGAGGAGGGGAGCACAGAGGAGAATGGGGCACACAGAGCTGGATGGGGGAGCACAGAGCAGGACGGCAACTTATACACCCGGCTTATACACGAGTCAATAAGTTTTCCAAGTTTTTTGTGGCAAAATTAGGGGGGTCGGCTTATACACGGGTCGGCTTATACATGAGTATATATGGTAATTATTGTTTCTTCACCGCCCAATAGTATAAAATACTGAGACACACCTGTGGTGTCAATATGATCACTGCACACATAGATGAATTCATTGAGAGGTGTAGTTTGTAAAATTACATTACTTGTGGGGGATTCTGCTGTTCTGGCACCTCAGGGACTCTGTTAATGCACCCTCAAACCATTCCAGCAAAAGCTGTGCCTGGCGCTTCTTCACCTTTGAGCTTTTCACTGTGCCTCAGAAGTAGTTTTCACCCACACATGGGTATTGGCACACTCAGGAGAAAATGCACAACAAATTTTGGGGTCCATTTTCTCCTGTTACCCTTAAGAAAATAAAAAAATTGTGGATAAAACGAAAAATTTTGCTGGAAAAATGTGATTTTTTAAATTTTCTTAGCTCTATGTTATAAACTTCTGTAAAGCACCTGGGGTTCAAGATGCTCACCACACATCTAGATAAGTTCCGTGAGTAGTCTAATTTCCAAAATATTGTAGTAGTCTAGTTTCTAAAATATTGTCACTTGTGGGGGGAATTTCACTGTTTAGGCTCATTTGGGGCCCTCCAAACATGACATGGCGTCCACTTTTGAATCCAGCCAATTTTGTGATCAAAAAGTCAAACCTTGCTCCTTTGCTTCGGTGTCCTGCCATACGCCCAAACAGTGGTTTTCCTCCACACATGCAGTTTCAGCTTACTCAGGAGAAATTGCACAACAATCTTTGGGGTAGATTTTCTACAGTTACCCTTGGGAAAATTAAAAAATGTGGTGCTAAAAAATCATTTTAGTGGAAAAAATGTGTTTTTTTTTATCTCACATCTCTTTGTTCTAAACTTCTGTGAAGCACCTGGAGGTTTAAGGTCCACTCCTCACCAAACATCTAGATAAGTTTCTTATGGGTCTAGTTTCCAAAAAAGGGTCACTTGTGGGGGGTTTCCACTATTTAGGCACATCAGGGGCCTTCGAAATGTCCGCTCTCTATTCCAGGCAATATTAAATTCAAATCGGCAAACGGTGCTACTTCCCTTTCGAGCCCTCCTGTGTGCCCAAACAGTGGTCATCCTCCACATATAGGGTATCAACATACTCAGGGGAAATTGCACAACAATTATTGGGGTTTATTTTTTCCTGATACTCTGGTCAAAATAAAAATAATTGGGTCCTAAGTAAAAAATTTTGTGAAAAAAAGTTAAATGTTCATTTTTTCCTTCCACAATTGCTTCAGTTCCTGTGAAGCAACTTAAGAGTTACAAAAACAAGGGGAAAGCCAGCACCACTCAACCTGTGTGCATGAGCCCATCCCCAAACCAAATGTTGGACCGAGCAATCAAGACTGCAGGTACCGGGTGCTCACAAAATAAGATGCAAACATGTATTTAGATAGAAAGAATTGTAGGACTCACCAGTCCTTTAAAACTCAATGTCAATATTTAGAAAAACATGTTTAAAACTGGCTCCAGAGATGGAAAGGCACAGGTTTGGGACGACGATTGATTCACTGGTCCCATTCCAGGACCAGTAGAAGCACAGGAAAGCGTGATACGATCATGATCCTACATATGTGCTCCTTCCCTCTCTGCAGCCAGTTTTATACATGTTTTCTGAATAAAAACATTGGATTTTAAAGGACCAGTGAGTACCACTACTTTTTCTTCCTATACAAGTGAAGGGTTAATAAACTTCTTGAATGTGATGTTGAACACCTTGAGGGATGCAGTTTTTAGAATGTTGTCACTTTTGGGTATTTTTTGACATATAAGCCCCTCAAAGTCACTTCAAATTTGTTGTGGTCCCTAAAGAAATGGTTTTGTAAATTATGTTGGAAAAATGAGCAATCACTGGTCAACTTTTAACCCTTATAACTTTCTAACAAAAAAAGTTTAAAAAATTGTGCTGATGTAATGAAGACGTGGGAAATGTTATTTATTAACTGTTTTGTGTGCCATAACTCTGATTTAAGGGCATAAAAATTAAAAGTTTGAAAAATGTGGCATTTTTGCCAAATTTATGATTTTGTTTTACAAATAAACGCAAGTCATATTGAATAAATTTTACCACTATCATGAAGTACAATATGTCACGAAAAAACATTCTCAGAATCAATGGGGTCCGTTGAAGCGTTCCAAAGTTATTACCACATAAATTGACACTTTTCAGATTTCAAAATTTAGGCCTGGTCATTAACCTACAAAATGGCTCGGTCCTTAAGGGGTTAAAGTCAGGAACTTTACAACATTATCTGACCTAATAAATATTTATCTGATATAGATTCCTATATAATTTAATGCTTGAAAGTTCTTTCTCATTTCTTTTCATCTTCTTGTAAGAATATAGCACACTGTGGAGAGACCAATAAAATTAAATTCATTATTCTTATGGATCCCTGGAGTGTATACTTTCGTGTAGTTAAATCCCTTCATTTTTTACATTTTCATTAATATTAAATTTGATACCTGCATGCAAATTATAATCATTCCATAGTGGTTGCTTTAATAAGTTCATATCTTTGATTTTATAGCCTAATACCCATGCATTTTATCTTTTAATTACTGCTACCTAAAATATACTTGTTGTTTGATTTATTGTAGCTTATGTTTTTACATTCTCTACAAAAGTTTGTTTCTACAGCTTGTAAACTTTTTTAGAGCTCAAGTTTTTTTTTGGGTCATTTTTTATTCCCCAGAATTTCAATGACAAGTTACAATGAAAAGAAAATTGTTGTATAAGAAATGTAATTCACATTTTTATATTTTTATTTCATCAATGCACTAAACATTTCACTAAGTTTCCAAATTAACTAATAGACCTACAGTATGTTCTACAGCAATTAAAGAAAATAAACCCTCTCTACTGGGTAAAAAGATACCATACCAATATTCTGTTGTTCTATCAAAAATGGTTGATATGTAATATGAATTTACATACTCTTTATAACCAAAATTACTGTACTTGGTATTATATCTATGATATATGCAGTATATGAGCTTGTTAGTCATTACATTTCAGTGTCTAGGGTGTAAATATGGGATTTAGTACCTTTTGGCTATACAGTACTACTTTTCTTAAAGGGTTTTTCACAAAATTTTGTGGAGGTGTCTGAAGGAACTTGTGTCCATTCAGCCAAAAGAGCCTATTGTGAGGTCTGGATCGCTATCAGAGGTCAAATACATCCTAAAGGTACTTAATGTAAATTCTGAGCAGACCATAGGAGCTATTCCACACCAAAGTCATCATAACTTTATAGACTTTACTTTTTGCATATAGATAATCATGCAGTTGTCATAAATTTGAAACTGTACAATTATCTAAAATGTTGTATATAGTGTAGCACCTTACCTTTTACTTGAAATATGACGGTGAACCTGAACCCTGTCTAGCAAATCCAGGTAGGCTAGGGTTAGGTCCTAGCTCTAAAGGCTTTGATTATTTTCACCTGGCTGGATCTGCATATAACTAGGCTAGGTTTGCACCTCAGTTAGTCACTTGGGAGGAAGCTTACCAGAGTGGATTTGCGTTGAATCTGAAGAGAGATACAACCCAGAATCCCTTTGTAAGAAGAGCCTGCACAGGCAGTGTGAACCAAACTACAAGTATCAGTGGTTGCCCTTCAGAGCAATCGGAAGACTTCCTAGCTCCATATCTTACTGGGACAAGATAATAGGCTTCTGCAAGGGGCCAGGGATTGTGTCTCAAGACCAAGGGGGCAGGAATTTTGATGCCTACTAGTGATGAACGAACGTGCTCGGTAATACTCGTTACTTGCCCGAGCATCGCTGTACTCATGCTACTCGGCGAACACTGAGCATTTCCGTGTTTGCTCGGTGGGAATTCTGGTGCATGCGCTGCATTTCTGGCGCTCTTTAGAGCACCAATCAACATGTAGGGATTGTCTGCCACACACTGTAATGCTGCTGTCATCTTTGTTGTGGTATTACAGTGATTGGCTGGCCGCACAGCGTCATCAGGTGTATAAGAGACCTGGCGCGGCCATGCTCGGGTCAGTCTGCTCCGGAATTAGCGAGTTTAGGGAGAGCTGCTGCCAAGTTAGGGTCAAATTTGGGGTTTAGGAGGCAGTGTAGGCATATCATCAAAGAACACAGAAATCCAGCTTAATGAACAGTCCTTCTAAGGGCTAATTGCGGGGTATATAGATTGCAGTGCTAGGTAGGCAGGGAGTTTATGTGCGTATATACAAGGCATTCACGCACTGTATGTGGGTATATAGATCTCAGTAGCAGGCAGGCATTCTATGTGGCATACTTAATTGCAGGGTTCGACAAACCCGGGCGCCAGGTCGCCAGTGGCGCCTAGAAAATCATGCCTGGCGCCCGGGGAATTTAAGAGGGAAAAAAAAAATTTTTTACTCAGCTGATTAGCAGCTCCTCCTGCGCCGTCTGCAGGGCCGGCGTCAGCACCCGGCACACCTGGGCAAGTGCCGGGGCCCTGAGCAGGCAGGGGAGCCCACTCGCCGTCGGGCACCCCGGCACCCGTTAGCGGTGTCAGCGCTGCCACTGGCCCCCCCGCTTGCTCAGAGCCCTGGCAGCAGCCGGCGCAATACTTACCTCTCCCCGTGCCTCCGCTGCCGCAGCTCCGAGCTCCAGGGGGCGCCTGCGCCGGCGCTTCCTCTCTCACAGCAGCGCTGCTGAATGATGTCATCATTCAGCGGCCAGCTGTGGCAGAGAGCACGCGGACGCCGGACAGGTGAGGCGTGTGTGTGTGTGCCTGCGTGTGTGTATGTGAGAGAATGCTGCCTGCGGTGCTGTATGTGTGATGGTGGTGGGGGGAGGCAGTGATGGTGGTGAGGAGGCAATGATGATGATGATGATGGGGAGGCAATGATAATGGGAAGGCAATGATGATGATGATATTAATGGGGAGGCAATGATAATGATGATGATGGGGAGGCAATGATGATGATATTAATGGGGAGGCAATGATAATGATGATGATGGGGAGGCAATGATAATGGGAAGGCAATGATGATGATGATATTAATGGGGAGGCAATGATGATGATGATGGGCAGGCAATGATGATGAGGGGAGGCAATGATGATGATAATGGACAGGCAATGATGATGATAATGGGGAGTCTTTCCACAGTGCCTTTTCCTGAGCCGTAACAGTGCAGAACGCAGCACAGTGTAGAGGAGAGCTCCATATTTTGTATGGAGCATTATATGTGGTCCAGTTTTCTGTATGGAGCATTATATTGGGTCCAGTATTCTGTATGGAGCATTATATGGGGGATGGCGGGGTGACATCCTGCATGGGGTATTATATGGGTGATGAGGGGGAGACTATGTGGTGCCCATAATATTGTATGGAGGACTGTACTGTCCAGTCTGTACTGTGCGCTGTGAGGATTTGGCGGTTTTTGAGCTATTGTGCAATTTACAATAGGTATCAGTCATGTAATGGAAGAAGAGAAGTGTTTGGAGTTGTGCTATACCCATATTTCTCTGCAGTATCTGTGCATCATGAATCGTGGTCTGTGTTAAGGGGGCCCACTGAGACTCTTTCGCCCAGGGCCCATAAAAACCTGGAGCCAGCCCTGGCCATCTGGATTGCCTCAGCTGCGCCGTGCTGATTGGTTGCCACCATATTCTGTTTACTGCCGCTAGTAGTGTTGAGCGATATTGCTCGATATCTAAAAATATCGTATCGAAATTGTATCGCCGATAGCACTAAATATCGTCGATAATCGATTTCGATAGCGGAAGTCCCATGTAAGTCTATGGGAACAAAATATCGCAACAAAAAAACCCCTTTCTTACGTTGTAAACACAAAATATACACACATAGAATACATATATATATATATATATATATATATATATACATGTCATTGTGACATATATATACATATATTTATAGTTTATACACTTCTACATAGTAAAATAGACTCTGATTCAATTGCCGGGTAAAGCCGTGACATACCCCATAGAAGTCGACGGGCTCGGTGCCGAGTACCCCCAAAACCTCTGGCTCTGTGCGACTCAACTTGGGCGTCACGAACAGGATTCTGTAGCTCGCTATAAGCGAGTCCTGTGTGCCTGAATTGAACTGGTTTTGTGCTTGAGAATTGCTAAAATCATCAGAGAATGTATTTGCCATTTTTCCGCCATATCTGCGTCACGACGAGGCACTGGTGAAGAAGAAGGGCGTGCTCTTCATGGGTGTACTGTACACTCACTCAGTGACGCGAAAACGATGGCTCTAAATGGTACTGCAATGTAAGATCGTGCCCCACAGCTCTTCAGTTCCGCCTCCTCATCCTCCTCAGTGTGTGGAAACTAACATGAAGGTCCCGCCTCCTACAAAAGAGGGGCCCTCTCCAGATGCTAATGACACATGTGACTTGGCAGAGATGGCTAATGGACACGAGCAGAATTGTGAAGGGATGGAGCAGTCAGAGCTCTCCCCCACGGAAGCGACCCGATCGCCACGGAACCACCGTTGGGCACCCGGCCTGGAAACCCTCCTATGCTGCAAGAAGCGGCGGATACCCTAAGAGGCCTGGCCCGGCACCGGGAGGAGGTCGCCAGGATGGAAGCGAGCTGGCGTGCCCTAAAACTAAACTTGGAGCGGCGCCAATCCCTCTTACCTGAAGTGTCTGTACCGGAAGGTGAGGCACCCGTTCTAGTAGAGAAGTCCTTGCAATGTGATCCGGTTGACGTTGTCGCAGTGGAGGCACCCGTTCCTGCAAAAACCGCAGCACCGTCAGCACCCCAGATCCCGCTGTCTGCCCCCGTCGCTGAGACAGAAGAAGCGACACCCGTCCTCATGGAGGAGGCCGCGCAGGCACCAGAGCACTACCTGCCTGTACCGGAGCCCCGACTGTCATCTGATTTAGAGTCGTCTGCTTCCTCCGCAGGGGAGCGCCGCCAGGACTGGGGGGCGACAGGAGAGCTGCCGCAAACCGGACACTGTAAGCTGCAGTGGAGTGGTGGAGACATGGAGCAGCTGGTGGAGGAGAATTTCAACCGGCGTCAGGAGGAAGAGTGGAGACGTTGGGAGCGGGAAGCAGAGCGACAAAGGGAGCAGCGAGAATCCCAAAAACTTCGGCAACGTAACCTGGAGAAGGACCGGGCAGATAAGGACCGGATGAGAAAGGATAAAGGAACCCTGTGTGAGCCGCGGCGTAAGGGTGCAGTACGGAGATTTAAATTGAAAGGTGGGTGGGGCTTCATCAAGGAGCCTGGACTTTATTTAGAAGTCTTTGTGAACCGGCGGGACGTGGAGGCTCACCTCCCAGAAGTACACCCGGGGAGGGACCTGTTGCCAGAAGACTTGGTGACTTACACCCGACACTGGGGTTACAATGGATGGTACGCCCTAAATGTTACCAGGTGCGACCCCTACTCCCCAGTGTGTCAGGAACCTGTGAGACCCTCGGAGCCTTCAGCCTCCCACATCCAGGCCTGTTGTGAATGGGTTTGAGATGAGTTCTGAGCAGAGGCTCCCTCTGGTGGTTACAAGCGGTACTAGTGAAGATTGTGAGGACTGGGAATCAGGTGTTACTGACTGGTCTTATATAAGGGAGTCATTTTCCCATCAGGGTTGCCGGTGATCAATTGTTCTGGTCTGAATCCTTCATTCCAGTTTCCCTTGTAGCCTGCTGTGTCGTGTCTGCATCTGCTGCTTCCAGATAAGTCTTTTTCTTCTTTTGTGTTTGTGCTATATTTTTGCATTTTGTCCTGCACTTCTTTGGGGGCCTTCTGGGTCCCCTCCGGGGGCTTCTGCATTCTCAGTTTAATTCAGCCACTGAGTTTTGTTCTTTTGCTTTTTCCAGTTTTTTCAGTGGCTGCTGTTTTGATTTTGTTACACCAGAGAGCTAATTTAGGTGGTAGAGGTCGTGTGATCTCAGGTGATTTTGAAATTAGTAGAGTTGGTGTTTTTCAGGGTTTTCTGGGATTGCAGTAAGTACCCTTCCTATCCTTTTCTATTTAGATAGTTTGGGCCCCAGCGTTTGCTCATACTATTTTCATCCTGTGTCTGTATTTCCTCTTGTCTAACGGCCATTACATGTTTGGGGGCTTTCTATTATCTTTGGGGTTCTGCTCCGGGGCAGATAGCTTTCCTATTTCTATCTTTAGGTGTAGTTAGTTTCTCAGGCTGTGACGAGGCGTCTAGGACCAACGTAGGAACGCTCCACGGCTGCCTCTAGTTGTGGTGGTTAGTCAGGGTACTGCAATCCCATAGATTCCAACTGCTCTGGTGTATTGCCTTTTTTACCTGCACTCCTCAGCTACCGAAACATAACAGTATCACCGGCCGAAAAAATTGAAAATTGTATGGTACTCACAGAAGGGAAAAAATATTGTGATAGAAAAAAGGTTGTCAGAGTTGTCAGAGATATTTTTCTGTTTGTTGCATTTTTTTTTTTTTTTTTTTTTTCCCTCTGTATCTCTGGGTGCTGGGGAGGATCTTTTTTCCCAATGGAGTTTGCACAGTTGTCTGGCCGTGTGGATCAGCTTGCCACTGAGGTTCGGAGTATTGCTATCTATCTTGCTGGGTTGCCTGTTGTGGAACCTTGGATCCCCATGCCAGATTTGTTTTTAGGGGATCGAGCTAAGTTTCAGAATTTCAAAAATAATTGTAAATTGTTTTTTGCCTTAAAATCTAAGTCCTCAGGAAACGCAGCGCAGCAGGTTCAAATTATCATCTCTCTCCTGCGCGGCGATCCTCAGGATTGGGCTTTTTCCCTGATACCTGGGGATTCTATTTTGAGTGATGTTGATGCGTTTTTTCAGGCTTTGGGGTTATTGTACGATGAGCCTAATGTCACTGATCAAGCTGAAAAAGCCTTGTTGGCATTAAATCAGGGGCTTGATGACGCTGAGTTATACTGTCAGAGATTCCGTAGGTGGGCAGTCCTGACCAAATGGAATGACGACGCTTTGGCGGCCCTTTTCCGGAAGGGTCTGTCAGATAATGTAAAAGATGTTATGGTGGGATTCCCAGTCCCCTCTGGTCTCAATGATTCTATGTCATTAGCAATTCAAATTGACAGACGTTTGCGTGAGCGGAGAAGTATGCGTGGTATGGTGTTGCCTTGTGAACCAGCTCCTGAAACCATGCAGTGTGATAGAGTGGTGTCGGGGGCACAGCGTCATGAGTTTCGAAAGCGCAATGGGTTATGTTTCTACTGTGGTGATGCCTCTCATGCTATTTCAGTCTGCCCTAAGCGGGGAAGACGTTTTGCACGCTCAGTTGTCTTGGGTAGTGTTCAGATAAAGTTTTTATTAACTGTCACTCTGATATGCTCTCTGTCCTCATTTTCTGCTCAGGCTTTCGTTGATTCTGGAGCAGCTATTAACCTGATGGATTATGATTTTGCTAAACGTTGTGGGTTTCCCTTGATACCCCTACAGAAGTCTATTCCCCTACTGGGGATCGATTCTACCCTTTGGCTGAGAATAAACCCCAGTTTTCTACTCAGGTGATAATGAGGGTTGAACCTGATCACCAGGAGTGCTGCAAATTTTTGGTTCTATATAATCTGCATGACATTATCGTGCTGGGTTTCCCTTGGTTGCAGTCTCATAATCCTGTTTTGGATTGGAAGTCTGTGTCTGTGGCCAGTTGGGGCTGCCAATGTGTTAATACCAACACTCCTGTTTTTTCTGCCTCCCCCCAAGCTCAGGATGTTCCTGACTTTTTGTTTGATTTTTCTGATGTGTTTAGCGAAAGTAAATCTGCATCCTTGCCTCCCCATAGGAGCTATGACTGCGCTATTGAATTAGTGCCGGGTAGTAAATTCCTAAAGGTCGCCTTTTTAACTTGTCTGTACCTGAACATGACGCTATGCGGTCTTATATCAAGGAATCATTGGAGAAGGGTCATATCAGACCATCCTCTTCACCCTTAGGTGCCGGTTTTTTCTTTGTGGCCAAAAAAGATGGTTCATTAAGGCCGTGTATTGATTATCGTCTCTTGAACAATATTACTGTGAAATATCAATACCCGTTACCCTTGATTTCTGACCTGTTTTCCAGGGTGAAAAATGCTACTTGGTTTACCAAGCTTGACCTCAGGGGGGCATATAACCTTATTCGCATTAAGCACGGGGATGAATGGAAGACGGCATTCAATACCCCTGAAGGGCATTTTGAGTACTTAGTGATGCCCTTTGGGCTCACTAATGCTCCTTCCGTCTTCCAGTCCTTCATGAATGACATTTTCAGGGATTTTGTGGACAAATTTCTGATTGTTTATTTGGATGATATCTTGATTTTTTCTAATGACTGGGACTCTCATGTGAAACATGTTCGAACTGTGTTCCAGATTTTGAGAGAGAATGCTCTGTATGTGAAGGGATCAAAGTGTCTTTTTGGCGTACAGAGGATCTCATTTCTGGGATTCATTTTGTCCCCATCTGTTATTGAAATGGACCCGGTCAAGGTTCAGGCCATCTGTGATTGGGTCCAACCTACTTCATTAAAGGCTCTTCAGAGATTTTTGGGTTTTGCCAATTTTTATCGTAAATTTATTGGTAATTTCTCGGTTATTGTTAAACCATTGACTGATTTGACCAGAAAGGGTTCTGATGTGGTGAATTGGCCTCCTGAGGCAGTCTCTGCATTTCAGGAACTTAAGCAGAGATTCACTTCTGCCCCTGTTCTACGGCAGCCTGATGTTTCTCTGCCATTTCAGGTGGAGGTTGATGCCTCTGAAATTGGGGCAGGTGCCGTTTTGTCCCAAAAAGATCCAGAGACCTCTAAAAGTAACCCTTGTGCCTTTTTCTCTCGAAAATTTTCTCCTACTGAACGTAATTATGACGTGGGTAATCGGGAGTTATTGGCCATGAAGTGGGCTTTTGAAGAGTGGAGACATTGGCTGGAGGGAGCCAAACATCAGGTGGTGGTCCTTACTGACCATAAGAATCTGGTCTATCTGGAATCTGCCAAGCGACTCAATCCTAGACAGGCCAGGTGGGCCTTGTTTTTCACACGTTTTAATTTTGTGGTTTCCTTTCTTCCTGGCACTAAGAATGTTAAGGCGGATGCCCTCTCGAGGAGTTTCCTTGCGGACTCTCCTGAGTTATCTGATCCTTCTGTTATTTTGAAAGAGGGTGTAGTTCTTTCCGCCATCTCGCCCAATTTGAGACTTGCTCTGGAGGGGTGTCAGGAGGATAGGCCCGAGCGCTGCCCTGTTGGAAAATTGTTTGTCCCGGACCAATGGAAAAAGAGTGTGATGTCTGAGATTCATTGTTCCGCATTGGCTGGGCATCCCGGAATTTTTGGTACCAGAGACTTGGTTAGTCGGTCCTTTTGGTGGCCTACCTTGTCTCGTGATGTCAGGGAATTTGTGCAGTCCTGCGGGACTTGCTCTCGCTCCAAGCCTTGCTCTCGCTCTAGTGGTTTATTGATGCCATTGCCTATGCCCAAGAGACCATGGACCCATATCTCTATGGATTTCATTTCCGATCTTCCTGTTTCTCAGAGAATGACCACCATCTGGGTAATTTGTGACAGGTTTTCCAAAATGATACATCTTGTGCCATTACCTAAGTTGCCTTCCTCCTCTGAATTGGTGCCGTTGTTCCTTCAGCACGTGGTTCGTTTACACGGCATTCCTGAGAACATTGTGTCTGACAGAGGAGTCCAGTTTGTTTCCAGATTTTGGAGGACTTTTTGTTCTAAACTGGGTGTTCAATTGTCTTTCTCCTCGGCATTTCATCCTCAGACCAATGGTCAAACTGAGAGAACAAACCAGACATTGGAGACTTATCTTAGATGCTTTGTGTCTGCTGATCAGGATGACTGGGTCTCTTTTTTGCCTTTGGCTGAGTTTGCTCTTAATAATAGGGCTAGCTCTGCCACTTTGATGTCTCCGTTTTTCTGTAATTCTGGGTTTCACCCTCGATTTTCTTCAGGACAGACGGAGGCTTCTGTCTGTCCAGGGGTTGACTCTGTTGTGGAGCGTATGCAACAGATTTGGGACCAAGTAGTGGAGAGGTTGTCCCTCTCTCAGGAGAAGGCCCAGCGGTTTGCTAACCGGCATAGGACTGATGGTCCTCGGTTTAAAGTGGGGGACTTGGTCTGGTTGTCCTCAAAGAATATTCCTATGAAAGTAGCATCTCCTAAATTTAAGCCTAGGTTCATTGGACCTTATAAGATCATGGAGATTATTAATCCTGTTTCTTTTCGTTTGCTTCTTCCAGGGACATTTAAGATCCATAACTGTTCCACAAGTCCTTGTTGAAGAGGTTTGTTGAGCCAGTGGTTCCTGCTGCTGTGCCTCCTGACCCTGTTTTGGTTGAGGGCAATCTGGAGTATGTGGTTGAGAAAATATTGGATTCTCGTTTTTCTAGACGGAAACTCCAGTATTTGGTTAAATGGAGAGGTTATGGTCAGGAAGACAATTCTTGGGTGTTTGCTTCGGACATCCATGCTAGGAGACTTATCCGTGCTTATCATAGAACTCATCCTGACCGACCTGGTTGCTCAAATGAGGGTTCGGTGACCCCTCCTCAAGGGGGGGGTACTGTTGTGAATGGGTTTGAGATGAGTTCTGAGCAGAGGCTCCCTCTGGTGGTTACAAGCGGTACTAGTGAAGATTGTGAGGACTGGGAATCAGGTGTTACTGACTGGTCTTATATAAGGGAGTCATTTTCCCATCAGGGTTGCCGGTGATCAATTGTTCTGGTCTGAATCCTTCATTCCAGTTTCCCTTGTAGCCTGCTGTGTCGTGTCTGCATCTGCTGCTTCCAGATAAGTCTTTTTTCTTCTTTGTGTTTGTGCTATATTTTTGCATTTTGTCCTGCACTTCTTTGGGGGCCTTCTGGGTCCCCTCCGGGGGCTTCTGCATTCTCAGTTTAATTCAGCCACTGAGTTTTGTTCTTTTGCTTTTTCCAGTTTTTTCAGTGGCTGCTGTTTTGATTTTGTTACACCAGAGAGCTAATTTAGGTGGTAGAGGTCGTGTGATCTCAGGTGATTTTGAAATTAGTAGAGTTGGTGTTTTTCAGGGTTTTCTGGGATTGCAGTAAGTACCCTTCCTATCCTTTTCTATTTAGATAGTTTGGGCCCCAGCGTTTGCTCATACTATTTTCATCCTGTGTCTGTATTTCCTCTTGTCTAACCGCCATTACATGTTTGGGGGCTTTCTATTATCTTTGGGGTTCTGCTCCGGGGCAGATAGCTTTCCTATTTCTATCTTTAGGTGTAGTTAGTTTCTCAGGCTGTGACGAGGCGTCTAGGACCAACGTAGGAACGCTCCACGGCTGCCTCTAGTTGTGGTGGTTAGTCAGGGTACTGCAATCCCATAGATTCCAACTGCTCTGGTGTATTGCCTTTTTTACCTGCACTCCTCAGCTACCGAAACATAACACAGGCCTCTGCAAAAGTGCCCACCCCACGCCGTAAATCTCCCAAGCCTCCCTCAGTGGTCTCCTCAGCAGCCCCAGCTATGGACATGATAAGTATAGCTGGCCCGTACCCGGCGCCTGTTAGGCCCCCTGGGGTTCGTTCAGTCCGGGACATAGGGCTCCAGACCCGGAGGGAGATGAAAGAGGTGGCCACACAGACCCAGATAGCGGGTCACGACTTGACTGTACAGGCCACACGACGTCATCAGGTCCTGGTGGTCCTTGGTGCCTCGGATATTTGGCAAGCATCAGAAGAGTACCAGGTGGTACCTGGAACACCCCTGCCAAAGAAGTATAAATAACCCGGACAGGGTCCCTGTATGTAAATAGTTAAATTGTTGATAAATAGTTAAATTGTTTATGTACCGGACGGGTGAATGTTTATAAAAAAGTTTTTTAATTTAATAAAAAAAAAAAAAAACACTTTTTTTTTCATTACTTTTATTACAGTCTCATCCTGCGACGCCATCGATCTCCTGTAAAAAAATGAAAAAAAAAAACAGCAGTATACCACCTGTCCGACGCAGTCCATAGTAACGAGTGTCCCACGACGATCCAGCTCTGCTACATCAGAATCCCGGCGCAGCACAGCTGATTACCTGCTTCCCCGGCGGTGACGTCATCGGACTGGTTTACGGCCGGGATTACACTGCAGTCACTGCAGTTATCGCGAAAAACTGCATGTGACCGCCAGGGAGAAGATAATGGCGGCCATCAAGCAGTCCAGGACGTGACCGCCGGAGATCTTCTGCCAGGTAAGTGCCGCTGACTTCTGACAGACCCGACCGACGGACACTCACAGTGACAGTGACAAATCCGATTACGGTATTCGATAAGACGAAAATATCGAAACGAATTATCGAAAGGCCGATAGAGCTAATATCGGCCGATAGCCGATATTTGCATTATCGTATCGCTCAACACTAGCCGCTAGCCACTAGCGGCATGTTTGTTATGGGAGGTTTCCCCAAAGCACCTTAGGGAAATGTAGTTTATTCTGCACATCATTTTCCTATCTGTTAGGTTAAAAAAAACTACAATTCCCAGCTTCAGCTCTAAAATCACAAGGCATGTTCATGGCCACAAAAAGCAAAGTGAAAAACACTAGAATGTTGCGTAAAATCTAATATATCAAAATATAATATTTATTATCTTTAGAAGTTAAATGTTTATAACGTTTGTAATGTTTTTTTGTTAAATTAAAAACCAAGTTTGTTAAAAAAAAATTCTGACTCCTAAATTTTTTGGCTGGCTCCTAGATTCTGAACAACTTTGTCGACCCCTGCTTAATTCCATACATCAAGAGTGTCCGTTCTATTACTGTCTTCTGCTGCTGCCTTTTACAAATATTGACCATATTTACACAGCCCTAGGTCTCAGTGGGCAGCAAATTTTTTGTTGAATCGTAATCCTGATTATTTTTTTCCAAAGCAATCCAGAACCACTTTTTATCTCTAATTGATTGTTGACATTGCAGAATACAGCCAGATCCTTTTCATAGTACAGCTTTTATAAACGGGTTTTCCTGTCCCAGGCCTGGTATCTGAGTGTGTATAAAAATCTGCCATTTTTTGTGGTACTGTAGAAATTTTTTGGAGTGTCTTATACATTTTTTTACACCATTTTGCTGGCCAAAAAATATTTAGCTGCCCAAAAAATATTTAGCTACAGGGCAAATATTTTACACTGGGTTTTGTCCGCCATACGGATCGCATATCATTGCGATCACAATTTTGCCATTTCAGGCCTCCATAGAATTTTTTTTGTTGTGTCAGAGGCTACTTATTGACACAATTTTGCTGGCCACAAAAAAAAAAATACAGGGCAGATATTTGAAAGTGGGCTCTCTTCATCAGACGCCTGATCTATCAGTGTGCTAAAAATTGTGGCATTTCAGGGATACATTACACTGGATTTGCTGTCTGTTACCCTATTTGTATACAGTATTTTGGGGGGGAATTTAAAAATACAGACCACATATTGAACAGTGTGGCATCTCCGTCAGATGCCTGATCTATCTGTGGGCTAAAAATTGTGGCATTTCAGGGCTACATTCCCCTTTTTTGCTGTGTCTCATCCTATTTCTATACACTATTTTGGGGGAAAAATAATAAATCCAAGCCACATAATGAACAGTGAGATGTCTGTATCAGACGCCTTTTTATCTGTGTGCTAAAATTTGTGGCATTTCAGGGCTACATTACTGTACACTGAATTTGCTGTCTGTTACCCTATTTGTATACAGTATTTTGGGGGAATAAAATAAAAAATCAGACCACATATAGAACAGTGTGGTATCTATGTCACACGCCTATCTATCTGTGTGTTAAAAATTGAGGCATTTCCTGGCTACATTCGCCCTTTTTTTTGCTGTGTCTTACCCTATTTCTATAGACTATTTTTTGGGAAAAAGTAAATAAATCCAGGCCACATATTGAACAGTGTGGCATCTATGTCAGATGCCTATTTATCTGTGTGCTAAAAATTGTGGCATTTCAGGGCTACATTACACTGGATTTTGTCTGTTACCCAATTTCTATACACTATTTTCAGGGAAAAAATTTAAAAATGCAGACTACATATTGAAAAGTATGGTATCTCTGTCAGATGCCTGATCTATCTGTGGGTTAAAAATTGTTGCATTTCAGCGTTACAATCCATAGTTTTTTCTGTGTCTTACCCCAGTTATTGACACCAGTTTGTTAAACAAAATACAGTCCAGATATTTGAAAGTGCGGTTTTCCCACACATGGATCACATCCAAGTTTGCTCCCAATTCAGCCTTTTGTAGTGATCATGGAAATTATTGTACTCCATTTAAAATGGGAAAGGCGCATGGCAAGGAATGGGGAAGTGAACATGATGGTGCTGGTGCATGCAGAGGCAGAGACCGTGGACAAGCTACAATTGTGCCACAACAAACACCCACATCTTCTCGTAACAGATTCCTGTCAGAATTCATAGGGGATCACAGAACAGCACTCTTGACAGCAGAGCAGCATGAAAAGGTAGTTGGTTGGATGGCAGATAATGCTTCCACTCACTTTGCCACCACCATCAGCACCCTGTCTTCCACACAGTCAAGTCTGAGTAGTCATGAGTCTGGACTGCATATTCCTCACCCTAATCCTCCTTCCTCCTCCCATGCCTAATGACCTGAGACAACTGATCCCACACTTGGACACTCCTTAGAGCTGTTCACTTTTCCATTTATAGATTCGGGTCTCTTGCCCTGTCCACTTGAAGCGGGGCTAACTGAGATTGCATGTAGCGATCCCCAAATATTTTTTAGCAGCCATGTTCACAGGAAGGCGCCGGAGGGAACGTGTCACAAGAGGTGGACGATGATCAGACACAATTGCCAGAAAGTTAGGAGGAGGACCAGGGTGTGGAAGTGGAAGAGGAGGTGGTGGATGATATAGCAACTGACCCGACCTGGCAGGAGGACATGCAGAGCGAGGACAGCAGCACATAGGGGAAGGGAGGTGTAGCACCACAACAGGCAGGAAGAAGCACTGTGTTGGCCGCAGACAGAAGGCGGGCAACTGTTTCTCATAACACCAACATGACGGAAGTTGTCATTACAACTGTTAGGTCTTCCTGAGTATGGTTAATTTTTAAAGACTGTGCTGGTAACCCCAAACAGGCCATTTGCACCACCTGCCATTCCCACGTCAGCAGAGGTAGCAGAACTAACAGCCTGACCACCACCAGCATGATCAGGCACATGGCAGCAAAGCACCCGACTTTGTGGGTCGAACATCAGGATCCAGGAAGTAGTGTCTGTGGGTGACACCAGTGCTTCTTCCGCTGTTATGCATGGAAGCCAATCTCCTGTCCATGGTGCCTGCAAAGATGCCTCCTGCCCTGCACCTATTGTTGCACACACTCAACTACCACCACGTAACGTCACTGTGTTTGTACTCTGCTTACCCGGCGTTACTCTGCATATCTCTGCTTTAACCCTTCGCTCCTTTCCCTCTAATGAGCTGTGTGGTGTAGTGACCCATGATGCAGCTAGGGGGCGCTGTGTAGGCTCCTCATTATATGCATGGATTCATGTTTTGGTTGGTAAAATAGTCCCCGGCATGGTTATAAATGGAAAATATGTGTCGCAGAGCTCCTCTGCACTGTAGGTCAGGAGTATTGTTCTGGGACTTGTAGTCCCATAGGAGTTCTGATTAGTGTCAAGGGTGACCTACAGGGTTAGCTTGTGAGCTGAGTGGGACTGGCTAACCACACATACACCGCCCATTGATGTATGTGAGTGTTTGTGAAGGACATGTGATGAGGTCAGGAACATGTGACCAGATCATGTGCTCCATACCTTAGCTGGGGGAGTGGCTACAGGTATGAAAGGGAATGTTTTGGCACATGGTGTGAGGGAGTCTGTCTTGGAGAGTCTATCTGAGACTGTGGAGAGTCTGATGTGTTCAGACTGAGTCTGTGTGGAGTGTTGGGACTCTGTCAGGCTGGACAGAGGTCCCGGACATCCAGGCGGGACGTAGCAGCGACTGGGAAGCAGTCCTGGCAAGTCTGAGCCAGAGAAGGACAAACGGTCTTGAAAACCTAGAGAGAGACGGATCGAGGTCCGTGAGCGATGTGGATTAGATGCCTCTGAGGTGCAGAGGTGTCTGAGAACCTGAGACACCAGCAGGTAACGGACAGAGTCCGTGTTGATGATGACCGGGGTCATGAAGACATTGTTTGTATAATGAATGCTGTACAATGGTGAAGAATAAACCAAAAGACTATCGTTTTAACCCTGAGCGTGCCAGAGTTTGCCTCTATGACCAACTAAGCGAGGGACCCCCCGTCCTCACACAGTGTGGATCGTCACAATTGGTGGTGGAATGCTGGCAGTGGCCTAGGCAGCACGTGTGCAGGTTTTTTTTCTGTGGATTAGCAAGTCCATGAATTTTTTTTTCATTTTGAACTTGCTGTGGCTCGGCAGGGCTGAAGACGTCTGGCTGTAACTAGGCGGGGGTTACGAAGGTGACAAGCGGCTGGCTGTGGATCGGCGGGTCCACGAAGTCGGCGTTGCGAGCCGTGCTGAGACTGGTGGTAACAAGAGCTACATTGACTGTTACAGCAAGAGGTTCTGCAGGAGCTGCAGTAACAGCCACAGCGGCTTGTGAGCGGCATCTGGAGGTGCCAGTGGTTTGTGGCTGCAAGGCAGTGGCAGTGCCAGCAGGAGCTGGTGTGGTGTCAAAGGAGGACAGTGTGAACCAGGTCACACAAACTCTTAAAGGGCCAGTACAAACCCAAAAGACATAAAACTGTACTGTGGGACTGGTGCCTAAGAAAGCCGTGGGTGAGTCCACGGGGTGTATCCCAGTGCGGGGTGGTGTTCCTAAAAGGGGTGGTGGCCTAAAGGGGGCGGTAACCCACAGCAGGGATGGTTGGCAAAAAGGGGGTGGAGCATCCCAACGTTAAGTGGGTTGTGCAGACGAACTGTTGCCAGGGGCAAATGTATTATGTGTGTCCAGTCTGCCTTATGAACTATCCTCCTGGCACAAGGCTACGGGGATGTGCCCTGCAGATAAACAATGAAGATGCAGTGTATCTGGTCAACTCGGGGAGCCCGGTGACTCTAGTGAGGATTGCACCTGAGGGATTTCAAATACACGGTAGAAAGATCGGGGTCACTTGCATCCATGGGGACACAAAGGATTATCCAGTGGCCAAGGTAATCTTTGAGACAGCGCTGTGACATTGCGGGACAGGATGTCGCTATAGTCCCAAATTTGTCTTGTCCAGTGGTCATAGGTCGGGACTCTAAACTGTTATCTGACTTGTGGGAGAGGGGAGTGCCTCTACAGCAGGAGGAGGGAGGCCTCTCTACTGTTGGGGTGACAGACATTGGGATAGTGACTCCTCCCAAAACTGACGGGTCAGACGGTGATACAGGAGGAAAGGGTGCGTCTACCAAACTGACAGACCTGAAGTCTGTTGACAGGTGCCAGGTGGGATGTGACTCAGACTCTGAGGGTGACTGTGACTCTAATAGAGAAAGGGAGTACAGTAATGAAGGGCCCCACAAGGAGAAAAAATCCTCCCGTCGTCGGAGACATAAAGGGCACAATGCGCCGGAACACAATGTATGTACTGAGGATGGTAATAAAGAAAAACCTATGACTGATGCGATTGTACAAGATGTGAGTACTCTTCCAGACCCTGAAGAGCCAGAGAGTGTGGAGCCTCAAGAAAGGTTGAAGGAGTCCGATACGGAAGTAGCCAACGCCGTACAGTTGGAGCAGGTTCGCCTCCTGGAGACCGAGGTTGCGTCCATAAAGCAGAACATTGCTAACAAATGGTCTGGTGAGAAGCAAAAGTCAGCTGAACTAAAGATCATTAAAGAGCAGATCGAACAAGAAAAGGCCCTGAGACAAATAGCGGAACATAGAGTGGATGAGTTGGAGAAGGAAGTCTCTGAGCTCAGAGGTCACCTGTCTATGTGGCAAAGTGTGGGTAGGACCTTGGGAGAGGAGGTGGAGGTGCTCAGAGAAGCAGTAAGAGGTCTGCAGGAGGATAAATTGCTGGCTGAAGACTTACAGCGGCCGTGCCCGATTGATGGCAAGGAGGAAGTGCCAGTACCCATCTTGGCAAGGGGTCGTGAAGAACGTGAGTCTCAGGAAGAGGATGAGGCTTCACTCTTTAGGTGTGTGATAAAGGTACCTGAAGACATGCGAGAAGCCTGTGCCAGTGAGGGTGTGCATGAGGCCTTTAAAAAGGCGGTAAAAGCCTATAGTGTGAACTAGGCACCAGAGATGAACCAGTTGGTGATCCTAGCCGAGGGGGAAGACACAGAGAAGCTGGTGGCTGTCCTGAAGGATATGCATCTTCAGTGTCTCCATGCGAAACAGATGATTATGTTGAGTAATTTGAAAGCCACTCGACGTCTGGAGCGGGCGAAGGAAGATCAAAGTCGGCTGGGCTTGGTAGAAGATATAATTCCGGTACCCAGAAATCTGGTGGGGAAAGTCATTGGAAGACTTGGAAAAATTATGCAGGACATGGTGAATAGATCCGGTGTGGTGAGAGTAAGGATTCCAGCTGATGGTGAGATCAAGGTGGCTGGAGAAGAAGACATGGTTCCATTCGTTGGTGTTGGCTCAGTGGAGAGCCTGAAGAACATCCGAATGCTACTGGAATATCGAGTGACGTACCTACGAGAGGTGGAGCAGCTGATCTTTGAAAGAAAGCAGATTAAGAAACTTCTACAGGAGTTGGAACAAAGAGGGCGACTGCTTCCAGCCCAAGATATGGAGAGACGAGAGGCTTCTCTGGGGACTGGTAGTACACGGTCTGAAGCAATGAGAGTTAGAGGAGATGACTTCTCTGTTGGCTCAGGGCTGAGTGACTTAAGTGGGAGACCCTGTAGCGGATGAAAGTACAGAGCGTCAGACTCGCATCAACCAGTAGGCTCGACTGGACGATGGACTCATGACCATAGGAGGCGGCCAGTGAAAGAAAGGTCGTGTGAACGGGCACACTTGGAAGGTGGGTCGATTAAAAAGGGTCTGGTGACACAGACAGAAGGACAAGGCCAACATTCTGACCGCTGGGGGCGGGGGAGGCCTAACAAAGAGGTGATGTTGCATGATGCCCAAAATCGACTGAGACAGTTTGACTGGCAGAGACAACCAAGAAAGTTCTCTGGTCGGGTAATAAGTGTTCAACCCCACAAGTTTGAACAGAGGGGGGAGGTATGTGGTGTAGTGACCCATGATGCAGCTAGGGGGCGCTGTGTAGGCTCCTCGGGATATTCATGGATTCATGTTTTGGTTGGTAAAATAGTCCCCGGCATGGTTATAAATGAAAGATATGTGTCGCAGAGCTCCTCTGCGCTGTATGTCAGGAGTATTGTTCTGGGACTTGTAGTCCCATAGGAGTTCTGATTAGTGTCAAGGGTGACCTACAGGGATAGCTTGTGAGCTGGGTGGGACTGGCTAACCACACATACACCGCCCATTGATGTATGTGAGTGTTTGTGAAGGACCTGTGATGAGATCAGAAACATGTGACCAGATCATGTGCTCCATACCTTAGCTGGATGAGTAGCTACAGGTATGAAAGGGAATGTTTTGGCACATGGTGTGAGGGAGTCTGTCTTGGAGAGTCTGTGGAGAGTCTGATGTGTTCAGACTGAGTCTGTGTGGAGTGTTGGGACTCTGTCAGGCTGGACAGAGGTCCCGGACGTCCAGGTGGGACGTCGCAGCGACTGGGAAGCAGTCCTGGCAAGTCTGAGCCAGAGAAGGACAAACGGTCTTGAAAACCGAGAGAGAGACGGATCGAGGTCCGTGAGCGATGTGGATTAGATGCCTTTGAGGTGGAGAGGTGTCTGAGAACCTGAGACACCAGCAGGTAACAGACAGGGTCTGTGTTGATGATGACCGGGGTCATGAAGACATTGTTTGTATAATGAATGCTGTACAATGGTGAAGAATAAACCAAAAGACTGTTGTTTTAACCCTGAGTGTGCCAGAGTTTGCCTCTATGACCAACTAAGCGAGTGACCCCCCGTCCACACACAGGGTGGATCGTCACAGCTGGAATGCTGTTGTCAGTTACCTGTATGGATGCTGCTCATTACCCGGCTCCGCTGCATAGCCGTACATGCGTGATTGTCTCCGCTGCGCTGCAATACCACCTGCATGTGCGATCACTGGGTACCGCTGTGGAAGCTACCCGTGGGTTTCAAGTTCCTCTGCAGTTGTGCATGACTTACCTTGTGTGTTCAGGCTTGCAGCTGCTGCCAGGTGTCCTTTGCTATGCTTATTTGTGTGAGGCTGTGCTTAGGGTGCTCGGGCCACAACTCCCCTGCTTTTAAGAGGAATGGGTGTGTGCTAGAGTTGCTGCTCCAGCCTATCGCTGTGAGGCAGCTCCTATATAAAGTTCCCCTGCCCTGTGGGGCATTGCCAGAGCTTCGCATTAAGTTTCTGAGTCTTGCTATGTCTGTTTGACGTTCAGCACCTGTCCTGCCTTCCTGCAGTTCTAGGTGAGCTGATGCCTGTCTTCCGCCTGCTCTGGTGGCAGAATACCCAGATCCGTTTCTGTTATCAGCTTTGGGACAGCTGATGTCTGAGTTCCTGGACTTGGTTGGTACCAAAGTCCTAGTCCTGATTCCTGCTGTTGTGTTCCTGAAGTCCTGATTTCTGCTGTGTTATGTTCCTGAAGTCCTTCTGTGTACTGAATGCTGTGCCCAGTGACTATGACTCTTTGCTAACTGACTTTCTGTGATCTAACCTGGGTTCTTCTTGGAAGTAGGAGTCCAGTGTGTCTGCAAAGTTTCTGCTACTCTGTTCTCAGCTTGTTATTGGGTGCAATCCCTGGCCGGCTCCAGTTCAACCCGGCGGGGCTTGCACCAGACCGCTTGGGTTCCCTTTTAGGTCGCTGCCAGATGTCCGGAGCCCGATGACCGTGGCCTCTTGTCTGGAGGATGATGACCGCGGCTTGATGTCCGGTGTCTGATGACCACTTCCAGATGTCTGGATCCTATCCTTTCCTGCCCAATGCCCGGAGCCTGCCGATCGCTGCCAGATGTCCGGAGCCTGAAGACTGCAGCCTCATGTCCGGAGCCTCTTGTCCGCAGCCTGATGTCTGGAACCTGTCGATCATTGCCAGATGTCTAGAGTCCGATGCCAGTGTTCTACCTGAGATGAATCCTGATGTCCTTACGTCCTGTGTGAGACCTGATGTCTTGATGTCCGCCTGGTGCCCTGCTGTCCTGATGTCCTACCTGATGTTCTGATGTCCGGCTTGTGCCCTGATGTCCTGTTGTTCAGTCTGTGTTCCAATGTCCAGACCGTGTTCCAAATTCCAGTCCGTGTTCCGATGTTCAGTCTGTGTTCTGATGTCCAGTCTGTGTTCCAATGCCCTGCCTGAGTCCGGATGTCTTTCCGTGTTCTGATGTCCAGCCTGTGTCTAGATGTCCAGTCCCTGGTTCTGGTGGTCCAAGTTGTGCTCTTGAGCCTGTCCCACTTGTATTCCAGAATGGATTCCTCCTCTGTGGTTCCCGGGAGTCTCCAGCTCTGTTCCCCGGTGACGGTCCCACCAGTGAGTCCTGGACCTGACCAGCCAATGCCTGATACTGTAGTGCCAACATTCCTGGACCTGTGCTATCCGTGTCTTGCTTATGTTCTGATTTCCTGCCGATTCCCTGGGGTCTTACCCGTGATGGCTCCTGCCGTTGTCTGAAGGCTACCGGAGGTCAGTATCTGATGCTCTCCTGCTGTGCCTGTGCTACGCCTGAAGCCTGAGGGAGAGGTCATCCTAGCATGCCCATGCAAGATAACCCTGGACTGCATCAACCTGTGGTGACCCTAGCCATCATCTGAAGTCTGCCTGAGGTCGGTGTCTGATGTTCTCCTGCTGAGCCTGTGCTACGTCCGAGGCCTGAAAGAGAAGCCATCCTAGTATGCCGTGCCAGACAACCGTGGACTGCGTCAACTCGTGTTGACCTCCAGCCATCATCTGAATCTAGTCCGAGGTCAGTGTCTAATGTTCTCCAGCTGTGCCTGTGCTATGCTTGAGGCTGAGGGAGAGACCATCCTAGTATGCCCGTGCCAGATGACTCTGGACTGCATCAACCCGTGATGACCTCTTGCTTCGCCTGTCAACCTGTGAAGTGTTTCCTTCGTGATGTGCATATTCCAGAACCTGGTGTTTACATGTTTTATGCTTTATTTAAGTAAACTTTATGTTTCTTCATACCTGAAGTTGTGCGGTGTCCTTTAGTCCTGCATATGGCCAGCTTGTCAACAAGCTCAGCTGCCACAGACCCCGGTCGCTACCCTTCCTTAGTCCAGTTAAGCCCGGATCCCCCCTGTGGTCCAGTGGGTCCACATTCCACGATCATCTGGGACGCATACCCTGTCGTCTTTATGGTTCGACGACATGGGAGCATTGGCTGGGTAAGCTATGCTGCGTGCCCATTCATAACACACCATCATCAAGCATGTCCATGTCCTTGTCCCAGTGCAGCCTTCAGTTGTCCATACACCAGTTATTGGAACGCAAGCGGAAATACCCAGCCAATGCCCCACAGTCCACAGTACTAAATTCACACATTTCTCATCTGCTTGCGCTCAAAATGTTGCCTTTTCGGCTCGTGGAGAAGAAATCTTTCCACAACCTGATGGCGGCGGCCGTCCTAAGGTACTCTGTCCCCAGCCAACACTATTTCTCACGGTGTGCTGTCCCGGCATAACACAAGCACGTGTCCCACAACATTATCAGTGCCCTCAACAATGCAGTTACTGGGAAAGTACACTTAACCACAGACACGTGGACAAGTGCTTCTGGGTAGGAACGGTACATCTTGCTAACGGCACACTGGGTTAACATAGTGGAAGCCGGGATCCATTCGGACCTTGGGATGGAACACGTCCTACCAACGCCGAGGATTGCAGGCCCTAGATCAATCAGGATTGCCCCCACAGTCTACAGCTCCTGCACGTCATCCTCCTCCTCCTCCACTTCAGCCTGCATCTCAGAATTTACCACATCAGTCGCAAGCTGGAAGCACTGCAGCACTGCTTCAGCCAAGCGGCAGCAGGCTGTGCTGAAGCTAATATACTCAGGTGACAAACCACACAATGCTGAAGAGTTGTGGACAGCTCTGAAAGAGCAAGCAGATCTGTGGCTGACACCAATGAACTTAAAGCCAGGCATGGTTGTGTGTGACAATGGCTGGAACCTGGTAGTGGCTTTAAGGTGAGGTGAGCACACACACGTACCATGCCTGGCCCATGTGCTTAACCTTGTGGTTCAGCGGTTTCTCAAAACCTACCCAGAGCTGCTGGATCTGCTTGTGAAAGTATGCCGCTTGTGTGCCAAGTTTAGAAAGTCAGCTACAGCTTCAGCCACCCTTACCTTGCTTCAGCAGCGCTTGCAGCTTCCGGCTCACCGACTGGTGTGTGATATCCCCATGCATTGGAATGCTACACTGCATATGCTAGAAAGGATTTGTGAGCGGAAGAGGGCAGTTGTTGACAACCTGCATCAACAAGGCCGTTGGTATTCAGTTCAGATTCCACACATAAGACCTCAGGAGTAGACATGGATGTCAGACATATGTACCATCCTCCAGAGCTGAGTACTCCACCAAGATGGTGAGCAGCAGTGATGCCATAATTAGCGTGACCATCCCGCTTCTCTGTATTCTGAAAAGCTCTCTGCTCACAATGGGAGCACGATGAGATGGAGTAAGGAACCAGACAAGGTAATTACACACAGCCTAGCCTCATCTCATCCCAACATGGATTGGTGACAATGAGGAAGAAGAGAAGGAGGAAGAACAGGAGGTAGTTTCATGCTCTATAGACGGTACTACAAGCACAACTCTCATACCGTCTGGTCAGCGTGGATGGTTTGAGGACAGAGAGGAGGAGGAGGAGGACAGAATGGTCAGTCATCCTGATAGTGAGAACACGGAAGCCTTGCCAGATATCTGTCTGGTATGCATGGCAGACTTTATGCTGCGCTGTCTTTCCAGAGACCCTCGCATGGTTGGTGACACTTCTAGACGCATGCTTCAAGGAGAACTTTCAATCTCTTCTTCCAGAGTCAGATAGATGTATTACAGTGATGCAGTACCAGAGGGCCATTGTTGCTGAATTACTGAAAAAATTCCCATCTGAAAACGCTGGTGGCAGAGGTCACAGTTAGTTGGAAAACCAACGAGTAGAGGCGAGAGAGACACAACTACTATCCACCAGAGGCAGAGTAACACTGGAAAAGGTCTGGGACACTTTTCTCAGACCCTCCCATCGCCCTGGCCCAGAGTCGCGGGGTACTGTCACAAGGACTGGAAAGTTTGGGAAGATGTTGAAGGAGTACCTTGCTGACAGTACCAATGTCCTCTGTGATTCCTCTGTGCCTTTTAATTATTGTGTATCCAAGCTGGACATGTGGCATGAACTGGTTCTCTACACCTTGGAGGTCCTGGCCTGCCCTGCTGCTAGAATTTTGCCAGAGCAGGTGTTTAGTGCCGCTGGTGGAATAATAACTGATAAGCGCATACGCCTGTCAACTGAAAATGCTGACAGGCTCACTCTTATAGAAATGAACAAGGGCTGGATTGGGGCAGACTTCTGTTCACCACCGAATGAGAACAACGAAACATAACCTCCAATACAGTGTATTTTTTTGGGAGGTGTATTACCATGCACCTCTTCACATCCACACATGGGTATACACTTCCTGACGTTGGCTATTTGGTGTGTTATTATCCTCTTCCTTCTCCTTATCCTCATAATCCATCACCACTAGATCACCAGGGTGACCGTGTTCCATGATGAAACAGCCACTATATTGTTTTGCAAGGGTGTTATGATGTCCGTAACAAAAATATTTACACAGTAGGTCAGGGGTCCTCAAACTACGGTCCGCGGGCCACATGCGGCACGCCAAGGAATTTTATCCGGCCCCCTGGGCCCCGCTGACTTTGAACTTCACTGCAGTAATCCCTGTAATCGAGGGCGGAAAAACAAAATGCTGAGGAAAGGCGATGTGTGGCCCTTTGCGCCTGCGCTGCCTAAGACGTCAAGCCACCTGTGCCTGTGCCGGAAGAAAATGGAAACGAGCGGGCGCATCTTCAGAGCAGCGGGGGACATAGGTGAGTATTGGTTTTTTTTTCCAGTGCCAGGTCCTGTTGGGGACCTGTGCTGCCTATTGGGAACCTGTGCTGCCTATTGGGGACCAGTGCTGCCCTATTGGGGACCTGTCTGCCTTCCTATTGGGGACCTTTGCTGCATATTGGGGACCTGTGCTGCCTATTGGGGACCTGTGCTGCTTATTGGGGTCATTAAACTGCCTATTGGGGACTGTGCTGCCTTTTGGGGACCTGTACTGCCTATTGGCGACCAGTGCTGTCTATTGGGGACCTGTCCTGCCTATTGGGGACCTGTGCTGCATATTGGGGACCTGTGCTGCCTATTGGGGACCAGTGCTGTCTATTGGGGACCTGTCCTGCCTATTGGGGACCTGGCTGCATATTGGGGACCTGTGCTGCCTATTGGGGACCTGTGCTGCTTATTGGGGACATTTAACAGCCTACTGGGGACTTTTGCTGCCTTTTGGGGACATTTAACTGCCCATTGGGGACCTGTCCTGCCTATTGGGGACCTGTGCTGCCTATTTGGGACCTGTGCTGCTTATTGGGGACCTGTTCTGCTTATTGGGGACCTGTGCTGCCTATTGGGGTCCTTTACCTGCCTATTGGGACCTGTGCTGCCTATTGGAGACCTGTCCTGCCTATTGGCGACCAGTGCTGTCTATTGGGGACCTGTCCTGCCTATTGGGGACCTGTGCTGCATATTGGGGACCTGTGCTGCCTATTGGGGACCAGTGCTGTCTATTGGGGACCTGTCCTGCCTATTGGGGACCTGCGATGCATATTGGGGACCTGTGCTGCTTATTGGGGACATTCACCTGCCTACTGGGGACCTGTGCTGCCTTTTGGGGACATTTAACTGCCTATTGGGGACCTGTCCTGCCTATTGGGGACCTGTGCTGCCTATTTGGGACCTGTGCTGCTTATTGGGGACCTATTCTGCTTATTGGGGACCTGTGCTGCCTATTGGGGTCCTTTACCTGCCTATTGGGGACCTGTGCTGCCTATTGGGGAACTGTGCTGAATATTGGGGTCCTTTACCTGCCTATTGGGGACCTGTGCTGCCTATTGGAGACCTGTACTGCCTATTGTAGACCTGTGCTGCATATTGGGGACCTGTGCTGCCTATTGGGGACATTTAACTGCCTATTGGGGACCTGTGCTGCCTTTTGAGGACATTTAACTGCCTATTGTGGACCTGTGCTGACTATTGGGGACCTGTCCTGTCTATTGGGGACCTGTGCTGCCTATTGGGGACCTGTCTTCCTATTGGGGACCTGTGCTGCATATTGGGACCTGTACTGCTTATTGGGGACCTGTGCTGCTTATTGGGGACATTTAACTGCCTATTGGGGACTATGCAGCCGATTGGGGAGATTTACCTTCCTATTGGAGACCTGTGCTGCCTATTGAGGACCTGTACTGCATATTGAGGACATTTACCTGCCTATTGGGGACTATGCTGACTCTTGGGGACTATGCTGACTATTGAGGACTATGCTCCCTATTGGGGAGTGTGCTGTCTATTGGGGACTATGCTGCCTATTGGGGAGATTTGCCTGCCTATTGGGGACATTTACCTGCCTATTGGGGAACTGTGCTGCCTTTTGGGGACCTCTGCTGCACAGTGGGGGCATTTACCTGCCTATTGGGGACCTGTGCTGCCTAGTGGGGACTATGCTACCTATTGGGGACAATGCTGTCTTTTGGGGACATATACCTGCCTATTGGGGACATTTACCTGCCTATTGGCGACTATTCTGCCTATTGGGGACATTTACTTGCAGATTGGGGATTCTCGCACCACACCAGTCTAAGCCTGAGGTAAAAGTGGAATTCCACTAATATGAGCACTGGTGAGGCTGTATTGGTGAGCACTGATCAGACTGCAGTGATGGGCAGTGCAGTCTGTATGTCTCTGTGTGGGCAATTTTATTGCTGGTATAGTTTTTGTAGCGCTGTATATATATTGGTATTTTATTAATAGCAGTTTTGAATCCCTAAGAAACAATGTTATCAAGAAAGTGAAAAAACTGACTCGAAGTGTAGGAAAAAATCGGTAAGTTTGTTGATTTAACTTCATTTTAAATATTGTATTTTTCCCTGATTTGTTTTATTACTTCAAAATAAGATATGTGATGTGAGCATAGCAATTTGTTCATAGTTATTTTTTAAACTATATTCCAGCCCTCCAATGGTCTGAGGGACCGTGATCTGGCCCCCTGTTTAAAAAGTTTGAGGACCCCTGCAGTAGGTTGATGTGTCCCTCCCCAGGGTAAAATGTTTGTCAGCCCATACACTTAGTGTATGTGCATTCCAAGTATAGAAAACCCACTCCTTCAAACTGGGAAGACCATCCTCCATGTCTCTTCAGACACCACCACTAGAACATGAGGGTCAACGTTTTCTGTGATGCAACAGCCACATAATTGTTTGGAAGGGTGTATATGATGCCCGTAACAAAAATGTTGAGACAGTATGTTGATGTGTACCCCACAGGGGGAACTGTTTTGTCAGCCTATACACTTACTGTATGGGCATTACAAGTATAGGAGACCAGCTCCTTTGTAATTGAAACATGTCTCTTCCAAGTGGTATTTTGGTTTGTCCTAATTTGGGGCAGGCCTTGCATTCACTTCATAGGCAAACAGTATGGGAGACCCACTTCCTAATATTGTGCACTTTGTTGGTTGTTCATCTTCAACAATGCAATTCTTCAATGCCAGTTCTTCAGCCTCAACACTGCAATGCTAAAATGCAGGGCCTTCAGCCTCACCACTGCAATTCACCAATGCAGGTTCTTAAGCCTCAACAGTGCAATTCTCCACTGATGGTTCTTCAGGCTTAACACTGAAATGCTCCACTGCTGGGTGTTCTTCCTCAACACTGCAATGCTACAATGCAGGTTCTTCGGGATCAACATTACAATGCTCCACTGATGTTGTCATGGAAATATATATGTATTCCACGTATTCAATGTATATTCATAAATATGCATTTACAGTTAGATAGATCTCACTTGCTAAAAATCCTGTGTTCAGCATATCTATGCAAAAGCTGATGCTAGCTATAATCAGTTGCTTAAGACGACCCTGGCTATAGCTCATAGGGACTTTTTACCAAGGACACAGAAACAAGGACAGAAGATATCTATTATTTTCTTTACTAGCCACGTAGGAAAACTGGGGCAAAGAACAATATCTGCAACTTTAGCCCTTTTATCATAATTATCATACTTATACTCAAACAGCCAATAACCTAGCAGCTTTTATTTGTATGCTAATTGACTAACCAGCCCCTTTTTGTAAACGTATAAAACCTTGAATGAATAATAAACTGTTGGTCTTGATGAACTGTTATACTGACACTTCCGTTGTGGACAGTCCTCATTTTGTCTGAGCGCTCAAAGAAAGACATTTAATATAAGATTGGGAACAGCAGCAGCAAACACTGCAGGATAGATTTATCCTTATTAAATTTCCATAACAGATGGCGCCTGCATGCGGGGCAGTGGACGAAATGCACGGGGACCTGCTGACCGGAGAGACAGAGGTGTTGGTCATGGCCTTGGCTCACGGGACGGAGACTGCGCAGCTCCATAAGTAAGGTAAGAAAATCTTGTCATCTTACCTGAAAATCCCTTGTGTCCAGTCCAGGTCTTACACCTCTTGCCGGTCAGGTGTGGTCACCACCGCATTCCCAGGTAGTGTAAAAAGTCCACACCCTTATCCAAAACCCTGAGATATAAGGTGTTTGCTGCTGTGCTGTGTATGTGTTTCATGTTTTGTGTGAACTGGGAGAAAATTGGAACGGTGACTGTGTTTGCTTGCTGATTTCTGGGGACTGTATAGCAGAAAACCAAATTGCTAGATAAGTCTGCGCAGTAATCCTTCACACACAGGAGGGAGGTCATCCCAGTAAATCCAGGTGTGAAGGGCGAGGGCTTTGAATTGGTTAAGTTTCTGCAGTAATCCTTCACACATCGGAGGGAGGTCACCCCAGTCAATCCAGGTGTGAAGGGCAGGAGCTTTGATTTGGATATGTTCTCACAGTAATCGTCCACGCAAGGGGGAGGTCATCCCAGTCAAATCAGAAGTGGATGGTGAGAATTTTGATTAAGGCTATTACAGATTACTGTGACCGGCGCACCGGCCAGGGCGAACGGTTTTCAGAGTAATAGACCTGGAGCATTGTCGTGCTCAGTGCAATTGGTGAGTTATCAGTTACCAGAGCAGCTTGTATGTGTCACAGATCATCAAAAGAGGGATTCGTATTCTCCCGGGTGTCTGTTTCATTTGTACGTGTTCCTGTCTGTATCAGGTACTGTCGCTTTCAATTTACACTCAGAGCAGAGTGCGCTCTGTCACTTCCTCATTCGCTGCTGGCTGCAGGCTAAAGCCCCTTTGACCCCCCCTCCTCTGCTAATCACGTTGTCACATCTGTTTCCTGGTTTTGATCTTTTTGAGCTAGTTTTTGGCTACAGGCTGTAGCGTGAAAATTCTCAGGCATTCAGACTGAACTGTATTCATTTTTTTCTATTCTGAGGGATACAATTTTTTTGATAAGTGATTTCAGTGCCTGTAGACACAGCAAGCAGAGATATAAGGGAGGAGGGAGCAGCAGCAGTGAAGAGGACATTCTGGAGGGCGGGAGGATAAAGCCTACGCTACCAGACAAAAGTCTCATAGTATTTTTTCTTTTTGTTTTTATCATTTTACAATCAGTTTTTCCACCTCTTTTCTGTTTTTAATTAGCTGTTTTAGTAACAAGGGTTTTTTCTTCTTGTCAACCTTGTTGTTTTTCAGAGTTTTACTATTAATACGTTTTTTTTTTTTTTTCCCTCCCCTTTTTGATCAGCTTTTTGCTTTTAGAGTTTTTTACTAAACTGTGTAGGGTTTTTTCTTTTTTCTTTTTAAATCTAACTTTTGTTTTTAAAGTTTTTCTTTTAAGTACATTTTTAAATAATTTTGGAGAGGGTTTTCTAATCAACTTATTTTAGAGTTTTATACTTCAACCATTTTTTTTTTTTTTTTTAAAAACACAAAATCTACTAGCGTGCTTTAGACCAAGGACAGAAACACATATAAGAAATTGCGGGCGGAGGGAGAACACACAAACAGTTGTGCAGCGGCTTCACTCACCCCTCCCATCAGGCATTCAGCGAAGACAAGAATTTCAGTGTCCTTGCACACAGAACCAGAATGCAGCAGTTCTCAGATTTTTAATCACCTTTGTTGAATAGGTTTTTGGAATAGACACAGTACGCGAGAATCGAAGAGCTAGGCATGTGAATAGAAGGTCAGAGTACGTGAGAATCCAATGGACGGGCAGACTTTACGCTGAAAAATGAAATGTTTTTTTTTTTTTTTTTTGAAAGGCACAGGAAAGTTTGTTTTTAGATTGCCGTCTGCTATAAAAGAGCAGTGGTGGTCTTGCATCGTGTAGAAAGGTACAGCAAGTTATTTGAACGGACCAGGAAGTGATTTTTATGTGAATAATATTGAAAAGGTGTTAAATCGTCTGTGAGAAAATGATCACGGATATGTCACAAGAGCAGGATTTAGAGCCTCACACATCACATGTCCATCATGTGGAGACATGGGACAGGTGTAGGCTGCTCTCATTGAATAAGGAGCCTTGTACAGGGAAAAAAGCTCCCCGCCTCTCGCTACAGGGAGACGGCATTTTTGTTTCAACGGTCCCCTCTCAAGCATCACATTGGGGACACCCTCTCCTCTTTCTTCTCTCAGTCCCTTTCTCCTTCTTCTTCAGACTTCTCTCCTCTTTCCTCGCTGCCTTTTCTCTCTATCCTTCTTTCCCTATCATTCCTTCTTTCCCCTCCCTCACATCTCTGACACATCCATTTTCTTCCACTTCCTCTTCTTCTATCTCTTCCTCTCCATCTCTCAAACCTTCTTCTTTTTCTTCTACTTCTCCCCTCCATCTTTCTCCACTTCTCCCCTCCATCTTTCTCCACTTCTCCCCCTCCAACTCTCTCTCACCCCCTCTTTCACACTCTCCTCCTTCATTTTCTTCTCTCCCCCTCCTCTACACCTCACTCCTCCCTCATCACACCCCACTCTTTCTCCCTGAGTGCCTACAGCACGAGGCACCCTGTCTATCCCAAGCACAGTACAAACATTGCCAGTCATTATATCAGGAGAAGAAAGTGCAAATCTCCCTACACAAAACGCTGCAGGTAGCCCCCAGACACAACAGCTAGCAGAGCCCACACCCGGGGCTTCACAGGGGGGAAGTGTAGCTACAGACACAAATGAGGAACCTCAGTGCCGAGCAGAGCTGCCAGCATGGAACTATGACACTGATCCACTGCAGCCTCACCCAGTGTATGCACCAAGCACACCATGTCACTTCTCATCTGATGAAGATGAAGACACAACGTCATACATGCTGCCCAATACTAGGGAAGAAAACTCACAAGCACCAAGAGAGCAGGGACAGGTAGAGGCACCATCCTATGAGCCCTTCATCCCAAGCCAGGTGATCAGTATGCTGCCAGACCCAGGGATACACCACATGCCATTTTGCCAAAAAATGCAGCAGATCCAGTGAACGTATGCAGCAGCCTGGATTGATCTCTGGGACTGTAATGGAAATAAAAGCAGGTGATGCATTCTGGCCAATTATGAGAGAACACTTCAAGCTTCCAGCAGAATTAGATGCGTATGCCTGGGAGACAGGACCAAAACTAATTGAGCAGCTCAGAGAGTGGGCCAAAGGCAGACTAGCAGGACAAGCTCTCAGCCTACATGACATGAGTCAAGACAAGACAGAGTCTGTGGAGAAGTTCCATGACAGAGTGATGCAAGTGTTTCAAGATTTAGGCCTCATTACCCATGATCAGACACACAGACGGATGTTGGCACAGGCTTTTGTGCATGGACTGAGAGAACCAATAAGGAAACCACTGGTAGTAGCCAGGCCTGAGTACACATCAATAGCAATGGATACCCTGCTCGCAGTAGCAAAATGGATTGAGTCCCGCCGGGACAGAAGGGATGTCCAGTGTTACAACTGTGGCCAGTTTGGTCATTTCCGGAATCGGTGCAGAACACCGACTTCGCCCAGAAGAAGAAGAAACACAGAAAGCAGTGAAGAACCCCGTCCATAGGACCGGAGCATGCCAAGTCCACATGGAACCCCACCAGTGGGACCAATATCCTGAGAGTGGATGGCGTAGTCAGATCTTTTCTTGTGGAACTCCGCAACCTCACCTATCTATCAGAATCTTCTGCGTCCTGTATGGGAATTGATGGTCAAGTCAGATATTTCCAGATTATGAAGCCCCTGAGCGTGTGGACTCAGCCAGAACACTCCATCATGTCCCAGTTTGTTGTGTCAAAGACCTGAACCCTCAACCTATTGGGAGTGGACCTACTGCAGAAGCTGAAAGCGAACAGAGTGTTCCAGGAAGATGAGACCATGACACTTTCTTCACCCCTGACCCAAGAAGAAACAGGAACCTCAAACAATCACACTGCAGACCCATCACAGGAGGTGCTGGACATAGTACCAGAAAAGCCACTCCATCACCCAGAGTCAAGATGTCTCTGACCAACTGAAGGTCTAAGTGAACTCGCCTAAGAAGACGGCCTGAGAACTTTGACATTGGCCAGGATATTCAACTCAAGAAGTAGCCTACTCGCTTCATGGAATGGCAACACCAAATCCGGCTCCAACGCCAGAGGTTCATCTTTTGCAAGCACCAGGAGGTGCCCCCTGCAATCAACCAGTTCACCCAGGCCCTAGACCGGCAAAAGGCCACTCAGCTCTTCAAACTTCTGCACAAATACTGACCTGAGACCGAGCTGGAAAAAAAGAAACAACTGATGGCCCGTGCTGAGAAAAAAGCAGCCGGTTAAGGAGACGTCCCAACAAGAAGACCCCCTGTGACCAGAGCAGGTGCTAACACAGTGACTGCCTTGGTGGAGAACAAGAAAGCCAGCTGGTCGTCATCTCTCATGATGTGGATCCTAGTAGACGGCTTGTTTTCCCGCCAGCTCTGTGCTGGGAGATGGGAGTCCCCTGCCGCATAGTGAAGGACAAAGCCAAACTGGGCTGCTTCGCCCATCGGAATCAATCCCAGCTTTCCAAAGTGAAGAAAGAGACTGTAAACCCCACTGAGTTCAGAATGGTGCAAGGCCTGGAGGCCGTGAAAAAGGCTACGGTATTTGAAAACCCAACAGTGCTGAACCCGCACACTCTGCTCTCCAAAGTCAGTCACCGCAACGGTATTCACGGTGATCAACCTGGCCAGTGCCTTCTTCAGTGTCCCCCTCCACCTGGATGACCTGCCTGCCTTCACGCACCAGTCCAGTGTATATGGACAATGTTGCCTCAAGGTGCTCAGAACAAGCCCTTCAAGTTTCACCAAGACAATGTCCTCCATCCTCGTCAACTGTATTGCAGAATATGCAGGAGTCACTCTTCTACAACACGTGGATGACCTTCTCTTTTGTGTGGTTGACATCGATACCTGCACAGTCCATTCCCTGTTCCTTGAGGAACAGCAACGCAAGGTCTAGAAGAACAAAATCCAGCGGTGTCAGAAGCAAGTTACATCCCTGGGACACTGTATTGCCCACCAGACGAAACACCTGTCAAATGACTGGAAGACCAATGTGGAGAAAATGGCTCCCCCAACAACTCCGAAAATGCTGCAGGCCTTCCCTGGTCTAGTGTCGTATTGCAGAACCTGGATCCCTGATGCCTCAGTCCTAATGCAGCCTCTGTGCGTTTGCATCAACGCAACCCCGCTCCTTCTATCGGACGCAGCCTTCAACTCATTCAGAAAGAAGGTCATGCTACTGGAGTCCTGAAACGGATTCACGGGGGAAACAGAGACCTTTAGGCTGCCTCTCAGCCCGCTTGGATCCAGTTACAAGAGGAGCACCCTCCTGCCTGATGGCAGTATCTGCAGCACACGCCTTCCTGGACAAGACTGCTGGCATCACTCTTGGACAGCCACTGGAAACTCTCACTCCACACGACATCTTGGCAATCCTCAATCAAGCTCAACCAACAATAATCTCCCCACCGCCAGACATCTTTGTGGCGCCTCTATCGCCTTTGTTCCAGACCTACAGTCCTCATCCCGGCCACTCTACTCCCACTCCCAAGGGGGGATACAATATGGACTTTTCAGAACAAAAATTTACAGAATTTATCCTCCACTTGGATGGCTCCAGATTTGCAGATGATGAAGAAGTTTCCACACAGGAAGTGCAGTGACCAGCAATCAAGAAATCCTGTGGTCCAGAAGTCTGTCACCTAGCCTGTCAGCCAAGGAAGCAGAACTAATAGCGCTGACGAAGGCCTGCCAGATGGCAGAAGGCAAGACTGCAAACATCTACACCGACTACAGGTGCTCGCATGGCATAGCACACGACTTTGGGCCCATCTGGGCTGCAAGGGACTTCATCACAGCAAGCGGGACAACCGTGAAGCATCATGGAGCCTTCAGGGACCTGCTGGGTGTACTCCAACTTCCAAAATGATGGCAATTTGAAAAATCAAAAGCGCATGGAAAACTGAGAACAAAAGAGGCGCAAGGCAATAACATGGCGGACATGGCAGCCAAAGAAGCGGCCAAAGGAAGACAACATGGAGAAGTGGGAGAGGTCGTAGAGCCGGACGGCTACTACATGATGACTGAAGACAAGAAACCTGACAAAAAGACGTCCTGTGATCTGCTCAAGAAGTTGCAAGACCAAGCTCCAAAAGGAGAAGAAGAGCTGAATGCGAAAAAAGCAACACGTGAAGAAGGAAGGCTATCTACAATGGACTCCAAACCCTGCCTACCACAAAGTATGCATCCTATGGTGGTTCAATGGGCACATGGACCCACACACACAGATCAAAGACACAGATGAATGATCCGATTGGTGCTTACTGGTTCGCTTCAGGGATCTCTACCCTAACAGCCAAATTCATCAGCAGCTGTCTGACCTGCGGCAAATGCAAGCCTGGACGTGTAGAAGAAAGTCCCCCTGACCTCATCCGGCAAGACCACTCTACCAGCTTCAGAAGATCCAGATAGACCACATCCAGATATCGCCAAGTGAAGGATTCAAATACGCCATTGTGGTCAAAGAAGTATTTTCAAGATGGACAGATGCGTTCCCAGTCAGCAAAGACTACTGCAAAGAAGCTACTTTCGGAAAATAGTGTGCAGATACGGGGTTCCAGAAATGATAGAAAGTGATCAGGGACCCGCATTCACAGCAAATCTAACACAAGAGATCCGGTTAGCAGTAGGGTCAGATTTAGGCCTACACACTCCTTACCACCCCCAGAGCAGCGGGAAGGTAGAAAGACTGAACGGAACACTTAAGAATAGGATGCTGAAAATTGCCCAAGAGACACGAAAACCATGGCATGAGACACTCCAAATTGCACTGTTTAGCGTAAGGCACACTCCCAGAGACCCAGAAAAGCTGTCACCATGCGAAATTTTGTTTGGGTCTAGTCCCAAGTTTAGGTGCATTTTTCCCTCAGCAGCAGAATATGCAAAATGATATCTTGTTTGCTTATGTAATTGAATTGGTCAAAAACTAATGTCCATTCTCGAGTTTTTCTCTTCACTGCCAGATCCAGACTCAGTGTCCGGTACGCACTCCTTGAAAGCCAGGAGACTGGGTGTTGGTGAAAAAAGTTGGAAATGAGAACACTCGATCCCAGATTTGATGGTCCTGTCCAAGAGCCCAAGATGACACCAACCTCTGTGAAACTATAGGGAAAGCCTGCTTGGATCCACGTATCGCATTGCAAGGAAGCTCCCGTACCAGAAAAGACACCTAAGCCATGAAGGATGTCGTGGATGCTCTGACTGACCATACAGATGACCTACCTGACGAAGAATACACAAGTTTTTCTGAACATGCAGTTAAATAAAGAGACTATGATTGCAAACACATGAACCCCTGCTAGGGACAGATCTCCTGACCGCCCATTTGCGAAAAGCCTGCATCGATGAGGGGTGCATGTGTTAGGCATGTGCCAGCCCATCGGCAGCACAAAAGAGTTGCAGCACTTTGGGACAGGAGCAGGTTTTTAGGGCAAGTGGTATCTAAGGGGTGACTGTCATGGAAATATATATGTATTCCACGTATTCAATGTATATTTATATATATGCACAGTTAGATAGATCTCACTTGCTAAAAATCCTGTGCTCAGCATATCTATGCAAAAGCTGATGCTAGTTATAATCAGTTGCTTAAGACGACCCTGGCTATAGCTCATAGGGACTTTTTACCAAGGACACAGAAACAAGGACAGAAGATATCTATTATTTTCTTTACTAGCCACGTAGGAAAACTGGGGCAAAGAACAATAAATCTGCAACTTCAGCCCTTTTATCATAATTTGTCACGCAGTCTCTGCGTACAGGAGGTCAGGGGCCTGAGCTGACCCTAAGCTGGGGCCCTAAGTAATCCCGCTACATGGAGGTACTGTTAAAGGTACAGAGGTCCAGGCCGCCAGCGTAACCCCTATCTCCTGAGGATCCCTGAACCTCAGTAATCTAGTCCTGAGAAAGACCCCGATCACAACAACAAGGGACAGGATAATATAAGCCAACACACAGTACTAGACGAACGAGACAATACAAGGGGAAAACAAAAAAAACACCTTGCATACAAAAACTCGCACCACAACAACAGAGGGAACACCAACGAGTAAGGAGTAGTGTTGAGCGATACGATACTGCAAATATCGGGTATCGGCCGATATTAGCTGTATCGGGCTTTCGATTCCGAGTACCGATATTTTCGTCATATCGGATACCGGAATCGGGATTGTCACTGTCACTGTCAGTGTCCGTCGGTCGGGTCTGTCAGGAGTCAGCGGCACTTACCTGGCAGAAGATCTCCGGCGGTCACATCCCGGACTGCTTCATGGCCGCCATCATCTTTCCCCGGTGGTCACATGCAGTTTCTCGCGATAACTGCAGTGACTGCTGGGTAATTGCGGCCGTAAAGCAGTCCGATGACGTCACCGCCGGGGAAGCAGGTAATCAGCTGTGCTGCGTTGCGATGACAGGCTCTGCCTGTCATTGCGATGTAGCAGAGCTGGATCGTCGTGGGACACTCGTTACTATGGGCTGCGTCGGACAGGTGGTATACTGTTGGTTTGTTTTTTTTCTTTTTTTACAGGAGATCGATGGCGTCGCAGGAATGAGTGTATAATAAAATTAATGAAAACTGTGTTGTCTCTTTTATTTCATTAAAAGACTTTTTTCTTGCTTTGTCTTTTTTTTATACATTTAATAACTTTGGGATTAATAATGGATCGGTGTCTTATTGACACCTCTCCATTATTAACCGGGCTTATTGTCACCGTGCAATCAACGGTGACATTAACCCCTTATTACCCCACTTGCCACTGCTACAGGGCAGTGGGAAGAGCCGGATAAAGTGCCACAATTGGCACATCTTTTGATGCGCCAAATGTGGGGCTGCTGTAGCCTGGTATTATCAGGCTGTTGAGGGCCAAAATCCATGGGCCTTGACAGTCTTTTAATACCAGGCCGCAGCAGTCTGCATTTTACTTGGCTGGTTAACAAAAATAGGGGGACCCCTACGCCGTTTTTTTTTCGAGGGGATCCCCTATTTTTGTTAACCAGCCAAGCTAAGCAGACTGCTGTGGCCTGGTATCAGGCTTGCAAGGTCCATGGATATTGGATCCTTACCAGCCTGAAAAACCAGGCCTCAGCGGTCTGCTTTATCTGGCTGGTTAACAAAAATAGGGGGGACCCCACGCCATTTTTTATTCGAAGGGAACCCCTATTTTTGTTAATCAGTTCCCTCTGACGTCACTGATTGTGTCCCTGGCTGACCTGAAGTGAAAGTGGAAAGCAATCAATTAAGCTTTCCACTTCCTCTCCTGTCAGCCAGGAGAGGAACTCATTCATTTGGGGGTTTACTGTGAGGCTGCAGCATTAGCTGCGGTCCCTGCAGTAAACATTAACCCTTTCTGAAGGATTACACCGTGGGACCTGACTGTGCATGGGATAGGTAAGAATAATTTTGCTTTTTTATTTTATTTTTATTACAGGAAATGGTTTTTGCAGTCAAATAAAAGATGGTCAAAAACATGTGTCTTTATTTCATTAAAATTATTTTTAATTAAAGTGTGTGTGTTTTATTTTTATTTCATGCAATAGGATTAATAATTGATAGTTGTCTAATTGACAGCTCTCAATTATTAACCTGGCTTAAGGTCACCTTTCAATTGCAATGTGGCTTTAACCCCATATTAACCCATTCGCCACCGCTACAGGGCAATGGGAATAGACGGGCAAAGTGCCAGAAAGGGCGAATCTAATTATAGATTTGTCTTTTCTGGGGTGTCTGGGGGCAGATGTTAGTAGCCAGGGGGGGCCAAAAATAATGGTCCCTCTCTGGGCTATTATTATCTGCCCCCATTCGCTGGCTTTGTCTGTCTGGTTGCGAAAATAGGGCGGGAGCCCACCATTTTTTTTAAACAATTTTACACCTCATATATATATATATATATATATATATATATACATGTCATTGAATTTGTGACACATATATATATATTTATATTTATAGTTCATACACTTCTACATAGTATAATAGCCGCTAATTCAATTGCCGGCTTTTGTGAAAATGCAGAACCCGACATGAAATGACACTTGGTATACATAGGGTTAACCATGTCTTTTCATGTCCTTTGCTATCTGATTTGCACAAACAATTACATCAGTCTATGTGTGCAAAATTTCACACCTGTAGGGGTTAATTAAAGGTGTAAATTCGTAGCAAAAAAGTCCGCTTTTTTTACAACGAATTTGCACCTTTAATTAACCCCTACAGGTGTGAAATTTTGCACACATAGACTGATGTAATTGTTTGTGCAAATCAGATTGCAAACGACATGAAAAGACATGGTTAACCCTATGTACACCAAGTGTCATTTCATGTCGGGTGCTTCTGTCTTTTCACATAAGCCGGCTTTACCCGGCAATTGAATCAGAGGATATTTTACTATGTAGAAGTGTATAAACTATACATATATGTATATATATATGTCACAATGACATGTATATATATATATATATATATATAAGTAGTATAGGAGGTATAGTATTCGTCAAACTCAATCTGACAGGTCGTCACGCCCCCTATCATTTAATCCGTCTCCCTGTCAGATTGATCCAGGTCGTCACGCCCCCTGTCTGAACTTTGCTCAGGCTGGGAAATCTGTGGCTGAACTTTGCTCAGGCTGGGAAATCTGGTCTGGTGGATTTGTGAATTTCAATCAAAGTGATTTATTCATCTCTATTGATATTTTATCCACTGGATTAGATTAGTCTGTGGAGTTTTATTGTATTAAAGAGCGCTTCTTGATTTTATAAGTCTCAGGAAGAAACTTTTAAGGACCCAGTAAATGTATAAGGAGTTCTAGTTAAATACAGACTTCTGTATATAACTAGTATATAATGATTTTTAGTGAATTAAAGAGTGAATCTTGATCTTTTTTGTGGGTAGATGCTTTTAAGGACCCAGTAAATGTAAAGCTATTTTCTAGCAGAGTCTGTAGTACAGACTCCAGTATATAAGAATTTTTAGTGAAATACAGACTCTTAGTGAAATACAGGCACCAGATCAAAGACTTGTTTACATCCATATGAGGAGCTATATTAAAAAAGCAACGATTATTCTATAGTACCATACAGTATATAAACACCTTATAACACATTTGGGATTATGACTCTCAACTTATAGTTTTTATTCAGTGTTTATATATATATATATTTTTAGCTTGGTAGTGTATCTACACTTATCTCAGCAATTCATTGTATACTAAGAAGAATCTTGGCATATTTTGTTAGAGCTCGGTAACTTATTATATATAAGAATTTTAGTGAAATACAGACTCTTAGTGAAATACAGGCACCAGATCAAAGACTTGTTTACATCCATATGAGGAGCTATATTAAAAAAGCAACGATTATTCTATAGTACCATACAGTATATAAACACCTTATAACACATTTGGGATTATGACTCTCAACTTATAGTTTTTATTCAGTGTTTATATATATATATTTTTAGCTTGGTAGTGTATCTACACTTATCTCAGCAATTCATTGTATACTAAGAAGAATCTTGGCATATTTTGTTAGAGCTCGGTAACTTATTACTAATCTGTGTGTACAAGGCTTGTGTTGTGTATAGCACCAGGCATGTTGGGGCATGTTTAAAACTGACGAGACTTATAACCATGTCTCATTGTACGGGCATATTATGTATATGGCCGTGTTACAATATTACAGAATGTTTTATTCGTATTTTAAAAAGCAATGACACGATATTGTAAAACAAGATTACAAGATTTTATTGTAATAAATAAATCTCAAAGACATTTCAAGCATTTAAAAGTACATACAGAATGATATAAAAGTGTCACATGTACAATTAACAAACACCATCACACACACGATAAAATAGATAATTAACAAGTACATAGGTTACATCGTGAGCCACATGGCTGGCAGTATTGGTAGAGACCTTTTTTTAGGTAGTAGAGTTCCCCTTGTGGTGGCTAATGACGGCGAGTGCAGAGAATGAATTGTACGGGGTGCGGGATCTATCCTCATCGGTGTAGATACACCAGCGCTGGAGGCCATTTTTTATTCGTCTAAATGTTGTCTAGTAGTGGGATTACCCACAACAGTAGAGGGTATATTCAGTTCGGCCATAGCTCGCATAAACGATTCCCAACCCCTAGGTAAATTTCCTGACGGTCAGAGCGTGACTCTGCGTTGTACTACGTACTAAATCCACTAAGTTAGACCCGGGTATTACAGAGCTTTTGAAAATAAATTCGGCTTTATCATTCCAGTCTGTCACACTCTTATTCTGGCGTAACCTGTTTAGTAAAAATTCAGCATTCTTTTTATATCTTTGGTTAATATGACCTACAATTTCAGCGATCTCGTGATTTTTTTTATCGGTGTCGGTATTTGGCGGTTGTTGATGCTCAGGACCCTGAGGGCTAATGAGATTTAAAGTTGTTAATTCTTTCGAGCTGCGTTTCGTATGTACCAAGTAGCGCTCCAGCACTGTGCTATACATTTTAATTTTCACATCGTCGGGGATGTCGCGTCGCTGTAAAACGGTGTTAATTTCATCATCGAGGCGTCGAATAGCAGTTTCGCGTATGCTCTCGGTGATTGGTGATCTTAGCTTGTGTAGCTCCTGTTTGGGGACTAGATACATTTTCTCAGCATGCTCCATTATTTGCCCGCGAGCAGACTCGTTATTATGGGTATTGCAAAGCCTAAAAGAGGACCGATAAAGCCACCGGTCTGATTCAGTACCCGTTTCTTTTCTTTATGGACTGCGCTCTATCGCTAATGGTTCTTATAGCTTTACGCCACTTCTTCAGTATGCCTTTTTGGCGCTCTTTCAGCGGAATTCTGCCTTTTAAGATGTTTAAAGCAATCTCACCTATAGCGGTGATTAAATCCACGCTCGCATTGCGCAAAATAGATTTCCGGACGGATGGGGGTGCCTTCACCAGTGTTTTTTAAGAGAGCCCAGTTACGCCGGAGTCTCTCGGACATCTTTACAGCACAAAGCACACAGCGTGGAATGTGCGAGCCCGCATAAAATTCACTTTTTAGAAGCGTTTTTCTTCTGCACATAGACAGCTGGTAACGCCGGTGGAAACAACCCCGTCCGATAAGCGGTGATCCTCAGGTGTATTAGCTCTCAAATCGACCAGCAAATACCCATAAGGCTCCCGCGTAGCATCCTCAAATGCTTCAAGGAAAAAACGGTTTTTCCAGGATACATCTGACGAGCTAGTGTTAAAATTTGTAATTTATCTCGTGGATTGTTAAAAAGAACCATGTACTTTGTGTTTAAATTTATGGTACGGCTTTTCCTACCCTGACAAAATATGTTTTGTACCAGGTAGAAAATACTGAGATTTCTGTGGTGCACATACTTGGTAAATGCTTTTTCTATCTCACAATTATCGCTAGCGCTATCCATGAGATCATCAACAATCGCCAAATTCACCTTGCCCGGTGGGAATAATTCATCATCTACGAATGTATTCGGCAGACCCTCCACAAATCTGGTGTTGGGAAAAGAGAGAGAGATTTTCATCATATAGTTTCTGCCAGCATGAATAAAACCAAACAATATTATCCGGCTTGTGAGAAAAACTACTTTCAATATTATACAGCAATTGTTTTACAAAATAACTCTTTCCAGAATTAGACGGCCCCGCTAGAATGCACGAGAGCGGGTGTTGTAGCCTCGTGTCCATCACAATACTGTGCTAATAGCCGTACGGCAGGGTAGTGAATTCGTCTAATTAGGCGACGCTTTGTGTAGACACACTTCTGGGTCTTTTGTAGGACACGAGATTCAATATTCCAATATTTTTTTATCTCTCACAATGCCCTGTTGCTGTACGACGATGCGCTTCTGAGTTTCAGGGTCTGAATTACGGGGGTAGTCCAGAACTAGATCTTTCAGACTGGTAAAATTGATAGATTGCGAGTTACCAACATTTAGCGTTATTCCCTTCACTTTTAAGACAGTCTTCCCTGTGTTGAGCTTGTACCGTAAGTTTTGGGCCCTGCAGAAACAAACTCTGTGATGTATGTGCCCTCGGGTAAGGCGGCTGCCATTCACCTTCCCTGTGCACAAAAATAACTGAATCTGTGTCGTGATAAAGGCACCTCTCCTGCAGCCTGTCCAGCAGAGAATAGAGCTCTAGCCGCGCATACGCTGTGGTAAAGCATGCTATAAAGATGTTTGTGTTTCTGTTGACTGTGTGGTGCCCTCCGCATTATTTCCAGTTAATGGTAGCGGTTTCGTCATCGATAAAATCCAGCGTAGAAATGTCATAGTAGGGCAGGAAGAGATACCTAAAAAGCTCATCAGGATCCCTAACAATCTTGGTGCTTGGTAGATTGGCCTTCTGAGCAAACTTTCCCCATAAAGAATTTAAGAAAAGTTTGGAGATCTGCCTTTTAGCGGGGTTGACGGCTATATTTTCAGGTCGTAACCGCACACCCTCTTTTTCAAGAAAACTGTCAATGTACTGCTTTTTCTTGGTATCATCGGTGCACCAGCTAGGATACCCTGACGCCTCCTGCTTATCCCTAAGGTGTAAATTTAATGTAGGGTGCAAACAGATCAGCGCTGGTATTTGGAAAATGCCATATTTCATAGATGCGGGCGATCCGGTACCCTTTATCTATCGCCAGCTCGAGCTCTATGGTGCACCAGGTACCTGTCAGGGAGCGTTCTTCATCACTATGCTGGCACTCCTCTGCCTCTGAATTTACAGCGCATGTATAGCAAAGGGGGAACATCAATTTTTTGTCGAGTTTTACCGGTAGAACGGGAAAAAAATAAATCTCTCGGGGGATAGACCTTGACTCTAGCTAAGCCAAAGTTTTTTTTTTAATGAAACCAAAGTTGTCATAGATGATGTCGGGGTGACCTACAGGATATGTTTTAGTTTTGTTTCAAGGGGTACAGACTGGTGAAGTCGTAGTAATGTAAAGTCTCATCAGCTTCCACCTGGTGATAGAGCTTAATGGCGTTAGTGCGACCCCCATAAAGCGCATCACGGGGGTTCTAAGGGGGCAGGGAAATCCATTTGATGGAGAAATGCCTGGAGGTTAGAATGTTTTTAGCCATTTCACGCCACTCGTGCTCCCATATCACTCTTATGGTGTACCCCGCGCAGCTGCAGGTAACGCTTTTTAGCTAAAAATGCATGATATAATTGACCGTAGGTGGTGTTTGTAACTTTATTGTATCATTCTCATTATAGCATGATGGGCACCCGTGGAAAAAACAGCCTTGAAATTCAAAAGCTATGTGCTGACCGCTAACTAGGCATAACCATCTAGAAATACTGACCGAGTTGTTTCTCACCCCTCTTAAGGCATGCTGAATGTCAATGTTCTCGGTATGCGCTACATACATGAGCCACTGTATAGCGGCGGATGAGTAGCGCTTTTTCACCTTGTGATAATTATCACCCGGTAAAATGGCGATCGTTTTTTCTGGTAGAAATTTAAATCGATACATTGACATACATACAGAGGCCAAGGTGATGAGTTGAAAAGGATCAATACAGCTGCTCTCCACAACCATTTCTTTTTGAATGTCGCAGTATTTTTTTAACACTTTTCAGCGTCATTTCCATTAATGCGCTCTCTATAGATCTCACAGGCTCGTCTCAAAATTTCAACATCCTGTTTACAGTATGATTTTAGTTCACTCTTGAAGTCAAAAACTGTATGTTTCTCACCCTCATTGCCACGCCAGGAACTCTACCTTCTCATCCGGGGCCATGTACTCCAACCCATAATATTTCACATCGGGTATGACACCTACATAGTTTTGGTTTTCTCGGGTGTTAAAAAAGTGTGGGAAAATGACCTTTGGCACCTGAAAAGCCCATGGCCTGAGGTAATTTACTGAGCTTCATGGGGATAAAATTTAGTGAGTCTATGAATCTTATAGACAAATCGGGCACCGTCACACACAAGAGGCGGCCACCTTGGGCTATCAGCTTTACTTGCAGCTTTTCAAAAATCAGCTCCTTAACAATAAAGTAAGAATCATAGCGCCCTGCATTGTGGGCTATAAATGTATACCCTGAAAATTTCCCGCTGGTAAAGAACAGTAAAAAGTCATGCGTGCAGCTATCACCTTCAAAACCCCAGGACTGCTCACCACTCAGAGTTGTGGCATAAATGTAATTTGGGCTGTGTGTGCCTGTCTCTTGCATACATTCAAAATCGTAAAAGATATAACAATCTGTTTCGTCCTCCGCTACATAGCGTCGCATGTAACAGAGATGGGCGGTCAAATTTATTTACACGCGCACGACATACGGTGCAACGGAGCCCCGCACATTCATGCACGCCCTCGCTATTCCTGAACACAAAGCGCTGGCACTCATCACAAAATATTTTAAGCCTGCAGAATGGCGGATCATTCAGAGCTAATTGTTTGTGGCGCTCTAAACACTCACTAGAGCGACAATGAACCCGACATACGGGGCAACCGTGGTGTTTGTTGTACACCGGCACACTCCACACAATCCACTCTTTGACAAGCTTTACAAAAATATTGACATGAATGGGGTGTTCTTGTTAGTATACAGTGAATTGCAGAGCTCACAAAAGTAATTACTACCGATTAAAACCTTTCATATTCTTGATACCGTAGTAGTGGTTATCATGGAACAGTATGAATACGATTTTACCACTAGCTGCATTGTCGGTCTGAAAATAGCGCCAATCACCCTGACTGTAGTACAGTACTTTAATGGTGACACCCAAATAGTTCTCAAATGCTGGAATGTCGCTAAAACTCACTAATCGCTCATCAGGGACCCCAGAGCCGTGTGTATGTTTTTAGAGCGATTCAGTAAAACCGCATCACTGACATCCGCGTCCTCTAGCAGGGCGCACACACTAGCGGCCAAAACACAGATTTGTACTGTAATTGTTAAAATCATACAGCCACTGCCTCTTTTGTTTAATGATTCGACTGCTCGCTATAGATTTCAAACGTCTTTTTACACCGCCTCGCCGGTTTTTTACACCGCCTCGCGGTTTTTTAACGGTAGTGATAACTTAGTTTTAGGATATTGCTTGCCAAACATTCAGCATTATTTGAAGTGTGCGAGCAACAGCATTTAAAAAAGATTCAGAATTAAAATCCTCGCGGGCTCTGCTTTGTAGTGAAAATGGGGTCTAAAGCGTCGCCACCTTCAAGCCTTAACTGCACAAAGTCGCCCGGTTCAATGTCCCTAATGACTCTATCCAGTAATGACTGAATACTGTCGTGAACAATGTTCACAGCCTCGACAAACGATCGTACACGCTCCAAATTTACAAAAACCCAAAATGGATCGGTATGTATGCGTGCACTGAAAATTACGGTTGTCCCTCTGGTGATGATGGAAGTGTTGTAAAAATACTGTATGATCCGATCCCCTCACATCATCAGCAGAGTTAGCATCCGCAGCAGAGGCTTGTGAGCTTTGTGCACCGGAACGGACGTCATTTTCAGGGCCATCATGGCTATGTGAGACAGGAGCATCTGTGTGTGCTGGCTCCGGGGCTGTCTGTGGTGGTTATAGCAGGGACAGGTGATTCCACCCCGACGTCTATCGCCTATTGCGCGTCGAGCACTGACCAGTAGTTTTAGAGCTCGTTTTATAACTCTGGACCTATTATAACGGGCTGTTTTAGTTGGTTTATGCAGGCCCAACGATCATATTTTGTCATAACGGGTTAGCACCATCAGGTATCTGGGTTTGTCTACTTGCATCCGGCGAAGCGCGTATAGCCTCTCCCTTACAGGCATCTGTTGTGACTACTTCAGACAGCAATCTTTCAAAAGTATTACAGAAAAACACTATTTTGGGTAGCCAGATTTTGTAACGTAAGTTAACGATCTAACTGCTCCTTAAACACTGCGGCTCCGGCGGGGGCCCACCCAATGGCGTCATACATCTGCGCTGTAGCGATCGGAGATACAGAATTCCCACTGTTAACAACTAGAGTGTCTGCGAACCAGCAATGCAAACAGGTACAGAGACCGCAAAAACCCGCACTGCTAACAGGTACAGAGACCGCAGAATCCACACTGCTAACAGGTACAGAGACCGCAGAATCCGCATGCTAACAGGTACAGAGACCGCAGAATCCGCACTGCTAACAGGTACCAGAGACCGCAGAATCCGCACTGCTAACAGGTACAGAGACCGCAGAATCGCAATGCTAACAGGTACAGAGACCGCAGAAATCCGCACTGCTAACAGGTACAGAGACCGCAGAATCCACACAGCTAACAGGTACAGAGGCTGCAGAACACGTATTGCTAACAGCTACAGACACATCTGTATGAAGCCTCGGCTTTTTACACACTTTATGCTTAGTCGTTAACACTCTCTTTAACCCCATCACAACATTAACTGGATTAGATACAGCAGCGTGAGATGTGGTGGGTAAATTAATGGTATCCAACAGTTCAATACCCGTGGAATTAGTGGACTCAGTTACAGATGGCAGTAAAGGCTGTATAGCATGAAGTGGTCCGTATAATGATCGGTTCTACGGTGCCCCTTCTTTACCATCAGCGAGCTGATCAATCTCACGGTCAAGCGCCTCACGAGTCTGTCGGGTTGTGGTATTCATGGCGGAAAAATGTGACTGGTGATGTTTCTGAAGCACACGTAGTTCTCTACGCGTGTTTACGTGGTCGCCTCCTGTACTTCAGAGTATTAGTTCAGCGTCATTCACAGCACCGCTGGATGGTTGCGCGCCGCTTGAATGGGGGTAGCACGCCCGGCATCAGATAGAACTGCTGTTGTGGCTGTGGGCCATCACTGCCCATAGGTGTCTGTATCGTCATCAAGAATGGCGCTGCGTGGTTCTCGTTGAGACGTAGTGTTTGCAGAGGGGTCGTGGTTATTTTTCTCTCGACTTTAGATTTATCTGTGGATGAGATTGTACATGGTGGCAATCTGACTTTACAACTATCTTTAAGGAGAGATTCTACATGTAGCGGATACGTGCGGAACATCGCGATCCTATGTGTGACAAGAGTAACATACGTTGTATTAAGACATCCTGATATATCAAATATACACTTACCGGTTAACGATGATGCCTGCACGGTTGTGGCCGGGGTTTCTGGGACGTCTGAGGCGTTCCCACTAGCAGATGTATATTCTCCTTTGTAAATATCTTGCTCCTAGGTTTTCACTTTACGCGCTATAAATAATAATAGTCATTAGAAGGTGCATCAACAATTTTCTCCAGCCGTTTGGGCAAAACAGTTTTTCATGCGGCACGTACCTTTATCTTTCTTGACAGCCGCCAGGTCCGCTTTTTTAGGAGCTTTAGAAAACGCGACGTCTTCTTGGGCTCTGTTAGTGCATGAGTTCATAGGCATTTCGGCTGAGTCCAGCACTGCTATCATCGCGACATCTGTAAGGAGTTAATTTTCGCTTACACACTTAAATTCACATAGTTAATTGTTATATATAGTTGTATATATATATATATATATATTACAGACACGCAAGAAACACAGCGTACCCTCGATGCCCGGCGCTGAAAGCCCGTCCCAGGGCCCGGCAGCTCCAGAACTGCTACAAACGGCATCGGTTAAAATACAGGCCTCGGGATCCGAATAGTTCAAAGTGGCCCAATACCTCATCAGGCAGTTCGCAGCCATTTTTACCGGTTCTTAAAGAATAAAGCAAAAAAAATATGAAAAACAACTCAATATATCTAAATAAATATATATAACACACAACACACCACACACAATCGCACAGCCACACAACGTACCCGCGCCTTTTTGGGGGGAGCGCCGCCTGACCGCTCACGGTCCACCCATCATTTGCGTTACTACAACCGGTCCCCCGGGGTAAAACGGTTTTTAGCGGGGATCAGAATAGTTCATGGTTGGTGAAATCCCAGCAGATATAACCCCGGCTCTTAAACGTGATAGAATTAAGCGGTAATAAAAAAAATGGCAAAACAACTCTTAACTAGAATAGCCCCTGTGTCTATATAAGGCGTAAAGAAACCCCTGTTGCAAAGCATTAAGACTTCTGAAAAAACTGTTAGAAAATTTGGCTCCTCCATCTAAAAATAAAATTAACTGTATGATTTTAGCGTCAATCTATAGTAATTATTAATTTTTAATAAAAACAAGCTAAATTTTCCACTACAGGGTAAATATACAGTATTAATCACACAGATGTTGGATATTATTAAAACAAATAAAGTACAACATGAAAACCCGGATAATTTATTCATGCAAATAAACACTTAAACTATACTAACTTAATATAATTGAAAAAAAAATCCTAAAAATACTCACTAAAGTCCGTTCAATATGGGGGTGTGTCTGTGAGGTATAAGGGTCTTAAGGTGACTGTGTATCGCTTGGGAGCTGGTTGTATTTATTGGGGCCAAAGGGGAACACGCCCCTGTCAATACCAAACTGCTAGATAGAAAAAATCTTTTAATTTTTTTACAGGGCCACATGCCTGCTAGGGCCCTGAACAATATTAAAGAAGCAATATTTCCCGCCCGAAGCCCCTGCATCATTCAGGCGGCTTTAAACAAATCTATCAGATCGGTTAGAACGGCGTGGTATAAAACAACAGAGTGGTCGTTGGCAAATAAACAAGAGCTTACAACCCTGCAAAACCGGGAAGGACAAGATTCTCTACCAAATAAAATCTTTGTCGCGGACGTTGATTCCCCAATGGCGGGCTGGATTTGGGTTACTTAATTGAATATTCTAGGGAAAAGACGCCGTGAAATATCTACTGACTGTGATAGACGTACTATCCAAACACGCCTGGGTTTGCTGCTCTGCACAAAAAAAAACCGGGGTGACTGTACTCGTTGTTCGAATTAAATTTGGAAACGCCCACGCACCCCCGAAACTACAGACGGATCGTGGCAAAGAAATTTATGAATTCCCCCCATGAAACGTGTTTGTAAAATGCATAAAATACATCATTTTTTCACCAACAAAACCGTAAAGGCCGCTAAAGTTGAGGATTTAATCTACATTAAAAAAAACGTATGTGGCGCTATCTGACGAAACATAATACCTTTAGGTTAATCGACATTTTACCAGGTTTGGTGCCCAGTTACAATCACACCTTTCACCCCACGATACGACCCCGTCCGTGCGATGTGACGAAGCGGGAACTCGTTACAGATATGGAAAAATATTTATAGCGGTTATCGTGGCAAAAAGCGTATTAACCATCTTTAAAATTGGAGTTCATGTCAAAAAATCCCGTTTTAAGAACCCTTTTACGAAGGGTTTTTTACCCAAACATTCAGCGAGGAGAATTTTTAATTTGCCCAATTTCCAATAAATTTTACAAGCCTCTCTATAAATTAAACGATTTAGCGGGCGACGCAAACGAGGGATCATTTTATAAGGAGAGCTGCAAAAAATACATTTCAATGAAAACCGCGCCTACCGCGTTGAGGCAATTTTGAGAAAAAAAACGTGTCAGGGGGGCGATTCACTGGGTATATTAAAAAGGAAAGGTTTTCCTGATAAATTTAATTTTGTGGGTACCCGCGTCGGCTCTGAAAAGGACAATATAACCTGGAATCCGAATCCTTCTTTATCACCCTTCCCCAACGCTTCTGGCGATATAATCCTGAAAACACAATCGCCGAGTAAACCCCAAAATTATCTAAACCCGTTCAGCTTTCAGGACAATAGAAGTTGCTCCCAACTGAGATTCAGTTACCCCCATACATGGACAAACTTTTTAGCGGGGGGAAGGGAACTTCTATATAGGCAAAACGGGGTGATGGAGCAGGAAAATTATGTGAAGCCCAGTTTTTTTTAACACAATACCGGATCTCATAAAGTGCTATTATGGAGAATTGATATTTTGAAGCTTGCCAGCGACGGTTTTAAGCTGCCCTATACGAAGTGCGGAGGAGTTTTTACCCTAACCGGTTCCCCCACGATACAATTTGCCCGGGTCATAAATGGGACATTTTTAGGCCTCCACCATACATCCAAGCGTTGTAATAAAACCCGACGAGCGGAAGAAGAAATTTATGCCGAATAAAAAGCCGGTTTTTATACATTATTTATTTACAGCGACACATCCAGCACAGCTTGTGGGCGGCAGCTAAATACAACTTTGAAACGGCGCAAATAAGCGGGCAAGAGCGGTGAAATTACCAAAGCTTCAATACACAAAACCCATTATGGCCTTATGCAAGCATCATTTTGACTCTGTAACAAAACTCCCCTCTTATCGGACCAGGGCACTCCAGTTAAATTCCAATACGGAAAGTGTATTGTGAGACTACTTTTTCCGGAAAGACGCATTAGCACGCTAGAAAAGGGGGGGCTCAGAGACCCAAAGGGGACCCAAACTGTTTATGCCCGGACTATGTTGCACAGTCGGGCACGGATTAGAGGGGGTTCAGCGGGAGCGAGTACATGTACGGATCGGGTCTGGCTGGGAAATTTAAAGGCTTTTTCGGCGTGCTGACCGCTTTTCAGAAGAGGCTTAGAATTGGTAAAACCACACGTGAAACGCCTGTCAAAAACATTGGGAAAAACGCCGTCACATCTGTCTCATTCAGCGCTTATGAATCGATAAATTTCACATCCCGAGCAAGGTGGCGCGGGGCAAGTTTATGTCGCTAAAAAATACATAAAAAGGGAAAAACAGCCCTGCCCCCTTTTCCCCCCATCCTCGAATAAAAAACCAACCAAAAGCGAACCCCAGAAACGAGTGAGACGTTGCGAGGAAAATTTTTTTCATCATGGGGTTTCCGCCAGTTTTAGAGTGCGCTAAAATTTAAAGGATATTTTTTTCATCCACCAACACGAAAGAAAAAGAGAAATCCCATTTGTAAATTCAGCCCCTTCCGCTTGGGGGAATTTTTCGCTGGAATTTTTTTTATGGGTGGGGGGATTAATTACGACCAAAAAAACACCCGTGACATAAATTTTTTTTTCCATCGTCAAGCAGGATAAAAACGAATATCCCCCATCCCCCCCGGGTTTTAGCCCTCATAAACATCCCTTGCCCCCTTTAATCGGTCGATTTTTCCTGGGGCCCCCAGTTATCTCACAAAGGGGAAAAACTCTACAGCTATAGAGGTTTTAGAGACTCTCAAAAAATTTCAGTTCACAGACGCTTTTTCCTTTTGCAATTTACTGCCGGATTTTTCTTTAAAGACACAGCTGGTTTACTAGAGTTGAAGGGGTATTTTTCCCATATCCAAAGTACGGAATCGTAATGGTATCGCCGAAACACTAAAAAAATGGGGGATACCCGATATCCCATACCGGGAAAACCCCCTGAAAAATCTGGGGGAAAAAAAATATAAAAAAAAAAAAAACCCCCTTTTTTGCCTTTTTTTTAAAAAAATTTCAGGGGAAAGGGAAAAAAGAAAGAGAAAAATTTTGAATGTTTTGGGGGGGGTTGGGGGGGGAAAAATTTTAAAGGCAAAGATTTTTTGGCCCCCCAAACCCCCGGAATAGCTTTAAAAAATTTTTTTTTTTAAAAAATTTCGTTGGGGTTGACAAAAAAAATTTTTAAAAAGGGGGGGGAAACCCTTTTTTTTTTTGTCAAATAGGGGCCCCGTTTCAAAAACTTCCAAGGCTCCCCTTTTTTTAATTTTTTCCCCCCCCCTTTTTCCTTCTTTAAATTTTTAGCAGCATCACTTTCCCATCAAATTTTTTTTCCCCTTTTCCCCCTTTTTAAAAACTTCTAAAACTTCTTGCTTTTTTACCCCTTTTTTTTAAAAATTACTTATATTTTTTTTTTATTAAAAGTTATTTTTTTTTTCCCATTCTACTTCTTCCCCCCCTTTTTCCCTTTTTCCCCTCCTTTTCATCATATTCCTTTTTTTTTTTACAGACCCCCCCTTTTTTTTTTTAAACTGAAAAAATCTGAATTTTCCCCCCCCTTTCCCTTTATTGCTGTCACGAAAGAATTTTTTAAATTCCCAAAAAAAATTTTTCCCCCCCGGGGTTTTTTTTTTGCCTGCAGCAGCTCCCGGCCCCCTTTTCCCAAAGGGGGACCCCGAGGAGGAAAAAAACTCCCCCCATTCACTGGGTTAGTCTTTTTTCTGCTTAGAAAAATTTTTGGGAAAAATTTTTTCTCTTCATTTTGGTCTTAAAAAATTTTAAGGGGTTTTCTGCTTTTTTTTTTTTTGCTTATTGTTTTTTTTGTTTTTTTGTTCTGTATCCCCTTTTTTTTTTTTCTTTTAAACCCCTTCCCCTTTTTCCCCCTTTGGGGGTGGGGGGAAAAGCCAAAAGGAAAAAAAAAGAGGACCAGCGACTGTGTTGGGAAACCCCCGGGGGTCAGCAGAAGGAAAAAAGCCAAAAACACAACCCAGGACCGCTGCCCTTACTGGGAACCCGGGGTTTTTTTAAAGGGGGGAGGGCCTTGGGGTCCAAAGCACTACCAAGGACCAGCAGACGTTGCTGGAACCGGGGAAACCCCCCCCTGGAAAAGGGACCTACGCCAAAGGCCCCCGGGGAAAAACCCCCCGACGGTACTGGAACCCGGGAAAAGTAGCAGAAGGTACCCCAAAAACCCAAAAAAAAGTAACGAGGACCAGCTGACTGTGCTGGAACCCCAGGGTCCGGGGGGGAAAGGGAAAAAAACCCCTTTGGGGGAACCGAGGGGCCAAACTGAAAAATTTCTGGGACACCCCCTTTCTAAGCGGGGGTACCCCCCGCCCCCCAAAAAAAAAACCAAGACCCCAGCGTTGCTGAAAAAAGGGGTTAAACCCAAAATTTTGGAAAAGGGGGCCCAGGCCCCAAAAGGGACGGGGGGGAAAAACCCCCCCGACGGTACTGGAACCCCCGGGGATTTGCAGAAAAAGGGGGAAAAAGCCAAAAAAAAATAACGGGACCAGTGATGTGCGGAACCCGGGGGGGTTTAGCAGAAGGAAAAGAGCCAAAGGAAAACCGAGGGGGCTGACGTTACTGGGGGGCCCGGGTTTCTAAGCAGGAGGTACCTGTGCTCCAAAGCACTAACCCCAAAGGGGGCCAAAAAAAACTTGCTGGAACTCGGATTCCGACATGGAGGCCCTAAAAACCCAAAAGGGACTGCGGGGAAACCCCTTTACGGGACTGGAACCCGGATGGGTAGCAGAAGGTACCCATTTGGGAAAATTTAAAATTTTAGGCAGCAGGAAATGGGTTTTCTGTTCCCCACAGCAGGGGGAACTGAAATTTCGAAAACCCCCGAAAAACAGGGGCAAGTGTTTAAATGTGCTTAAAAAGCACTTCCCCAGAAACAATTTTGGGGGGTTTTAAAACCCCGGGGGGGGGGAACAAACAAGGTGAGGCAAACAGGACTTTTTTTCCGTTCCCCAAAAGCAGGGGAAAAAAAGCTCCTTACGAAACCCCCTAACCGGGGGCAAGGGTTTAAATGTGCAAAACAAAAACCCGAGAAAAACTGGGGTGTTGTAAACCCCGGGAAAGAGAAAAAAACCCTGGTGGGGGCAGCGGACTTTTTTTCCGTTAAAACAGCAGGGGAACAGCTGACATTACTGAACCCCAGTAACACAGGAGCAAGTGTAGACTGTGCTAACAGCACTTCCGAGAAACAACTGGCGGTGTTGTAACCCAGGGATGAGAACAGAACATGGTGGAGGCAGCAGGACTTTTTGCCGTTCACACAGCAGGGGAACAGCTGACATTACTGAACCCCAGTAACACAGGAGAAAAGTGTAGACTGTGCTAACAGCACTTCCGAGAAACAACTGGCGGTGTTGTAACCCAGGGATGAGAAGAGAACATGGTGGAGGCAGCAGGACTTTTTGCCGTTCACACAGCAGGGAACAGCTGACATTACTGAACCCCAGTAACACAGGAGCAAGTGTAGACTGTGCTAACAGCACTTCCGAGAAACAACTGGCGGTGTTGTAACCCAGGGATGAGAAGAGAACATGGTGGAGGCAGCAGGACTTTTTGCCGTTCACACAGCAGGGGAACAGCTGACATTACTGAACCCCAGTAACACAGGAGCAAGTGTAGACTGTGCTAACAGCACTTCCGAGAAACAACTGGCGGTGTTGTAACCCAGGGATGAGAACAGAACATGGTGGAGGCAGCAGGACTTTTTGCCGTTCACACAGCAGGGGAACAGCTGACATTACTGAACCCCAGTAACACAGGAGCAAGTGTAGACTGTGCTAACAGCACTTCCGAGAAACAACTGGCGGTGTGTAACCCAGGGATGAGAAGAGAACATGGTGGAGGCAGCAGGACTTTTTGCCGTTCACACAGCAGGGGAACAGCTGACATTACTGAACCCCAGTAACACAGGAGCAAGTGTAGACTGTGCTAACAGCACTTCCGAGAAACAACTGGCGGTGTTGTAACCCAGGGATGAGAAGAGAACAGGGTGGAGGCAGCAGGACTATTTGCCGTTCACACAGCAGGGGAACAGCTGACATTACTGAACCCCAGTAACACAGGAGCAACTGTTAACTGTGCTAACAGCACTTCCGAGAAACAACTGGCGGTGTTGTAACCCAGGGATGAGAAACAGAACATGGTGGAGGCAGCAGGACTTTTTGCCGTTCACACAGCAGGGAACAGCTGACATTACTGAACCCCAGTAACACGGGAGCAAGTGTTAACTGTGCTAACAGCACTTCCGAGAAACAACTGGCGGTGTTGTAACCCAGGGATGAGAAGAGAACAGGGTGGAGGCAGCAGGACTATTTGCCGTTCACACAGCAGGGGAACAGCTGACATTACTGAACCCCAGTAAACACAGGAGCAAGTGTTAACTGTGCTAACAGCACTTCCGAGAAACAACTGGCGGTGTTGTAACCCAGGGATGAGAAGAGAACAGGGTGGAGGCAGCAGGACTATTTGCCGTTCACACAGCAGGGGAACAGCTGACATTACTGAACCCCAGTAACACAGGAGCAAGTGTTAACTGTGCTAACAGCACTTCCGAGAAACAACTGGCGGTGTTGTAACCCAGGGATGAGAAGAGAACATGGTGGAGGCAGCAGGACTTTTTGCCGTTCACACAGCAGGGGAACAGCTGACATTACTGAACCCCAGTAACACAGGAGCAAGTGTAGACTGTGCTAACAGCACTTCCAAGCAACAACTGGCGGTGTTGGAGCCCAGGGTCAAGGAGGGTGTAGGCATAAAATATTGAGTTATTGCCTTGTTACGTGGCCATTGCAAATGTATGTACTTCAAACAAGAATAAATGAAGTTTTACTACAACAATAAATGATAAATTTCAATTACAAGAATAGAAAAATATTTATACTTGACAGTCCTCTGTGGTTGATAACGTTTAATGGCTAACTGAAAATATGGTAACAAATTCAAAGCTTTCGAGACTACTCAGGTGTCTTCATCAGGCTAAGAGTAAAGCCAAAATGAAGAATCACATATTTCTACACACAACAGGACACAGGAATAGCTAAGACAAGTGAGGGAGGGACAAGTGAGGGGAGACCGGCAACAAAAAGGAGAACAAGGATGAATTATCAGCGCCACACAATCACAGATAAATTAATGAATTTAGCTGTGGCAAAAGACTTTGTATGCCCGGTCATAGCATCATGGATATGGAATTACTGTTATTAAAATATAACTTCAAATATGAGAAACGTACAAAGGTTTCAGATATAAAGCTCATCATGACCTTTGACACTGTTAGTGATGGAATGAATAGATCACATGGATTTATGTCATTCTATATCAATTAAGGAATCTGCGTCTATGCCCTTCCAGGGTCATGAAAACCCCAAAAAATACGCCAATGAGAGGGCAATCAAACTTTCTATCCTTATCTAGAACTGTTTGAATATTTATGTTCATCCCTGTGAGATAATGACAGTTCTGATACACGTCACTTACTTGTCTTACCTATTGCAATATTCCTGTGTCCTGTTGTGTATAGAAATATGTGATGCTTAATTTTTTTAGTTAGTCTTTCCCTGATGAAGAGACGTGAGTAGCCTTGAAAGCTTGCAATTTGTTTCCATCTTTTCAGTTATCCATAAAAAGGTATGAACCACTGCTGACTCTGAAGTCTAAATATTTTTCTATCTACTGGCTAACACGGTACAAAGATACACATGTTTTCTAATTTCAAGAAGGAAAAATAAAGAAAATACAAATATAAACGCATATATGCACATGCCAAAAATAAATGGAACAACACAACACCCAAAAAATTGGTAACAAAATATAGTGTTGTAAATTTAAGAATAAAAGTACATTTTTTTTTTTATGAATAATGCTTAAGGAACGCAATGTTAAACTATAACATAGTGAAGACAATGGATTTTGTAATAGTCACTCATCATCATCATCGCAAATTTTATGTGACAGTCACAGACAATTTAATTATTTAAGTTCATAAAATCGTAACTTTCTATAGCATGTATGACATGTCCAGCATGGACTCATCAATGTGATTGATGACACAATAATGTACAATAAAAAATAACCATTTAAAAAAACATTAGGCATTGTTTGTCACAATTTAAGTGTGTGCCTGCAAGTGTAGGTGAAACAAAGGCTACGGATAGCAAAGGTATATTCTATGTCTGTATCACACAGTGGACAGCCTCTGATGGGTAATGCCGATGTTATACTGTACGTCAATAAAGTCTGCGGCTGAAATCATGCATTTTTTGCTTGTAGAGTGTTGAAGAGGGTAAAAGAATGTCTGTTTGCGCAAAGCTTTATCCGTCAACACTACCTTCCTACTGTCACGCGTAGGGTAGGGTAGCGTGTGGCAATTAGCTGACTATCAAATGTGAGGTTAGGCTGCGTTATTGCGCACTAGGGACGCCAAAAAAAATACAGCAGTAATAATTTAATGTGTAATACTACACCTATGACAAACCAAAAAATTACGTTCCCTCTTTAACAATGTACAAGACTAACAAGCCTAATGGTTGACGCTGACTTAATTGAGATACAGTATTACATCAACATTGTCCATGAGTAACTATGCACTGTGATACCTATTACCAGTATTAATTTATATCTCTTGTGGTTGTTTCAACAGCACTTGCAGGTATAAGTACCTATTGTCAGTATGCATGATGCACTTTCTAGATGTAATAATTTATTATTGGACATTATTACCATGTTTACATGCTGGCCATTTCATATATGGTGTTTGAAGTTACAGTTGGCATCAGTATGTGTATTTTATAATGTCTGTCATAAATAAAACTCGTGATGATGATGATGAGGATGTAATGATTCGTACATCCATTGAGTGCATTATCTTACAGGTACAGATAAAGTTCCTTTAAAAGCATTAATTCATAAGTCTGAAATGTACTTTTTATGCATTAATTTAAAAATGTGAAGAGTAGACTATGTTTTATTTTTTGTTACCATTTCTAATAGACATGTGCAGATATGCGCTGTGATGACAAATTATTATTTGTCCATATTTTTCTTAAAAATTTATCATTCTAGGCCTGCAAAACTTCACAATTTCATGTTTTTCAGCATAACAAGCAGGGTGACGGCTCTTCCCTATTTGGAGCATGTTGGTCATGTGTTTTTCTGTCCATGTGTCGGGAACAGGACACTTCTTGCCGTTGACACAGCAGGGGAACAGCTGGCGTTACTGAACCCACTAACAGTAGAGCTTGTGTTTTGTTCTGTGGACACGACACTTCTGAGCAGCAACTGGCAGTGTTGGAGCCCAGGGAGTAGAGTTCAGGTGGTAGAAAGATGAACATAACAGGAGACATGGATAACGTTGCGAACCAGTTATTTAATCTGAAAACGGACAGACAAATTCTGGCGAGATCCATGCCTTGTTCATTTTCAGAAAAGTAAGCCGGTCTACATTATCGGAGGATAGTCGCATGCGACGGTCTGTTAGTACACCACCTGCAGCACTAAAGACGCGCTCCGATAATACACTGGCAGCAGGGCAAGCCAGCACCTCCAATGCATACTGGCTAAGCTCTGGCCATGTATCCAGCTTAGAGACCCAAAACTTGAATGGGGAAGAGCCATCTGGGAGTACACTGAGAGGCAAAGCCAAGTAGTCTGTCACCATCTGACGGATACGTTGCCTCCCGCTGACTGGAGCCCTCTCGGATGGTGTAGACATTTGTGGCGCTGCCACAAAACTTTGCCACATTTTGAACATACTGGTCTTTCCCTGTGCAGAGGCACTGCGTGTGCTCCCTCTTGTTGCAGAGCTCTCTACACTGCCTCGACGCACAGAGCTGCTTTGTAAAGCAGTAGCAGCAGCAGTGCTCTCGGCAGTAAGGTAGAACATTAGGGATTGCACCAGTGTGTCTTGGTACTCCCGCATTTTACGCTCCCGGTTTCAACGGTGTGATGAGGCTTTTGACGTTGTCCCGGTAGCGAGGGTCTAGGAGGGTGTACACCCAATAATCAGACGTCGTGAGAATGTGGGCGATGCGGCGGTCGTTTCTTAGGCACTGCAGCATGAAATCAACCATGTGCTGCAGACTCCCAACTGGCAAAGAAACGCTGTCCTCTGCAAGAGGCGTTATCTCTGCCTGCTCTGCATCACCCCACCCTCGCTCTACATACTGACTAGAGCGTTGTGTACCTCCCTCTGGAGCGATGTCTTCCTCCTCCATTGACTCCTCCTCCTCATCCTCCTCACAAAGTGAGCCCTGCCCAGCCCTTTGTGAGGAACCACGTTGCGCTGACTTTCCAGAAGGTGATGGAATTTGTGACTCCTCATCCTCCACCTCTTCCAAAACCTCATCCCTTATTGCTTGCAGTGTTTTTTGAAGCAGGCAGATAAGGGGGACAGTCAGGCTGACTAGTGCATCATCTGCACTCGCCATCCGCGTTGACTCATCAAACGCACGCAAAACGTGGCACATGTCCTTCATAGTGGCCCACTCATTAATGGTGAAGTGTGGACGGCGCAAATTGCGTGTTGATTGCGCCTGATGCAGCTGATACTCCATAACTGCTGGCTGCTGCTCACACAACCGCTCCAACATATGTAACGTTGAATTCCACCTGGTGGATACGTCACATATGATGCGATGTTCAGGAAGGCGCAATCTGCGTTGCAGAGCTGCAATGCGCGATCTGGCCATGCTGGAACGTCGCAAGTGAGCGCACTCTAGGCGGACCTTGTGCAGCAGTGCATCAAGATCCGGATAGTCCCTCAAAAAACTCTGCACGACCAAGTTGAGCACATGTGCCAGACATGGTATGTGAGTGAGGTTGCCAAGGCCCAGAGCTGCCACCAGATTTCGGCCATTGTCACACACTACCAAACCTGGCTGGAGATTCGCTGGCAAAAACCACACGTCGCTCTCCTGCTTGATGGCATTCCAGACCTCCTGCGCTGTGTGGCTTCGATTCCCCATGGGAATTAATTTCAGAACGGCCTGTTGCCGTTTGGCCACGGCTGTGCTCATATCGGTCGCATCAGATAAGCGTCCACGGGTCCATGTGGAGGTAGACCGTGACGGCTCCTGCAGCGATGATTCTGAGGAACTGGAGTAGGAGGAGGAGTCAATGTGGACAGACTTGATTCCGGCAATCCTTGGAGTTGGCAGAACACGTACAGCGCCACTCGCAAGATCTGTACCCGGTTCCACAACATTCACCCAATGGGCAGTGAGTGAAAGGTATCGTCCCTGGCCATGGGTACTGGTCCACGCATCGGTGGTCAGGTGGACCTTGCTACTGACGGCGTTTAGTAGCGCATGTTTAATTTTGCCTCAACATGCTTTTGCAGACCAGGGACGGCTTGCCTGCTGAAATAAAATCGGCTGGGCACATTGTATTGTGGGACTGCCAATGCCATTAATTCACGGAAACTGTCAGTCTCCACCAGCCTGAATGACAGCATTTCAAGGGACAGGAGTTTTGCAATGACAGCATTCAGAGCCTGTGCTCGTGGATGGTTTGCCGAGTATGGCCGTCTTTTATCCCATGCCTGTGCTACCGATGGCTGTTTTGTGGCCTGGGTGTGTGAGGATGACAGGGAACTTGCACCTGTGGGTGGAATAACACTGTGTCTCTGGACAACAGTGACAGAGGTTCTTCCATGGCGATCCTTTGAGGAAGCCTTACCAGCTGTGTGTGAACTGGAGGAAGAGGCTCCAACAGGAGCTGAAGATGTAGGTGCTGCTGTAGGTTGGCCTACATCTCCAGTGTGTCTTTGTAACTCAACAAAGTGCTTTGACCGCACATGTTTCCACATATTTGTTGTATTAAGGTTACTGACACTTTTACCTCTTTTAATTTTTTGATTACACAGCTTGCATTTGACATAGCAAATATCATCTGCAACTGTATCAAAAAAGGACCACGCAGAGCAAGTCCTGGGAGCGCCCGGTTTGGCTGTTGGAAGAGAACTGCTCCGAACGGGTGCCAAACTGGAGGCTACAGGCAAGCGAGTCTGCAGCCTACCTCTCCCTACTGTTTGGACCGTTGGTGCAATCTCTTCCTCAGAGCTGCTCCCACCACCTTCCTGTTCCTCACGCCATGTTGGGTCTTGGACCTCATCATCTCCACCACTACCCTCTTCCAACACCTGCTGTTGTTGGGTGGTCTGGCCAGCACCATGCTCAACAGAAACTGGCAACTGAGTCTCATCATCATCAGATGCGTTCTGCGGTGTGCTGACCATCGGCACTGGCTCACCCGCCTCTTCAGATTCAGAGAGACACAGCTGTTGCGCATCACTGCATACTGCCTCTTCTTCACATTCCAGAATGCTGCTTGGCTGGGCCCCTGTTTCCAAGCCAACAGATTCTGAGAACAGAAGCAGAGACTCAGCTGGCTCCTGTACAGAGCTCTCTGACTGCCTGGGCAATTTGGCAGGCGGTGAAGAGACTGATGGTTGTTCAACAGTGCTGTGGTCCTGAGAGGAGGTGGAAGGTATTGAAGTCGATGCATTGGCTGCCATCCAACCAACAACGGCTTCAATTTGTTCTTCACGCAGCAGGGGGGTACGCTGAGCTCCTACAAAAGTGCGCATAAAGGAACGCTCACGGGGAAAACTGGTGGATGCTGTGTCACTGGGTGCGGCAGCAGCCACAGAATCCCCACGTCCTCTCCCTGCTGCAAATCCACGGCCTCGACCACGACCACGTGCCTTACTCACTGACTTCTATCTTGGTAGATTGATAAAGAAAGTCAGAAAAGTTAAGGCCTAAGTGTGGTTATTCCTCACAGACTACAGTGAACCCTGCAGACAACTGTTCAGTATCTGTGAAAGGCCCCTTTGTGTAGTTCTATAGTGTTTGCAACCAATGTATTGTATACGGATGGAAGCGCGTCACACTAATAGATTAGATTTTTTTCCACTAAAATGGAGCAGCACCAATTAGAGAAAAATGTGAAGGATGAGGCAGTGACACACGCTCAGCAGACTACAACCGGCAGTGGTTGAAGTACAAACTGGAGCGTAATCTGCACTCACAAAATGAAAAGCTCACAGACTACAGTGAACACTGAAACACAACTATTCACTATCTGTGAAAAGCTCCTTTGTGTAGTTCTATAGTGTTTGCAACCAATGTATTGTATACGGATGGAAGCGCGTCACACTAATAGATTAGTTTTTTTTCCACTAAAATGGAGCAGCACCAATTAGAGAAAAATGTGAAGGATGAGGCAGTGACACACGCTCAGCAGACTACAACCGGCAGTGGTTGAAGTACAAACTGGAGCGTAATCTGCACTCACAAAATGAAAAGCTCACAGACTACAGTGAACACTGAAACACAACTATTCACTATCTGTGAAAAGCTCCTTTGTGTAGTTCTATAGTGTTTGCAACCAATGTATTGTATACGGATGGAAGCGCGTCACACTAATAGATTAGTTTTTTTTTCCACTAAAATGGAGCAGCACCAATTAGAGAAAAATGTGAAGGATGAGGCAGTGACACACGCTCAGCAGACTACAACCGGCAGTGGTTGAAGTACAAACTGGAGCGTAATCTGCACTCACAAAATGAAAAGCTCACAGACTACAGTGAACACTGAAACACAACTATTCACTATCTGTGAAAAGCTCCTTTGTGTAGTTCTATAGTGTTTGCAACCAATGTATTGTATACGGATGGAAGCGCGTCACACTAATAGATTAGATTTTTTTCCACTAAAATGGAGCAGCACCAATTAGAGAAAAATGTGAAGGATGAGGCAGTGACACACGCTCAGCAGACTACAACCGGCAGTGGTTGAAGTACAAACTGGAGCGTAATCTGCACTCACAAAATGAAAAGCTCACAGACTACAGTGAACACTGAAACACAACTATTCACTATCTGTGAAAAGCTCCTTTGTGTAGTTCTATAGTGTTTGCAACCAATGTATTGTATACGGATGGAAGCGCGTCACACTAATAGATTAGTTTTTTTTCCACTAAAATGGAGCAGCACCAATTAGAGAAAAATGTGAAGGATGAGGCAGTGACACACGCTCAGCAGACTACAACCGGCAGTGGTTGAAGTACAAACTGGAGCGTAATCTGCACTCACAAAATGAAAAGCTCACAGACTATAGTGAACACTGAAACACAACTATTCACTATCTGTGAAAAGCTCCTTTGTGTAGTTCTATAGTGTTTGCAACCAATGTATTGTATACGGATGGAAGCGCGTCACACTAATAGATTAGATTTTTTTCCACTAAAATGGAGCAGCACCAATTAGAGAAAAATGTGAAGGATGAGGCAGTGACACACGCTCAGCAGACTACAACCGGCAGTGGTTGAAGTACAAACTGGAGCATAATCTGCACTCACAAAATGAAAAGCTCACAGACTACAGTGAACACTGAAACACAACTATTCACTATCTGTGAAAAGCTCCTTTGTGTAGTTCTATAGTGTTTGCAACCAATGTATTGTATACGGATGGAAGCGCGTCACACTAATAGATTAGATTTTTTTCCACTAAAATGGAGCAGCACCAATTAGAGAAAAATGTGAAGGATGAGGCAGTGACACACGCTCAGCAGACTACAACCGGCAGTGGTTGAAGTACAAACTGGAGCGTAATCTGCACTCACAAAATGAAAAGCTCACAGACTACAGTGAACACTGAAACACAACTATTCACTATCTGTGAAAAGCTCCTTTGTGTAGTTCTATAGTGTTTGCAACCAATGTATTGTATACGGATGGAAGCGCGTCACACTAATAGATTAGATTTTTTTCCACTAAAATGGAGCAGCACCAATTAGAGAAAAATGTGAAGGATGAGGCAGTGACACACGCTCAGCAGACTACAACCGGCAGTGGTTGAAGAACTAACTGGAGCGTGATCTGCACTCAAAAAATCAAAACCTCACAGACTGCAGTGAACACTGAAACACAACTATTCACTATCTGTGAAAAGCTCCTTTGTGTAGTTCTATAGTGTTTGCAACCAATGTATTGTATACGGATGGAAGCGCGTCACACTAATAGATTAGATTTTTTTCCACTAAAATGGAGCAGCACCAATTAGAGAAAAATGTGAAGGATGAGGCAGTGACACACGCTCAGCAGACTACAACCGGCAGTGGTTGAAGAACTAACTGGAGCGTGATCTGCACTCAAAAAATCAAAACCTCACAGACTGCAGTGAACACTGAAACACAACTATTCACTATCTGTGAAAAGCTCCTTTGTGTAGTTCTATAGTGTTTGCAACCAATGTATTGTATACGGATGGAAGCACGTCACACTAATAGATTTGATTTTTTTCTAATATAATGGAGCTGCACCAATTCCACTAAATAAAATAAAAAAAAAAAAAAAAAAAAGTGACACGTGCAGATGCCTACAAACAGCGGTGGATGCAGAGCAAACTGCAGCGTCACCTGCACTGTCACACACACACCTTGCACAGAGCTGTTAAAACAACACTGGCAAAATGAAGCTTTACACAGCGGTTGGTAAACTAGCCTGCCTCAAGCACAGTAGTACACAAAATCGCAATATCTAACTGTCCCTCAGAGTTAGCAGAGTAGCGTTCTGTCCCTTACTGAGTTCACAGCACAGTGACGCTAAAATGGCGGCGGCGCCTTTTATAGTGCATTCTGACATCATTTCAGCAGCCAATCACAGCCATGCCATTAGTTAAGATGACCGCAGCATTACAGGATGTGCCCACACTTCGTAGGATTCCTCATTGGCTGACTAAAATCACATTGCCTCTCAAAGAATTATGGGAACTTCCGATTCCGGTATACGATATGGAAAAAGTATCGAATTAAGTATCGGAATTCCGATAACGCGAATATCGGCCGATACCCGATACTTGCGGTATCGGAATGCTCAACACTACTGGTCACCATAATGACCGAAGCTTGGATGGCCCAAATGCAGGATTTATTAAAAGAGCCGCTGCAACCCACCGCTCCAAACCCCTGGACCTCATTGGTCCAATTTTTGGTGATATATTTAATCAACCAAAGCTAATATTGAACGGACTCGATCTTAAGGTTAAGCTAACGAGAAATAAGGACGCTTTCTGCCTCATGTCGGCTGAGGCCGATCCGCTGAAAGTGCAAATCATGCAAGCCGCTCTCTTTGTAAAGAGAGTACAAGTGTCCCCGGCGGTCCGAATAGGCCACAGTCAGGCCCTCTTGGCATCGACAGCCAAGTACGCTATTGACAGGACATGCATGAAAGTGTACAGTATAGCCGCTGGAACACGGATCACGAACCACGAGAATCTCTTCCTAGGCCAGATACCGAAAACTGTTATATTGGGTTTTGTAGATAATGAAGCATTTAGCGGGTCTTACGCCAGAAATCCCCTGTTCTTCCATCACTACAACGTCAATCACGCAGCCCTCTACCTGGACGGACAACAGATCCCTGCGAGGCCTTATAACCCTAACTTTAATGACTACTTAGCCGTCAGAGAGTATATGGCTCTCGCACATATATCAGGCAAGCAGAAAGCTGATTGTGCCATGGCCGTGGATCGTGAAGAGTTTATGTCCGGATTCACTCTGTTTGCATTTGATTTATCAGCTGATCAGGAACCCGGCGGTCATTTCTCCCTCATTAAAACAGGTAACCTACGGGCTGAAGTCCGGTTTGCACTAGCGACACCCCACACGATAAACATGATTGTTTTTGCAATCAACCCGGCCATTCTGGAAATTAATAATAGAAGAGAGATCTTGTACGATTTTAATTAGTGATGGATAGCCTGCAACTCACGTCCATACTGAAGGGGGATAGCTTTACAGAGCGTGTGTTTGGCGGTGTGTTTCCGTGTGATTTGCTTCCACCACATCGGGTAAATCAACGCCCTGTCGGATTCATCGTAAATACAGACCCCGCACACCAACCTGGCAGACACTGGATATTAATTGTGCTCTGTGACGCCAAGAACGCCATATTTTTTTGTTTGTGACTTTCCTGAACACGAATTGTGAGACTTATTATTACCAAAGCAACCAGATCCAAGACACGTATAGTACTGTCTGTGGGCACTACTGCCTGTACTTTTTACATTTCTTAGCTCGGAACATACCGTTCAGTAAGATATTGGAGAAGTTTTCTGCTGATAAACCGCGTAATGATACAATTGTGAGAAATTTCATTGCTGAGAAGAAATCAACTTTAAAAAACCCTCACTACACGTGTTGGAGCATTCAACAGCGTTGTTCCTGTCTAGAGAGAATCCCATGACCTGTATTGCCATTTGTGTCGACATTTTGGTGTCACAATTAATTCAATGCTTGAAATGTCTTTGAGATGTATTTATTTATTACAGTAAAATCATGATTAGTTCTGGCAATAAACGTTTTAAGATGAATGATCTCTTATGCCTGTCATTTCCACACAGCTTCCCACAGAGTGATAGTGTGGGAAGACCCTTCAGAAACCCATTGTTTTAAAATCACATTAGTGCATGTTATATTTGCTAGAAACCTTCGGTTTTATGGGCACTGCTATCAGAATACACGTAAATGTGTTGGTTTTAAAAGATCCCACTGACTATACACAATGCAATACTATTTACTGTTTGCATGAATTACCGTAGCATCGACCTTCACTCATTCTGACAATTCATGTCAACACTGTTGTACTACATTTCTATGTGCCAGTAAAGATGTATATCTATGTACAATGTTAGTTAGTAAATAGAAAAATATTTAGACTTCTAACACAACCCAAGCCTTGTACACACAGATTAGTAATAAGTTACCGAGCTCTAACAAAATATGCCAAGATTCTTCTTAGTATACAATGAATTGCTGAGATAAGTGTAGATACACTACCAAGCTAAAAATATATATATATAAACACTGAATAAAAACTATAAGTTGAGAGTCATAATCCCAAATGTGTTATAAGGTGTTTATATACTGTATGGTACTATAGAATAATCGTTGCTTTTTTAATATAGCTCCTCATATGGATGTAAACAAGTCTTTGATCTGGTGCCTGTATTTCACTAAGAGTCTGTATTTCACTAAAAATTCTTATATACTGGAGTCTGTACTACAGACTCTGCTAGAAAATAGCTTTACATTTACTGGGTCCTTAAAAGCATCTACCCACAAAAAAGATCAAGATTCACTCTTTAATTCACTAAAAATCATTATATACTAGTTATATACAGAAGTCTGTATTTAACTAGAACTCCTTATACATTTACTGGGTCCTTAAAAGTTTCTTCCTGAGACTTATAAAATCAAGAAGCGCTCTTTAATACAATAAAACTCCACAGACTAATCTAATCCAGTGGATAAAATATCAATAGAGATGAATAAATCACTTTGATTGAAATTCACAAATCCACCAGACCAGATTTCCCAGCCTGAGCAAAGTTCAGCCACAGATTTCCCAGCCTGAGCAAAGTTCAGACAGGGGGCGTGACGACCTGGATCAATCTGACAGGGAGACGGATTAAATGATAGGGGGCGTGACGACCTGTCAGATTGAGTTTGACGAATACTATACCTCCTATACTACTTATATATGTATTCTATGTGTGTATATTTAGTGTTTACAAGGAAATAAAGGTTTTTTTTAGTTGCGATATTTTGTTCCCATAGACTTACATGGGACTTCCGGTATCGGAATCGGATATCGCCGATATTTAGTGATATCGGCGATACCATTCCGATCCGATATTTTTAGATATCGAGCAGTATCGCTCAACACTAGTAAGGAGTGGCTTAGTGATCGGACCCAAAGAGTGGTTGTAAATGGCTGCACATCCAGTTGGAAGAATGTCTCAAGTGGGGTACCACAAGGCTCTGTTTTGGGACCTGTATTGTTCAACATCTTTATCAATGATTTAGATGAAGGAATTGAGGGTAAATTGATCAAATTTGCTGATGACACAAAGCTAGGAGGGGTAGCTAATACTAGAGAAGAGAGAGAGAGGATTCAAAAAGATATACATAAACTGGAGCAGTGGGCAGCAACTAACAGAATGGATTTTAACAGGGAAAAATGCAAAGTACTACATCTGGGCAATAAAAATGAAAAAAGCATATACAAAATGGGAGGAATAGGGCTAAGTAACAGCACATGTGAAAAAGACTTGGGTATACTAATTGATCACAGACTTAACATGAGTCAACAGTGTGATGCAGCAGCAAAAAAGGCAAATGCAATTCTAGGATGTATCAACAGAAGCATACAGTCTAGATCACGTGAGGTCATTATTGCCCTCTACTCCTCTTTGGTCAGACCTCATCTGGAATACTGTGTCCAGTTTTGGGCACCACATTTTAAAAAAGACATCAACAAACTGGAGCAAGTTCAGAGAAGAGCCACCAGAATGGTGACCGGTCTGCAAACCATGTCCTATGAGGAACGGTTGCAGGATTTGGGAATGTTTAGCTTGCAAAAAAGAAGACTGAGAGGAGACTTAATAGCTGTCTACAAATATCTCAAGGTCTGTCACATTGTAGAAGGATCATCTTTATTCTCATTTGCGCAAGGAAAGACTAGAAGCAATGGGATGAAACTGAATGGGAGGAGACACAGATTAGATATTAGAAAAAACTTTTTGACAGTTAGGGTGATCAATGAGTGGAACAGGCTGCCACAAGAGGTGGTGAGTTCTCCTTCAATGGAAGTCTTCAAACAGAGGCTGGATAGACATCTGTCTGGGATGATTTAGAGAATCCTGCTTTGAGCAGGGGGTTGGACCAGATGACCCAGGAGGTCCCTTCCAACTCTACCATTCTATGATTCTATGATTCTATGATTCTATGATACCGGAAGTCCCATGTAAGTCTATGGGAACAAAATATTGCAACTAAAAAAAACCTTTATTTCCTTGTAAACACTAAATATACACACATAGAATACATATATATATATATATATATATACATGTCATTGTGACATATATATATACATATATGTATAGTTTATACACTTCTACATAGTAAAATATCCTCTGATTCAATTGCCGGGTAAAGCCGGCTTCTGTAAAAAGACAGAAGCACCCGACATGAAATGACACTTGGTGTACATAGGGTTAAGGTACTGCCACACTTAGTGATCTCGTTAGCGATCTCAATAACGACGCAAGCTAATGAGATCGTTTCTGTGATCGTTTTAATGTCTCTAGTAGCTGCCACACTTTAGTGATCTCGTTAACGACTCAAAAGCGGTTAGCGATCTCATTAACGACTTTAACGGTCATTGCGATGTAAAAAACAGCGCACAACGCTCACAAAAGGTGCCAGACAGCGATATAGGCTCACCAGCGGGACGCCATCGATCTAAATACGGTCCAGAACTCTAGTGAACGATCAGCGAGATCACAGCAGGGGCCACGTCGTTGCTACATGCCACACACGTTAGCGTCATGAACGAGATCGCTAAATAGTGACGTATTTTAGCGATCTCGTTAGCGACGCTGTTTAGTGTGGCATACCCTTTAACCATGTCTTTTCATGTCGTTTGCAATCTGATTTGCACAAACAATTACATCAGTCTATGTGTGCAAAATTTCACACCTGTAGGGGTTAATTAAAGGTGTAAATTCGTTGTAAAAAAACGGACTTTTTTGATACGAATTTACACCTTTAATTAACCCCTACAGGTGTGAAATTTTGCACACATAGACTGATGTAATTGTTTGTGCAAATCAGATAGCAAAGGACATGAAAAGACATTGTTAACCCTATGTACACCAAGTGTCATTTCATGTCGGGTTCTGCATTTTCACAAAAGCCGGCAATTGAATTAGCGGCTATTATACTATGTAGAAGTGTATGAACTATAAATATAAATATATATATATGTGTCACAAATTCAATGACATGTATATATATATAATATATATATGAGGTGTAAAATTGTTTTAAAAAAAATGCGTGGGCTCCCGCCCTATTTTCGCAACCAGACAGACAAAGCCAGCGAATGGGGGCAGATAATAATAGCCCAGAGAGGGACCATTATTTTTGGCCCCCCTGGCTACTAACATCTGCCCCCAGACACCCCAGAAAAGACAAATCTATAATTAGATTCGCCCTTTCTGGCACTTTGCCCGTCTATTCCCATTGCCCTGTAGCGGTGGCGAATGGGTTAATATGGGGTTAAAGCCACATTGCAATTGAAAGGTGACCTTAAGCCAGGTTAATAATTGAGAGCTGTCAATTAGACAACTATCAATTATTAATCCTATTGCATGAAATAAAAATAAAACACACACACTTTAATTAAAAATCATTTTAATGAAATAAAGACACATGTTTTTGACCATCTTTTATTTGACTGCAAAAACCATTTCCTGTAATAAAAATAAAATAAAAAAGCAAAATTATTCTTACCTATCCCATGCACAGTCAGGTCCCACGGTGTAATCCTTCAGAAAGGGTTAATGTTTACTGCAGGGACCGCAGCTGATGCTGCAGCCTCACAGTAAGGCTAAGTTCACACGTTGCGGAATTGCCGCGGAAATTTCCGCGGCAATCCCGCACTTCTCCCGCAGGAAATACGCACGTTTTTTGTATGCTGATTCCCGCCAGAATAATAGCGTTTTGCAAGCGTAATTAGCTTGCAGAATGCTAGCGTTTTCCTAGCGATCTGTAGCATCGCTTGGAAAACTGATTGACAGGTTGGTCACACGAGTCACACATAGTGTTTGACAAGTGTGACCGACTTTTTACTATTGATGCCGCCTATGCCGCATCAATAGTAAAGAGATCTAATGTAAAAATAATAAAAAAAATAATAAATAATGATATTCTCACCTTCCGGCGGCCCCCGCAGCCTTCCCGCCTCTCAGCGACGCTCCCGGCAACTCCGGTCCCAGGAGTGCTTTGCGACAAATCACACCGATGACGTACATCTCGCGAGACCGCTATGCCATCTGGGTGATTCTCGCAAAGCACTCCTGGGACCGGAAGTTGCCGGGAGCATCGCTGAAGGCGGGAAGGCTGCGGGGGCCGCGGGAAGGCTGCGGGGGCCGCCGGAAGGTGAGAATATCATTATTTTTTATTTTAATTATTGTTTTACCAGGGATATGGTACCCAGGGCCTGGAGGAGAGTCTCCTCTCCTCCAGACCCTGGGTACCACCGCACATGAACCGCTTACATTCCGCAAAATTAATGAACATGTTGCTATTTTTTCCGCGAAGCGTTTTTTTCGCGGAAAAAAACGCAACATGTGGCCAAAACATGCGGAATCAATTAACATGTATAGGATGCTTAATGCTTGCGTTTTTATCGCGTTTTTACCGCGGAAAACCGCGGAAAAACCGTGAAAAAAAACGCAATTATTCCTGATCGTGTGCACTTAGCCTCAACCCCCAAATGAATGAGTTCCTCTCCTGGTGACAGAGAGGAAGTGGAAAGCTTAATTGATTGCTTTCCACTTTCACTTCAGGTCAGCCAGGGACACAATCAGTGACGTCAGAGGGAACTGATTAACAAAAATAGGGGTTCCCTTCGAATAAAAAATGGCGTGGGGTCCCCCTATTTTTGTTAACCAGCCAGATGAAGCAGACCGCTGAGGCCTGGTTTTTCAGGCTGGTAAGGATCCAATATCCATGGACCTTGCAAGCCTGATAATACCAGGCCACAGCAGTCTGCTTAGCTTGGCTGGTTAACAAAAATAGGGGATCCCCTCGAAAAAAAAACGGCGTAGGCGTCCCCCTATTTTTGTTAACCAGCCAAGTAAAATGCAGACTGCTGTGGCCTGGTATTAAAAGACTGTCAAGGCCCATGGATTTTGGCCCTCAACAGCCTGATAATACCAGGCTACAGCAGCCCCACATTTGGCGCATCAAAAGATGTGCCAATTGTGGCACTTTACCCGGCTCTTCCCACTGCCCTGTAGCGGTGGCAAGTGGGGTAATAAGGGGTTAATGTCACCGTTGATTGCACGGTGACAATAAGCCCGGTTAATAATGGAGAGGTGTCAATAAGACACCGATCCATTATTAATCCCAAAGTTATTAAATGTATAAAAAAAAGACAAAGCAAGAAAAAAGTATTTTAATGAAATAAAAGAGACAACACAGTTTTCATTAATTTTATTATACACTCATTCCTGCGACGCCATCGATCTCCTGTAAAAAAAGAAAAAAAACAAACCAACAGTATACCACCTGTCCGACGCAGTCCATAGTAACGAGTGTCCCACGACGATCCAGCTCTGCTACATCGCAATGACAGGCAGAGCCTGTCATCGTAACGCAGCACAGCTGATTACCTGCTTCCCCGGCAGTGACGTCATCGGACTGCTTTACGGCCGCGATTACCCAGCAGTCACTGCAGTTATCGCGAGAAACTGCATGTGACCGCCGGGGAAAGATGATGGCGGCCATGAAGCAGTCCGGGATGTGACCGCCGGAGATCTTCTGCCAGGTAAGTGCCGCTGACTCCTGACAGACCCGACCGACGGACACTGACAATCCCGATTCCGGTATCCGATATGACGAAAATATCGGTACTCGGAATCGAAAGCCTGATACAGCTAATATCGGCCGATACCCGATATTTGCAGTATCGTATCGCTCAACACTAGTAAGGAGATAAATAATAAAGCGAGGAAGGGAAAAAACCACACAAAGTACACTTCACTCCAAACTCCAAAATACCACAAGCTGCTCTGTTTGTCTGCAAGGAATGCTTTCACCGACAACTTCCCTAACAGACTGGCAGGTATTTGAAGGAGTCCCACTTCTGCAGCATTGACTGCAGCTGGGCGAGGCTGGGCCTCATCTAGCACAGAGAGAGAGAATTAACTCCCTCACTGCCAAAAAATACAAAGCACCAAAAACTCAGCTGCGAGAAGTCAGGCTGTGTAATCGTGACGATCTTTGTGGCGACACACCCGTGACAGTACCCCCCCTTCTACGAGGGACCTCCGGACCCTCAGGGCCAGGTTTATCCGGATGAGTCGTGTGGAAGACCCGAATTAATCGGTCTGCGTTAATATCCGACGCAGGAACCCACATCCTCTCCTCAGGACCATACCCCTTCCAATGAACCAGGTACTGAAGAGACCGGCAATTAAAGCGTGAATCGATGACTTTTGATACCTGAAACTCCAAGTTACCATTGACCACCACTGGAGGAGGAGGTAAAGGTGACGGTATCACCGGCGCCACATACCTCTTAAGCAACGATCTGTGGAATACGTTGTGAATTTTAAACGTAGGGGGGAGGTCAAGACGAAATGCCACCGGATTAATTATAGAACTGATCCTGTACGGCCCAATGAACCTGGGACCCAGTTTCCAGGAGGGAACCTTAAGTTTTATATTCCTGGTAGATAACCATACCCGATCGTTCACACTGAGGTCCGGACCAGACACTCTCCTCCTATCAGCCATACGTTTGTATCGGTTCCCCATAGTGTTCAGATTATTCAGCACCCCACTCCACACTGAAGCGAGTGATGACGAAAATCGTTCTTCCTCAGGAACCCCTGAAGAGCCCCCCCTACTGAAAGTACAAAACTAGGGGTGAAAACCATATGCCCCAAAAAACGGGGACTTACCAGTGGACTCGCTCCGCCTATTATTAAGAGCAAACTCTGCCAGAGGCAAGAAAGAAGCCCAGTCCTCCTGGTTCTCTGACACAAAACACCGGAGATATGTCTCCAAGCTCTGGTTCAGACGTTCCGTCTGACCATTAGTCTGAGGATGAAAAGCCGATGAAAACGACAAATGCATCCCCCGCCGTGTACAAAATGCCTTCCAGAATTTGGACACAAACTGAGACCCCGATCAGACACCACATCGGAGGGTACCCCGTGAAGCCTCACAATCTCCCCAATGAACACCTGCGCAAAAGTTTTAGCATTAGGAAGAGCAGGAAGAGCGATGAAATGTGCCATCTTGCTGAACCTGTCCACTACAACGAGTATGACCGTTTTACCCGAAGACGGCGAGAGGTCCGTAATAAAGTCCATGGACAGATGAGTCCAAGGACGCTCCGGGATCTTCAAAGGTAAGAGGGCCCCAGACGGACGGGTATGTGGGGTCTTAGAGCGCGCACAAACCCCACAGGACGACAAAAGTTACCACCTCCCTATGTAAGTTAGGCCACCAAAACCGACGCGAGAGGAGATCCACAGTTGCTTTACTCCCTGGGTGTCCTGCCAAAGCTGAGTTATGGTGTGCCTCGATCACCTTTTGTCGCAACTGATCTGGTACAAACAGTCTCGCTGGAGGTCCAACAGGGGCGTCCCCCTGAGCCTCCAATACCTCCTCCTCAAGCTCAGAGCATACTGCCGACACCACCACCCCCTCCTGAAGGATAGGAACAGGGTCATCCGTATTCCCGGCCCCAGGGAAACTACGAGATAAGGCATCCGCCTTTACATTTTTTGACCCAGGACGATATGTGACGACAAAATTAAACCTGGTAAAAAACAACGACCACCTAGCTTGTCTGGGATTCAGACGTTTTTCGGACTCCAGATATAGCAGATTCTTGTGATCGGTGATGACGGTGACCGGATGGACTGCCCCCTCCAAAAAATGGCGCCACTCCTCAAAAGCTAACTTAATGGCCAAGAGTTCCCTATTGCCGACATCGTAATTCCTTTCACCGACCGACAACTGTCACGGGTGTGTCGCCACGAAGATCGTCACGATTACACAGCCTGACTTCTCGCAGCTGAGTTTTTGGTGCTTTGTATTTTTCGGCAGTGAGGGAGTTAATATGTCTCGACCCGCCACCACAATTGTGGATTACCAGGGCAATGGGGTACTCAGAGCCGAGCCCATGGAAGTCTATGGGGTTTGTCACAGGTAGCGGTGGCTCGGTCTGTGGCCCTGGCGGTCTGGCGTATGTTGGGGGAATATTTACAGGGGATAGATATATTTACAGTTCGTGACGCCACCTGTAGTCTCTGGTAATTTGTACCAGCGCTGCTGTAGATCTCTGAGGGGATGGTGAGGCAGCTAGATGTCGGGTCCCCTACAGGTGGGACTCTTCCCTCAGGTCGATGGTTAAGGCAGGGTTGTGCAGGCATGCAAGTAAATAACTCAGTCTCACACGGTCAGCGTCTTTCCATACCTTTACTTGTAAGATGGTAAGGCAGGTCCCAGGGAGGCTGATCCAAGGAGAATGTATTTCGAGATAGCAGCTGGACAAGTTAGGGCCTCCTTTACTTTCACAACGATGAGTACAACCAGCATGAAGCGTAGTTCCCTCTATAACTCCAGCTATTCCAAAGCTGTACTGCCCAGTCAGTTTTGTGGTCGGAGCCTTCCTGTGAGAGAGCTGAATTCCTATCTTGTCCTGCAGAGACTCAAGGTCCTCACTCCCCCTGACCCCAGTTACGTACCGACTATTTAGGGGCTGCTTGACGCGACCTAAGGTCCGATAAGCCTCTGGTTTTCTTACCACTAAGCTTGAAACTATAGTGATCCTTCGGTCCCCAGTGACCGGTAACAATGTGCAGGACTTCTCCAATCCAAAAGCACTTTTAAATATTCCTTCCACTGTGCCTTTCGCCTTGTCCGCGCTTGTAGCATAAACACTCACACTTGCAAAAAGTCATATAATCACTCCCTTCTTTTCTTCCTTCAGAGTTAGTTGCCAGACTCTCAGTAATCTTCTAGGCAGGAGCACGTCTCTGAACCTTCACTGTCCTTGAGACAGGAGACTGAAGTATTTCTGTACTAAACTCTTCCTTCTTTATCAATGTCTTCAGTGAGGTACAGCTCTGACCAGGCTGAGGTGATCTATATCTCGCCCTTACTGGCCTCCACTTGCTGAACTGCTGATAGAACCAAGCTGGACTGCTTCCTCCCTCCAAGTCCCAGCTAGACTCCACACGTCTGCTCTGTCCAAAGACAGGAAACTGACTACTAAATCACTCAACGAATCTACACTGACCACTCCCTACGAGTCACTACACTACCCTAAGGGTGTGTCTAGTGTATATTGAGTGAATGGGTATAGAGCATTAAACTGCTATCTCTCCACACATCCTCCAGGGTACTGCGTGTGCCTTCACACCAGGGCTACACATTCCCCCATGGTAAAAGACAGCACTCCCGGGCTGTAAAATACAAAGAGACAATTTTGTTTATGCATTAAACATCAACATTAAACATTAATTCGTCCCTTCCGGGAGGTAAGGATGTCTTGAACGTTGCAAACAAAACATTATATATAGAAAAGTGCAAAAGATTAAATATACATTTTCATTTAATACACAGCAAAATTCTTGTGAAGGACCCGCACCAAACCTTCAACGTGGGTCCTGGGTGGGCTGCAGGACTTAGGAATGCAGACCTCACTCAGTGCCACACCACACGGGTTTTATGTTCAGAGGTAGTTGTGGTGGTTTTATGTAAAACCAAGATAAGGCACTAGGTGCAACTATATACAGATAAGTTCTGGGCTGGCACAGTCCTCAGCCTCTGAGTCCATAATAAGAAAAAGACACATTATATCAAATCACATCACAATAAAGTGCAAAAACTTTTTATCTGATTACCCAGCCGGGCATTCTACTTTTGGCAATATATATAAACTTTATATACACATTTAACTTGTGCAAAATTGGCAAACATTCTTAAACTTTTTACAACATTACTTATGGTAGACCCCTATTTGGATCTCACCGATTCTTACTGTTTAACTATTTCAAATACATTTTCCACCCCGGGGGCTGGAACAATGCGATGGTCCCTAGATCCCATAACTAACAAGTCGTGTGCTGCTATTAGGGTCTGGGTCGCCACAGTTCTCGTGCGAACCTCTAGGGGCGCAACGGGTACTTTCTCCTTGCGAGACACCGATTGCGTTTCAATTTGTGTTACAGTTAGCGATATCGATCGTGTCATAGATTGCGATGGAGACTGGGTCGCAAGTTGCGATGTAGAAGAATAACGAGTTAGTGGAGAGTATACAGGTGTTGCTTCTATTTGCGAGATACCTGCAGGGGGCGATGCTGGGGCACGGCCGAATGCTGTTTGAGCTGGAGACGGGGACGCTGCGGTAGTGGTGACGTTACCAGCGTCGGGGACGGGGTCACGGACGATGGCGACGTTAAGGGCATACCATCCCTTCATTCCCCAGTGCCGTGTATATGTGACAATGTCTCCATTAACTAGGTCCCTCCCGGGATGGCCTTGCGGTAGGTGGGATTCTACATCACGTCTGCTGACAAAGACCCCTGGGTAGAGGCCCGGTTCTCTTATGAAGCCCCAGCCCTTTCGGAGCTGGAACTCTGTCACACACCCCTGCCGCCGCGGTTCCCTCAGAGTACCTTTTTCTCGACGGACACTTTCCTTGTCCGCGATCAGCTCTGCATGCTGCCGCTGTCGGTTGCGCTGAGCTTCCCGCTCTTCTTCCTGCTGGCGTTGCTGTTTCTCCTCGCGACGCTGCCACTCACGTTCCCACTGGGCGGTGTAGGCGACGTCATCCAGGCGCGCCATCTCGTCCCAGTCCACGTCTGGTAATGACGGACAGGACCCCTCCGGTGTCCCTGCCGGGGATCGATCATCTGCTGCGGCCTCCTGGCCGGGCGGGCGTTCCGGAACTGGCGGTACCTCCTCAACCTCCTTCGCCTCCACCGCTTCACCGGTGGGATCAGGATCGGTACTTTCGGGGGCAGCCTCCGGTTGCTCCTTTGCCTTGGGCAGCAGAAGTTTTGGTAACTCCAGACGTGAGGGGTCATCGAAGGGAGAGAACACCGCGTCCCACAGCCGCCGCTGCTCCTGGGTACGCCGGCGTCTCTCGATCTCTTCAAATCCAGGTTGGTGCTGGACCATCTTTTTCAGTCGTGCATTTTCTTCTTTAATTTCCAGCAATGCTTGCTGCAGGTGCAGGACCACGGATGGTTCCGGTTCCAGTGGCAGCTTGGCTGGGGAGCGGGGCCAGCCTTCCACCGCTTCCCTGCTCGGCTGCACACGTCCTGCTTCCATGATGTTCCAGAGCGTTCTTTCATCTTCCACCAGAGACATCCGGTCTCTTCCGTGGAGGCGGGGTTTGCGTCTCCTCCTCCTCGCAGGGAAGGTGAAGAGGAGGCGGACCTCCTTTGCTGTAGGGCAGGATCGCATGTTGTAATAGCACTTTGAGAGGGCAGGCATTTTCTTCGCGCCACTGGGGGTACACGCCCACGAAGGTACGCCCACCTTCTTCTCCAGCGCCTGAGGGCGCGAATATGGCGACAAAGATGGCGATTTTTGGCGCCAAAAGTGCAAACAGTCCTTTTCACAAAAACAACTCCATAGGCACACAGGGCTCGCAATTTTGCGAGTTTGCATCCTGTTCGTGACGCCAAATTTGTCTCGACCCGCCACCACAATTGTGGATTACCAGGGCAATGGGGTACTCAGAGCTGAGCCCATGGAAGTCTATGGGGTTTGTCACAGGTAGCGGTGGCTCGGTCTGTGGCCCTGGCGGTCTGGCGTATGTTGGGGGAATATTTACAGGGGATAGATATATTTACAGTTCGTGACGCCACCTGTAGTCTCTGGTAATTTGTACCAGCGCTGCTGTAGATCTCTGAGGGGATGGTGAGGCAGCTAGATGTCGGGTCCCCTACAGGTGGGACTCTTCCCTCAGGTCGATGGTTAAGGCAGGGTTGTGCAGGCATGCAAGTAAATAACTCAGTCTCACACGGTCAGCGTCTTTCCATACCTTTACTTGTAAGATGGTAAGGCAGGTCCCAGGGAGGCTGATCCAAGGAGAATGTATTTCGAGATAGCAGCTGGACAAGTTAGGGGCCTCCTTTACTTTCACAACGATGAGTACAACCAGCATGAAGCGTAGTTCCCTCTATAACTCCAGCTATTCCAAAGCTGTACTGCCCAGTCAGTTTTGTGGTCGGAGCCTTCCTGTGAGAGAGCTGAATTCCTATCTTGTCCTGCAGAGACTCAAGGTCCTCACTCCCCTGACCCCAGTTACGTACCGACTATTTAGGGGCTGCTTGACGCGACCTAAGGTCCGATAAGCCTCTGGTTTTCTTACCACTAAGCTTGAAACTATAGTGATCCTTCGGTCCCCAGTGACCGGTAACAATGTGCAGGACTTCTCCAATCCAAAAGCACTTTTAAATATTACTTCCACTGTGCCTTTCGCCTTGTCCGCGCTTGTAGCATAAACACTCACACTTGCAAAAAGTCATATAATCACTCCCTTCTTTTCTTCCTTCAGAGTTAGTTGCCAGACTCTCAGTAATCTTCTAGGCAGGAGCACGTCTCTGAACCTTCACTGTCCTTGAGACAGGAGACTGAAGTATTTCTGTACTAAACTCTTCCTTCTTTATCAATGTCTTCAGTGAGGTACAGCTCTGACCAGGCTGAGGTGATCTATATCTCGCCCTTACTGGCCTCCACTTGCTGAACTGCTGATAGAACCAAGCTGGACTGCTTCCTCCCTCCAAGTCCCAGCTAGACTCCCACACGTCTGCTCTGTCCGAAGACAGGAAACTGACTACTAAATCACTCAACGAATCTACACTGACCACTCCCTACGAGTCACTACACTACCCTAAGGGTGTGTCTAGTGTATATTGAGTGAATGGGTATAGAGCATTAAACTGCTATCTCTCCACACATCCTCCAGGGTACTGCGTGTGCCTTCACACCAGGGCTACACATTTACTGTCAAGGGTGTGTCGCCACGAAGATCGTCACGAAAACTCAGCTGTGAGAAGTCAGGCTGTGTAATTGTGATGATCTTCGTGGCGACACACCCGTGACATAATTATCATACTTATACTCAAACAGCCAATAACCTAGCAGCTTTCAATTGTATGCTAATTGACTAACCTGCCCCTTTTTGTAAACGTATAAAACCTTGAATGAATAATAAACTGTTGGTCTTGACGAACTGTTATACTGATACTTCCGTTGTGGACAGTCCTCATTTCGTCTGAGCGCTCAAAGAAAAGACATTTAATATAAGATTGGGAACAGCAGCAGCAAACACTGCAGGATAGATTTATCCTAATTAAATTTCCATAACAATGTGTGTTCAATCTCAACACTGCAATGCTACAATAAAGGATCTTCAGCCTCAACACTGGAATGCCCCACTGCCGTGTCTTCAGCGTCAACATTGCAATTGTCCACTGGAGGGTATTCAGCCTCAACAGTGCAATTGTCCATCGCTGGGTCTTTAGCATCAACACTGCAATTGTTTACCGCTGGGTATTTAGTGTCAACACTGCAATTGTCCACTGCAGGGTCTTCGGTGTCAACACTGCAATTTTCCACTGCAGGGTCTTTAGCCTCAACACTGCAATTGTCCACTGCTGGGTATTCAGTATCAACACTGCAATTGTCCACCATTGGGTGTTTAGCATCAACACTGCAATTGTCCACCGCTGGGTCTTTAGCGTCAACACTGCAGTTTTCCACTGCCGAGTCTTCAGCCTCAACGCTGCAATTGTCCACTGCCGGGTCTTTAGCCTCAACACTGCAATCGTCCACTGAAGGGTCTTCAGCCTCAGCACAGCATTTGTCCACTGCTGGGTCTTTAGCCTCAACATTGCAATTGTCCACTGCTGGGTATTCAGTCTCAACACTGCAATTGTCCACCGTTGGGTGTTTAGCATCAACACTGCAATTGTCCACCGCTGGGTCTTTAGCATCAACACTGCAATTGTTTACCGCAGGGTATTTAGTGTCAACACTGCAATTGTCCACTGCCGGGTCTTCAGCGTCAACACTGCAATTTTCCACTGCAGGGTCTTTAGCCTCAACACTGCAATTGTTCACTGCTGGGTATTCAATCTCAACACTGCAATTGTCCACCGTTGGGTGTTTAGCATCAACACTGCAGTTTTCCACTGCCGAGTCTTCAGCCTCAATGCTGCAATTGTCCATTGCTGGGTCTTTAACCTCAACACTGCAATTGTCCACTGCAGGGTCTTCAGCCTCAGCACGGCAATTGTCCACTGCCGGGTCTTTAGCCTCAACACTGCAATTGTCCACTGCAGGGTCTTCAGCCTCAAGATGGCAATTGTCCACTGCCCGGTCTTCAGACTCATCACTGCAATTGTCCACCACTGGGTTTTCAGCATCAACATTGCAATTGTCCACTGCCAGGTCTTCAGCCTCAATGCTGACAGGGCAGGCCTTGCATTCAATGCATAGTCTAACACTATAGGAGACCCATTTTCTTATAATTGGAACACTTTTTCATGAGGCCCTCCTGTACGTCTCATCAAAGGTGTATGTGGGTGCGTCCAAATTTTTGGCAGCCCAGCCACTCACTGCATAGGCAATAACAGTATAGGAGACCCATTGTTTAATAATTGTAACAACAAAGCATAGCCAGCTGATGGCCCTTTAAGAAGATTAATGCTGCCTGATGCTCCTATAAAAATAGGCTTTGTTACTTTCAGAGTCCTTCGTTCATAAATGAAACAGGATGTGTCTGATGATGTGTCACACTACATGGCCAGCTAAGGTTGTTAAATGTTAAAATGTTAACGTTCATTTCGTTAAATGAAAAACGCATCAAAAATGCTACGTGTGAACATAGCCCAAGAGGTGGAGGAACTTTTTTGTTTTGGGTTAATTAATTTGCCTTATATAAAAGTCATTACCCTGGAAAGGATGCTCCTTAACACATTTTGGTTTCGTTTTTGTGTGTTTTTTGGTGCGCCTGTAAAAATGGCTCAAGACTCCCACAACATTGTTCACAGCTGTGACCTGGGAGTCATAAATGCTTCCAGGGGCTTTCCCCATGATGTTTCCATGTCATTTGAGCACTGTTTCCATCATTTTCATTTTTAGACTTTAAAAGGAGCCCCGGGAGGGATGGCGGCAAGAATGCTTGGTTTTCCCATAGACTTATATTGGGCTCGTTGCTCAGGTCGAGTACCTGAGTATTCCAATTTGCTTGACCCGAACAATGAGCACCTGAGCATTTTAGTGCTCGCCCATCACTAATGCCTAACAAAGATCAGCATGACAGAAAATCGGTACCAAAAATAGGGGCAGGTTCTTGGAAGTACTAGGTCACCCTCATGTCATATATCATGAGCCTCATGTTTGGGTTAATTTAAAGCCCTATAGGCTCTCTGTGTTGGCAGATGATGCCCAGCCTCATGCTTTGGGCAGAGTTGGGGGTGAGTCTATGTAGAAAAGCCAGGTAGGCTAGGGTTAAATCCTAGCTCTACAGGCTGTGAATAATTATTTGTACCTGTCTGGCTCTGCATATATAGAACCATAGAATGTTAGAGCTGGAAGGGGCCTCCAGTGTCATCTTGTCCAACCATCTGCTGAATGCAGTTGCAATATACTGCTGCAGTGCAGTAAAGAGCAACCTCCACCAGCAGGTGCTAGTGAGGGAAGAGAGGTTGCACACACACAGAGAAGTAACACAGAGCAGCAGCACAGGTGTCACAGGTAACGAAAGAATGGTCAGACAAGCCGAAGTCAGAAACTGTCAGGAGCAGAAGTACCACGGGTCACAGCAAAGCACATAGTCAGGTAAAAGCCAGAAAGCCAGAGCCTACCAGGAACGTAGTATCCAAAGTGTGAGGGGTAAAACATAGTCGGGGTACAAGCCAGAGGGTCAAAAAGCCAGTGGGGAAGTGTGGTATCAGAGACGGAAAGCAAAAGACGGAGTCCAGAGATCAGGCAAAGTCATACACAAATACAGGAAGTCAGAGGCAGGAGGATCACAAGGGTACACGGGTCAGCGGCTATAGCCTGGAAGCATGAACTATAGCTGATGCTGGCCCACAGGCTGAAGAGTGCTGAAATAGCCCAGCCAGCTCCAAAACGAGACAGAGGGGATTAACCCCCACATGACCAGTCCAGAGAGAAGAGATGACAGTAGAACACAAACTCTGAACTGGATCATGAGAGTACCCCCCTCTCAATGGGGAGCCACAGGACACCCACGCTTCCCTGGACAACGAGCGTGAAAGGCCCGGACCAACCGATCCGCATGGACTGAACGTGCCGGCACCCACGACCGGTACTCCGGACCGTAACCTTTCCAATGGACCAAGTACTGAAGCATGCGAGAATCCACCACCTGTTCTACCTCATACTTGGTCTGACCATCCACCACAACAGGTGGCGGGTGCGAGGGAGACTCACCTGAGGGAGGCACTGATGGCTTCAGAAGCGCCTTATGGAATACATTGGGAATCCACAATGATGGAGGCAAGCGCAGGCGAGAGGTCACAGAATTAACCACCTCTAAAATGTCATAAAGGCCAATAAACTTGGGACTCAACTTAGCAGAAGGTATCCTCAATCTAATATTCTTGGTGGATAACAATACCTTATCCCCCACCTGGAAAGCCGGTCCCACAGAGCGTCGTTTATCCTCAAAAAATTTATACTTGCCCTGAGCCTCTCTAATGTTTCTCTGAACCTCCCTCCAGATCTCACCCAATCGCGGAAAGGCTGAATCAGCCCCTGGACACCCCAAATGCAGCCAGGAAAACTCACCAAAGTAAGGGTGAAATCCATAGTTGCAGAAGAACAGGGAAGTACCAGTGGACTAATTAGCACGATTATTGAAAGCAAACTCCATCATGGGTACTGTAGATCACCAATCATCCTGTCTAGTTGTGGCAAGACACCGCAATATCTGCTCCAAAGACTGATTAGTCCTTTCAGTCTGACCATTGGTCTTGGGATGGTAGGCCGATGAAAAGGTCAGACTGATACCCAGCCTTTTACAAAAGGCCCTCCAGAATTTTGCCACAAATTGCACTCCTCTATCAGACACCACACTGACAGGCACACCATGCAATCGGACCACATGCTCAGTGAATAGTTTTGATAGAGTCTCAGCATTAGGAAGACCAGCCAATGATAGAAAATACGCCTGTTTACTGAACCTATCAACAAGTACCCAGATCATGGTTTTGCCATTAGAGGGGGAAGATCAGAGATAAAATCCATGGACAGATGAGTCCACGGTCTATCAGGAATTGGCAGTGGCACCAATTCCCCGGCCAGTTATGAGAGGATTTAGCGCAAGCACACGTTTCACAGGAAGACACAAACCCAGTGACATCAGAAGCCAACGAAGGCCACCAAAACAGCCTAGTTATGGCTTTATGCATGACCGAGATTTCAGGATGCCCACTCAGAGCTGAGTCATGGAACTCCCGAAGCACTCTTAACCGATACTGAACAGGCACAAAGAGCTTATTGTCGGGTATGGATGAAGGAGCAAGAGATTGGACCTCATGAATCTCTTGTTCCAATGCCGAGGACACCACAGCCACCACCACTCCATGCTGAAGAATAATGGAAGGAGTTTCATGAGGTGAAACTGGATCCAGGCTACAAGATAAAGCATCAGCCTTCACATTCTTGGACCATGGTCTGAAAGTAGTAGAAAACTGAAATCGGGAAAAAAAAAGTGACCACCTTGCCTGTCTCGTAGTAAAACGTTTGGCGGAATCAATGTAAGACAAGTTCTTGTGATCTGTAATGACAGTGATAAGATGGACAGCCCCCTCCAAATAATGCCTCCATTCTTCAAACGCCAATTTAATGGCCAATAGCTCCCGGTTACCCACATCATAATTCCTCTCAGCAGAGGAAAATTTTCTCGAAAAGTAGGCACAGGGCCTTAAGTTAGTCAACGTGGTGGGCCCCTGGGACAATACAGCCCCCACTCCAACCTTTGCGACATCCACCTCTACGATAAATGGTTTAGACAGATCAGGTTGAACCAGTACAGGGGCAGTCATGAAACAGTATTTTAAAGAAGAAAACGCCGCCACAGCTGAAGCTGACCAGTTTTTGAGATCAGCCCCCTTACGAGTTAAATCCATGAGGGGTTTGACAACCTGAGAAAACCTCTTAATGAATTTTCTATAATAATTGGTGAAACCCAGAAAATGCTGAAGACCTTTGAGATCGCTGGGCTGCACCCAATCCACAATAGCCTGTACCTTCCTAGGGTCCATACAAAACCTCTCAGCAGACAAAATGACCCCTAGAAAGGACAATTCCTGAGCAAAAAATGAACACTTCTCTGGTTTAGCAAATAGTGAGGTCTCTCTAAGGCCGGGGTCACACATGCGAGAAACTCACAAGATTCTCATGCGAGTCTCTCGCATGAACACCCTGCACTACTGCCGGCTCTCGGACTGGAGCATGAAGCTGCATAGAAATACATGTAGCCACATGCTCTGGTCCGAGTGCCGGCGGTAGTGCCGGGTGTTCATGGGAAAGACTCGCACGAGAATCGTGTGAGTTTCTCGCATGTGTGACCCCGGCCTTAGCCTCAGAAGAACTGCACGTAGGTGGTCCATGTGACTCTGCTTGACAGAAAAATATATAAGAATATCATCCAAATAAATTACCATGAAATGCCCAATAAAATCTGAGAAAACATGATTCATGAAATTCTGAAATACTGCTGGCGCGTTAGTCAGGCCAAAGGGCATAACCAAATTCTCAAACAGACCCTTAGAGGTGAGAAATGCAGTTTTCCACTCATCCCCCTCCCACATACGGATGAGATTGTATGTCTCCCTGAGGTCCAACTTAGAGAACCACTTGGCCCCCGACAATTGATTGTAAAAATTGGGTATAAGTGGAAGGGGATAAGTCTTTCTTATAGTGATTTTATTAAGTTCTCAAAAATCGAGGCATGGGGGTAAACCACCATCCTTTTTCTTCATGAAAAAGAACCCCACCACCACAGGAGAGACAGACGGCCGAATGTGTCCCTTACGGAGGCTATCAGAGATATACTCTTTCATAGCAGCCCGCTCAGGGGCGGAGAGATTGTACAGATGGGCTATGGGCAATTTGGCACTGTGAACAAGGTCAACAGCACAATCGAATGGATGGCGCGGTGGTAGAACCTCAGCCTTCTTTTCGGAGAACACATCCTCAAAATCCTTCAAGTACTCCGGAATACCCTCCAGACTGATGGATGACACAGATACCATAACATGACATTTCTTAGAACAATTGGGACCCCATTTAACAATGTCCAGAGATTCCCAATTAATCACAGGATTATGTAATTGCAACCAGGGGAACCCCAACATCAGACCCACAGGCAGATTGTCCATAACAAAGCAGGAAATATGTTCCTTGTGCAGGGTAATAACTTTAAGGATAAACTCCTTTGAAACAAATTTGATGTCATTCTTAGCCAGTGGTGTTTTGTCAATGGCAACAACATGGATAGGAGTCTCCAGCCTAACTGTCCCTAACTTACACCTGGACACCACGTCAGAGTTAATAAAGTTTATGCACAACCCGCATTCCACAAAGGCAAAAGTGGACGTGTAGCCACTCCCACAACAAAGTTCCACTTGCAACAAATTTTTTGAAAATGGAGAAATAGGTACCTGAGAGTCTGGGTGACCTCCACGACAATCACCCAGACTCAGTCGCTTGTTGGTCGCTTGTTGAGCAGTCCTTTTTCCAATGTCTGGAATTTCCACAAAAAAACACAATTTTCCTTCACGCCGCCATCTTTTCCCCTTCTCCTCGAGGTTGGCGGCCCCACCTCCATAGGTTTAGACAGCGGCAAAACAACAGGACCAGTAGAGAGCAACGGAACCTCTCACTGTGCGATACCTCTCTCACACAGCCTCTGATCTATACGGATAGCCTGAGTCACAGCTTCCTCCAATAAACTGGGAGGTGGATGGAGAGCCAGATCGTCCTTCAGATTATCCACCAGTCCACACCTGAACAGACCTCTCAGCGCTGAGTCATCCCAGGACACTTCAGTGGACTATCGGCGGAACTCGGAGCTGTACTACTCGGCTGAGTGCTTTCCCTGAACCAGACCCATAATAGTGTCCTGTGCCACCCTGACACAGTCCGGTTCATCATAGATAAGTTCTAGGGCCTCAAAGAACCTATCTAGTGACATCTGTTCAGGGGCAGTAGGGGTCAGCGAGATAGCCCAAGATTGGGGACCCTCCTTAAGTAAGGAGATAATATTCCCTACCGAGTCTCATCCCCAGATGATCGAGGTCTAAGAGAAAAAAATAATTTACAACTCTCCCTGAATGTATGAAATTTATCTTTTTTACGCCAGAAATGTATCAGGAAGCCTAACCGGGGGTTCGGGAGAGTGCAGAACAGCATCAACTGAATCACCAGGTCGACTATTGCAAGATGGGTGGTTTCCTGCACAGTCTGAACAGTCTCAGTCAGTTTTTTCTGTAAGAGAGTACAGTCCCTGACAGAAGTTATGTCACTTATCCATGTTATGTAAATCAAAGCTTATAACCTGACGTTAAATTCATTCATTGGTTTTATAAATTACTCTTTTGAAAGCTGAAACCCTCCCAAATTTGGTTTAGGTTAAGAAAATAATTTGGCATCAATGCTGAAATATTGATCATTTAATGAACATAGAATGGTCAGGTTTTGGCAAGACAAAAGTTTTGTCACCTGCTCATACAAAGCGAAAGAATGGTCAGACAAGGCGAAGTCAGAAACTGTCAGGAGCAAAAGTACTGCAGGTCACAGAAATGCACGTAGTCAGAGAAAAGCCAAAAAGTCAGAGCCTACTGGGAACATAGTATCCAAAGCGTGAGGCGTAACACGTAGTCGGGGTACAAGCCAGAGGGTAAAAAAACCAATCGGGAAGCATGGTATCAGAGACGGAAAGCAAAAGGCGGAGTGCAGAGATCAGGCAAAGTCATACACAAATATAGGAAGTCAGAGGCAGTAGGATCACTAGGGTAAACGGGTCAGTGGCTCTAGCCTGGAAGCTTGAAGCATAGCTGATGCTGGCTCGCAGGCTGCAGAGGACTGAAATAGCCCAGCCAGCTTCAAAATGAGGCAGAGGGGATTAACCCCAGCATGACCAGTCCAGAGAAAAGACTGCAGAAACCAAACTCTGGACTGGATCAAAACAGCAGTATTCACTAAACCATCTCAGACAGATGTCTGTCCAGCCTATCCAGGCTAGGTGTTCACCATAGTCAGTCAGCTGGGGGGAAGCTAACCACAGTGGATTTGTGTTGAAGCTAAAGACAGAGAAAAGACATAATCTTTCTCTGAGAAGAAATTGTCCAGGCCATGTGCACTAAACTGCAATCATCAATGGTTGCTATGTACGATAGCTGTTTTGTTTGTCTGGATTGGGACTGGCTTAGCTGTGTATAAGTAGCCAGGGTCTGTGGTTTTTAGTTAGCACCTGGTCCAGGCTGGGGATATATGTTCATAGTTTTGTTTGGTACTGTGCAAAACAAACATCACATTGTTTTGATGAAAGAGCCCAGGGCCAGTGTGAACTCTGCTTACTGCCTTACTGAAAGTGTGTATCCTAAACCTGTTAATTAACCTTTTTTGCAAAGTGTATATTAGTTTCACCAAAAACAGGAAATTGAGACTTTTTAGAATATATGGATGCCTAAGGAACAGTGCAAAGGACTTTGACATTTGGAGCTTGGTAAGAAGGAGACCTTTTGTAATCAACTGCATCCAAATTTGAAGAGTAACTGTGCTTTCAAGTAATTTTTCAGAATTAGCTGTTTTTTGTTGCATAAGGCAGGGTTCCCCAACTCCAGTCCTCAAGGCCTACCAACAGGTCATGTTTTCAGGATTTCCTTTCTATTGCACAGGTGATGCAATTATCACCTGGGCAATACTAAGGAAATCCTGAAAACATGACCTGTTGTGGGCCTTGAGGACTGGAGTTGGGGAACCCTGGCATAAGGAATACCACAATTTCTGGCCATTTCATGTCTGGTATCTTGCGTTTTCACCAATTTTTCCCCTCTGCAGGCTCAAGCTCTTAATCTGCAATTGACTCTGAGCTGGTGATAGGAGAGTAGCTGCTATGATGCATCCTATACACAAAGAGAATGATTCCCAGTCTTCATTACTTTATAGCACACAGAGAGAAGCAGCAGCAACATGTAGGACAATATACAGCAGCCCTAAGTTGTGTGGATGTGAATCAAGCTCTGTGGTTATGTAATGATCTTTCTTTGTCTCCCTATGCTTGTTATCTCATTGTGCTCCTTGCCTCTCTTCCCTACTTTGCCTTCCACATTATAACAGTAGAAATCTGACATGTCACTTGTATTGGCAATTGGTCTTGTTGAGCTTTTTTCGGGTGACAATTTCAGGAGTCAGGTGAAGGAGGAGTAAGTGGCTCATACGTAGGAAATGAAGAAGGTTATTCTGATCAGATATATTACAATGTTTTGTATACTCACTTGCACTATTGATCTCGATGTATTCGGTAAAGAGCAATGCACTGAAATACATGAAATTACATTCCTTGGCATGAGAAAATCAAGGATTGTCTGAGGTTTGCTCGGTCACTGTGAATGTACTTTCATTGTGATATTATAGTTGCATATTCGCCTATTGTGCATTTCTGGTCAGCAATGACAAAAAAAGAGGTGTGTTTTTAAAGGGCATCTGTCACCCCATTTTTGGAGTATAGGATGCGACCACCGCCACCAAGGGCTTATCTACAGCATTCAGAAATGCTGTAGATAAGCCCGGATTTCACCTGAAAGAGAAGAAAAACGAGTTATATTATAATCACCCAGGGGCGGTCCGCCGTCCGGTCCGGTCCGATGGGCATCGCGGTCCGGTTCAGTGCCTCCCATCTTCTAGCGAAGCCGGCCTCTTCTTTGCTTCCCGTCGTGGCTCCTGCGCAGGCACACTGATCTGTGCTGGTGAGAGTACTGCAGTGCGGAGGCGCCGGGAAAGATCAGAGAGGTCTGGCGCCTGCGCACTGCAGTACTCTGCTCTGCCCTCACCAGGGAAGATCAGTGCGCCTGCGCAGGAGCCGCGACGGGATGCAAAGAAGAGGCCGGCTTCGCTAGAAGATTGGAGGCGCAGAACCGGACCGAGACGCCCATCGGATCGGACCGAACTGCGGACCGCCCTGGGTGAGTATAATATAACTCGTTTTTTTTCTCTTTCAGGTGACATCGGGGACTTATCTACAGCATTACAGAATGCTGTAGATAAGCCCCTGATGGCGGTGGTTGCATCTTATACTACAAAAATGGGGTGATAGATTCCCTTTAAATGTTACAATTCCCCAAGAATAGCAATAAAAAGCTATCAAAATGTATGTCATGCATACTCCAAAATGTTTTTTATAAAAATGTCAGGTCAGCATATAAAGCCCTCACATAAGTCTATCAACAGAAAAACAAAATGTTATGGAATTCAGAAAATTGCAACACAAGCCAAAAGTTTTTTTTACAAAACTGTTATTTATTTTAGCTTCTAAAATATAAAACAAAAGTAGACAAATTTGGTATCTTCTTAATCATATTGACTTGAAGAATTATGTTGCAAAGTCATTTTTACCAGATAATGAATATAGTACAAACATAAACCTAAAGTATAAACAAAACCTAAAAACACAATGGCTGAATTTTTTTCTTCACCATTTTCAGTAGCTTGAAATTTGTTTCTTGTTTTTCAGTACATTAGGCCCCTTTCTCACGTCCTTATATTTCCCGTACCGGAAAAACCGGTACCAGAGATATCAGTGTCCGTGTGTCCATGTGTGTACTACGTGCGACACACGTGTGGCATCCGTGTGCCACCCGTGTGCTGCATCAGTACCACACAGACACACGGACGGTCGCCGGGGAAGTAGTGGCTACTGTAAGCCGCTGTCCCCAGCGGCTGGTGCTGAAGCCGGCAGTCATCATTCTCCCTGCTCTGCCTGCGAGCTGAGGAGAATGATGAGGGGTACATTAATATACCGCTCATCGTTCTCCTCAGCTCGCAGGCAGAGCAGGGAGAATGACAGCCGGCTTCAGCACCAGCCGCAGGGGGACAGCAGCTTACAGTGGCTGCTACTTCTCCGGCAGCTGCCCGTACACACGTAGGACAGTGTGCACTGTTCTTCATGCGGCACATTTTCCGGTCCCTGTGTCCGTGTGAAAACTGACATGTCTGCGTATTTTGCACACAGACACACGGTCTGTGAAAACACACTGACATCTACATAGACCCATTCATTTGAATGGGTCTACGTGTGTGCGTGTCTCCGGTATGTGTGAAAACTGTCACCACACGTACTGGAGACATGGACATGTGAAAGGGGCCTTACACGGCAAAGAGAATGGTGTCATTCAAGAGTACTACTTGTTCTTCAAAATGCAAGCCTTTGTATGGCATTGATGATGAAAATTAAAAAGGCTATGACTCTTCGAAGTAGAGGAAAAAAAGACAAAAGTTCAAAAATGAAACATTTCCTGGTCATTAAGGGGTTAAACTTATTTATTTCATAATACTCCAAGTATTAAGACTTTGTTATTGTTTAATTCACTTGTAATGCAATTGTCAACCTACATGTCAGAAAAGGATTATTAACCCCTTCATACCATGGCCATTATCCATTTTTTATTTTTTGTTTTTTCTTCCCCTTCTTCCAAGAGTCACAACAGTTTTATTTTTCTGTTAAAATAGCCTTAGGAGAGCATCATTCATTTTACCACATGGTGTATTGTAAAAGGGTAAAAAAAATTCCAAATACTGTGACATTGGCAAAAAAGTGCAATTTTTTTCCAGCTTTTTATTTACCATGTGTTAAAACTAACCTCTCAATATGATTTTCCAGGACAATACGTTTGACCAAACATGTATTTTTTTTTAATTTAAGTTGTGAACAAAAAATTTGGAAATTTGTATGAAGAAAATGTTGCTTTTGCCACCTTTTTCCAAGATCCATAATATTTTCATTTTTTTGGTACATGCAGCTTTGTGAGGGCTTATTTTTTGTGCCCTGAGCTGAAGTTTTTACTGATACCATTTTGGGGTAGATACGGCTGTTAGAGGCACATGATAGCTGATTGAATCAGCCATCATGTGCAGGAAAAGATGTGGGCTCAGCTTGCGAGCTTGCATTAAAGGTATAGACATGAAATATGATGTAAGTTTACGTCATATGTTGTGAAGAGGTCAAATGCGAACAATAAATTAAGAAATAGATTGGAAAAACATGCATATCAGATTCTGCTGGCACAAGGTATTTCACAATTGTCCAAATTTTACTGTCTCACCGTTTGAAGAGGAAGTTGGGGATGTCCATCTTTAGGAAAGACAGAACTGTGAAATATTCAGTGCACCAGCTAATTCTCATCCATTTATAAATGGATATACATCATAACTACTGTGGATTTTACTCCTTTCATGTTTTTACTTTTTCACATAGAAAAACAAGACTTGTATTTATATCTGTTGTACAAGCAAAATTATTGTAAATGAATCATATGTAATGCAAAAATCAGGACACAAACCTCACCAGAATATTAAAAAAATGTTATTGATTATTTTGATTTGTTAAAAATTATTTATTGTAGACATTACAGAGGTGTCAATCATCCCCATCTTGTTTCCAGCCCCGCCTCCTCTCCTTCTTGTGACGCCGCAGATCCCGCCCCGGAGTGTGTTATGATGTATTCACACTGCGGGGCTGGGAATCTGGTGCCTGCGCAGTGATGAAAGAGGGGGAGGAAAGCGGCGGAGATAGGGGACAGGCATAGAGATCCTCACTGCGCAGGCGCCAGATTCCCAGCCCCACAGTGTGAATACATCATAACACACTGTGGGGCGGGATCTGGGGCCAGTGACGTTGCAAGAAGAAGAGGAGGCAGGGGCCGGAAACAAGAGGGAGATGATTGATACCTCTGAGGCCGTTGACAAAGGGGAAGAAGACATACCTCCCTGACACAATAGCGGTATGTCGGACAAATTATAAAAGTCTGTTTTCAGCGTTCCTAGCGATCAGAAACCTAAGATACACTTTCACAGAATGCAGCCTTAGTGCTGCTGAAGGTGGCTCTTTTACTTAAAAAGGCCCTGGGGGGGTGAAGGTTCCCTTTAAAATAAAATGCCTGTTTAAGTCCTACACAATAATAGTGCACCTCTAATGAGTAGTAATGCCTGGCATTGTGCCCCACACAGTATTAATATCTGCCTTTTTACCCCTTGCAGTAGTGATATTCTCTTATGTGCACACAAACAGTAATCATGTACCTACAGTACAGACTAAAAGTTTGGACACACCTTCTCATTCAATGATTTTTCTGTATTTTCATGACTGTGAAAATTGTAGAATCACACTGTAGGCATCAAAACTATGAATTAACACATGTGGAATTATACATTACACTTTACAAAAAAGTGTGAAACAACTGAAAATATGTCTTATATTCTAGGTTCTTCAAAGTAGCCACCTTTTGCTTTGATTACTGCTTTGCATGCAGAAAAGGTGAACTGATGGACTCTACATGCCTGGTTCCCACCGTGAAGCATGGAGGAGGTGGTGTGATGGTGTGGGGGTGCTTTGCTGGTGACACTGTTGGGGATTTATTCAAAATTGAAGGCATACTGAACCAGCATGGCTACCACAGCATCTTGCAGCAGCATGCTATTCCATCCGGTTTGAGTTTAGTTGGACCATCATTTATTTTTCAACAGGACAATGACCCCAAATACACCTCCAGGCTGTGTAAGGGCTATTTGACCAAGAAGGAGAGTGTTGGGGTGCTATGCCAGATGACCTGGCCTCCACAGTCACCAAACCTGTACCCAACCGAGATGGTTTGGGGTGAGCTGGACCGCTCACCGCTTCAATTTTGAATAATCTCCAACAGTATCACCAGCAAAGCACCCCCACATCATCACACCACCTCCTCCATGCTTCACGGTGGAAACCAGGCATGTAGAGTCCATCCGTTCACCTTTTCTGTGTGCAGAGTAGTAATCAAAGCAAAAGGTGGCTACTTTGAAGAACCTAGAATATAAGACGTATTTTCAGTTGTTTCACACGTTTTTGTAAAGTGTAATGTATAATTCCACATGTGTTAATTCATAGTTTTGATGCCTTCAGTGTGATTCTACAATTTTCAGTCATGAAAATACAGAAGAATCTTTGAATGAGAAGGTGTGTCCAAACTTTTGGTCTGTACTGTACATTAAAATTGCCTCACAAAATAATAACATTTAAATATTCACCTGGCCCTCTTCGCATGATAAACTGGTGCGGTTTATCTTTTTAGTTTTGTGAAGATAGTGTAGTACAGTAATGTAATTGTAATACCTGCCTGAGCAAAAAGACATTTGCAGATTGAGGGTATCAGGCACGGAATCTAAGGCATTTGCTTCTAATATCTGCCTAGGTTAGAAGTCGTCTTTGGCACAGGGGGAAGACCAGAAAGACTTCCCAACCTAGAAATATATACAGTATATACTCGTGTATAAGCCGAGATTTTCAGCCCATTTTTTAGGGCTGAAAGTCCCCCTCTCGACTTATACGCGAGTCATATACGGGGGTCGGCGGATGAGGGGGAGTGGGGGTGTCGGATCATACTCATCCCTCCGCAGGCGCGTCTCTGCAGCCCCCCTGCTTCTCCCACGATCTCCGGCTCCTTCCTGCAGTGGTCACATGGTACCACCCATTAAAGTCATGAATGTTCTATATGTAACAGAATTGCTGACTTGCTATGAGCTCTGACCACCGGATTGTGCTCATAGCAATCCGGCACTGACCTCTGGTTGTCATGCCAAACCACCGGTGACCCGCGTATTCTGGCGCAATTTTGTCAAGTAAAAATGCAGAGAGGCTGCTCCTGCAAATTGTCATATGGTTTGACAGGATCCTGTCCTGTATGAAATCGACCTTCCAGCATCAAACTAGTTTGTGCTAATAGTGTTGTGCAGGCAGGAGACCAAATTTCCTAATCCAAATTGTTAGGGCTAATACTGTATTACAATCAGGACTCAGGAGGTCACATTTGCTAATCAAAATCAATTGGGCTATTATAAAGGAGCAGCCCGGAGTCCCCATTTGCTAATCAAAATATTGTTATTATACTGTGTTGCAGTCGGAGCAGGAGTCATTTCATAGTTTGGTATTGAGTGCGCAGGAGGCTCCATTGCTAAAAATGTTGGCTATATGTCGGGTATTCACCGACCATTTCTATAATCAATGGGCTAATATGTGTGAGTCAAGATTCAGCAGGTCATTCTATCAAATCATTTGGGTAATTGGTGAGACGAGCCCTATTTCCTAATCAAAATTGTTAGGGCTAATATTGGGGTGCAGACAGGAAGCTCCATTTGCTAATAAAAAATGTTAGGGCTAATATTGTGGTGTATTCACCAGACCCAATTTCCTAATCCAAATCAATCGGGCTAATACTGTGTTGCAGTCAAGATTCAGCAGGCTCCATTTCCTAATCAAAATCATTTGGGCTAATATTGGGGTGAAGACAGAAGGCCCTATTTCCTAATCAAAATTGTTAGGGCTAATATTGGAGTGCAGGCAAGAGACCCCCTTTCCTAATCAAATTTGTTTGGGCTAATATTGAGGTGCAGCCAGGAGTCCAAATTTCCTAATCAAAATTGTTTTGGTTAATATTGGGCTGCAGCCAGGAGTCCAAATTTCCTAATCAAAATTGTTTTGGCTAATATTGGGCTGCAGGCACCAGGCCGCTAATACTGTGTTGCAGTCAAGACTCAGCAGACCCTTTTCCTAATCAAAATCATTTTGGCTAATATTGTTGTGCAGGCACACTATCTCCGAAAATATATACTGATTTTTTTATTTAGTAACAGGTGATTGACAAGTCTAGGTCTAGGGTTGTGAAACAGCTGGTTAAACGAGGGGAAGGTTACATACAACATGAGTGGGAAAAAGTGAGGTCGTGGTGGAAGGGGGAATAGGCTTGGTTTTCGACATGTATGTGGGTTAGGTCGTAATGTTTCTAAAAGCTCTACTAAACAAACACGAGCTCCTTATACCCAAAGACAACTGACAACATATTTTACTGGATGGGATACTCGACTCCCTTTCTTTGGCAGCTGCACAGCGGTACGCCTTTTATATGAGGATCAGAAAGAGCATGTGGTCCAGTGGATGGCAAGCGCTGTATCAAGTGGCCTCTCCTCTTCCTCCACCTTAACATCACACACAGTACTATTCCTCAGTGGTGGAACCCCAGTGCTAGCCTGGCCGATGAAGACACAGACATCCTGGCGGCCCTGCGGTACCGCTGGTGCAGTGACCCAGGGAGCATATGCCCCTCTGTTCCCAGTAAAAACGTCCCCTGCATCCAGATAATGTTTATCTCTGGGAAGGCCTATCATATCTACAATGTTAAACCAGAAGAAGAATTTGAGTGATCAACTAGCAGCCAGCAGTCCAGACCTTTAACCAATAGAAAATATTTGTCACATTATGCAATAAAACATCCGTTAAAGAAGACTAGGACTGTTGAGCAGATAGAATCCTACATCAGATAAAAACAGGACAACATTGCTCTCTCAAAACTCCAGCAATTGATCTCATCATTTACAAGATATTTACAGACTGTTGCAAAAAGAAGAGGGGATGATTTACAATGGTAGACATAAACCTATCCAACTTTTTTGAAATGCATTGCTGCCATCAATATCTAAATGAGTCATTTTTTTTTCAAATGAAACACTCAAATTTCTAACTTTCACCTACTAATCTGTATTCTTTGTTCTGTTGTGGTTAAGATATGGTGATAAGAGATTTCCAAATCATTGCATTCTTGTTTTCTTTACATTTTACACAGCATCTCAACAATTCTGGAATAGGGGTTATACTTACCTTTTATTGTTTATTTGTTTGTTTTTTGAACTGTGCAGGCATTATCAGCCTTATTTCTCCTTTATTTGATAATAATTTACCTATGAGTGTTTTCATCTTGATATCATTCAATATTAGAGAATTTGCAGTGAAACTGTGTAAGCTTAGGGCATACTATGTCCAGGTTTTCACATCTTGTTCGTGTCCTGAGCATTGCATCTGTAAATACATTTTTTAATGATATTCATCAGTTTGATGCATGTGTTTTCTGTACTAGTACGGCGGAAGTCGGGTCTCTCCCTTTGATGTGGGCTCCAACGGTGAGCCCACATCTTTCCGGGGACAAGTCAGCTGCTTTGAACACCTGACATATGCCCAGAACAGCCATGGGTGAACTCACGATCCACCCGCAGCTATTAACTAGTTAAATGCCGCTGTCAAACTCTGACAGTTGCATTTTACGCACGCTTCCGGCCATCGGGCCGGAAATCCTCCCATCGGTGACCCCCTGTCACGTGATCGCGGGTCACCGGTGGGTTGGCATGACAACTAGATGTCTCCTTGAGACCTCTATGGTTGTCAGTGCTGGATTGCTATATGTGCCACCCGGTGGTTGGCGCTCATAGCAAGTCAGCAATTCTGTTACATATAGGCGAACTGATCATCCATCGCCTGTATGTAGCAGAGCCGATCGGGTTATGGCAGCTTCTAGTCTCCTGTATTATTTTGGGTCCCCATTAACTATAATCTCCGTGGCTCAATAAATATCAATTAATCACCTCTGTAACTCTTCCCCAATTCATCTGAAAGCTAAGCACACACATTGTGTTTTTGTTGTGGAGAATTAGCAACATTTTACAGTACAAGCAAAGTTTATGAGACATTATGCTTATGTTTTCCTTGCAGATCTACAGCAGATTAAAATCTGCATAATGTATATTCTTGCAATGTTTTTCATCATACTAACAAGTGAGAAAAATATGCAACAAAAGCTCATGTAAAATATCATGTCAAAACCACGTATTTTATGCAGTGCTTTTTCTGCCAACACACCATGATTTAAAATAGAATTTTCTGCTGCAAATCCTGAACATTTGCACATATTCTTAGTTGTGTGCCTTTGTCCTTGACCCCCACATAATCATTCATTATAAGACCCTGATAGCATCATAATGAATTAGAATATGGGAGAAGACATTATCAGGGTCTTATATTGAAAAGTGGGTGGGAGAGAAAGTTATCAGGTAATAATGTTCCCCATACAGGACCCCTTCCTGGGTTAATGTCTCCCAGTGAGGCCTCCTTCTTGGTATAATGTGCCCCTTCGTTGGATAATGTGCTCCATTCTGGTCCTCTTCCTAAGGAAATGTGCCTCATCCTGGTCCCCTTCCTGATGTAATGTGCCCCATTCTGACCCCCTCCTGGGGTAAATGGTCACATACTGTTCCTATTCCTGCGGTAATTTGCCACATCCTGGTATAATATGCCCATCCTGATCCCCTTTCTGGTATTATGTGCCAAATCCTGGTTCCCTTCCTGGGGTAATGTTCCCAATTCTGGTTTCCATCCTGTTATAATGATTTCCATCCTGGGGTAATGTGCTCCATCCAGGGTCCCTTCCTGGGGTATTTGTGTGACAGTACTCCCCCTTATACAATAGAACTGTCTCACTAGGCGATTCACTTGCAAATCTTCTGCATCAACTGTGTAATTATCCTACAAACCGAAACCTTTCCATTAAAAGAAATACTGTGGTCTACATCTGACATGTCTGGAACCCAAAACTCGTTCTATCTCTTATTTGTTGTCCTTCTCCAAGTCTACTTAAATGATGTCATGAGGGCCTGGTATCCTCTCAAACCATTTAAGAAGAAGGGAATGGAAGGAATTATTACTCATCCATGCAACCGGGAATTGGAGCTTTGCCATCATGGGATTAATTATGTTAATTACCTTATACAGACCAACAAATTTAGGAGCAAATTTCCTTGATGGATCCTTTACACAAAGATTTTTTGAGGAAAGCCAAACAAAATCTCTTACCTTAAAGACAGGGGCCCTGCTACTTCTGCAGGTCTCAGTTCTCTTTGTCCAATTACAAGTTAGCAAAAGATCTTTATCAACTTCCCTCCAGAACTTAATCAAACAAGAAGAATATCTTTCCTCTTTTGGGAATACAGACTGCAAACAAGAAAAATTTCTAAAAGCTGGATGAAAAAAGGCAATGTACCGATAGCAGTAGAGGTGCAGCTATTGAAAGCGAACTCAGCCAGAGGAAAAAAATCCACTCAGTCCTCTTGATTAGATGAAGCAAAACGTCTTAAATATTGTTCTAATTCTTGGTCCATTCTTTCTGTCTATTAGTCTCAGGATGATAACCTGAGGAGAATGAAAGATTAGTTCCTAATGTGGAGCAAAAGCTACACCAAAAGAAAGCCATAATCGGAAATAATGTTTTTAGGAACACCTTTTAACTTAACGACGTGAGAGATAAGCAATGTAGCTAAGCTATTAGCCATAAGAATATTTGGTTGAGGAACAACGTGAACCACCTTTCTAAAACAGTCCACTCATCCTACTAAGGTATTGCCTTCAGAATTAGTAAAATCTGTGACAAAATCCATGGACAAATGAGTTCAAAGTTGAGATAGTTGAGGCAAAAGAAACCCTGCCAGGGTCTGGTGATAGCCTTTAGACCTGGCGCAAACTCTGCACTTATGGACATAGTCATTAACATGCTTTTGAGTACTCTGCTACCAAAAGGACCTGGAAACAGCTCTTCAGATGGCAGAAGAACCATGATGTCCAGACCAACATAGGGTCATGCTGTACATGACAAAGATCAGTGTGACGGGAAACAGCACAAAAAGCTTGCTGAGTGGCAATCCCTTTGGTGCATCAGCCTAAGCTTCCACAATGGGCTGTCAGAGATCAATCCCCAGAGCACCCATCACCACCCCTTCACTAAGAATTTTGACTGGATTTTCGTTCCCCAACTGATGAACAAAACAAAACTAAGTGAAAAAGCATCAGCCTTAACATTGCTATTTCCAGGGAGATATGTCACAGAGAAATCAAACCGAGCAAAAAAGAAGGCCCACCAGGCCTGTATAGTATTTAAATAATTAGGGACATAAACATACAGCAAATTTTTTTGATCAGTAAAGACCGTTATTCTATGTCTTGCCCCCTCCATTAAATTCCTCCATTTTTCGAAAGCTCTTTTAACAGCCAATAGTTCCTGATCGCCTATATCATAGTTGGACAAGGATGAAAGTAACCAACCCTTCTTGGTCATATCAGTAAGAAGTTTGACTATGACTGAGAAGTTCTTAATGAACTTACGATAATAATTAGCAAAATCTAAAAACCTCTGTAAAGGTTTAAGATTAGTAGGTTGCACCCAATCAAGGATGGTCTGTACCTTAACGGGTCTTTAGCAGAAATCAAATGACCTAAAAAGTGAATCTGCTGCACCTCAAATAGACAGTTCTATAGCTTGGCAAATAAATTATTGTTTCAAAGAACTTGAAGCACCTGTTGAACATGCTCCTGATGCTATTCATGAGAAGCTGCATAAAGCAAGATGTCATCCAAGTACAGTATATCAGTACAAATGTTCCCAATAAAGAAGAAAAAATATAATTTATGAAGTTCTGAAGCACTGTTGGAGCATCGGTCAAACTAAGTGTCATAATCAAATTTTCAAAGTGACCCTCGGGTGTATTGAAGGCAGTCTTCCATTCATCTCCTTGGAGCACATGTATAAAGTTATTTGTCCCTCTCAGATACAGTTTATAAAACCATTTGGCCCCCATTAGTTGATTAAACAGATCATGAATAAGAGGTACTGGGTAAGGATTACACACAGTAATCTTATTAATTTCTCTAAATTTCAGACATGGACGCAACTCTCCATCTTTTTTCTTAAAAAAGAAAAATCCCATGGTGACTGGTGAGAAGAAAGGCCTGATTTGTCCCATGAAGAGACTCTTTTGAATGTACTCTTTAAAGGCATCTCTTTCAAGAAAACAGAGGTGAAACATGAAATTTAGGCAATTTGTCCCCTGGTATTAATTCGATAGCACAACCATATAACTTAAGTGGGGGAAGAACTTGACATTCAGTCTCTCAATTGATGGTAGAATTGTGTTTCACCAACCAGGGCATACCCAACACAACTTTTCCTAGTAAGGAAGGAAATACCATGAATGAAATAAATTATGTGTGTAACACTCCCTTTCTCATGCACACATTCTCAACTCTAGAAGTAACATGACTTTGGATGAGTGGAGAATTATCAACTGCTGATACTTGAATAGGATCACCAACAGTTGAAACTGTGTATGCACACTTTATAGCAAAATCACTGTCAATGAGATCTAACGTGGTACCTGAGTCAACACATGCAAAGGTAACTATAACTCCAGATTTGGTAAACAAAGATTCTTGTAAAAAACAACCAGTAGCATTCATGAGAGATAATTTCAAACCTTTAGAACAAGTGTCCTTACATTTTAATGATTTTTTTCTTTCTCTTTACCTTTAATGTAAATACCTTTATGCCCAATGATGCAGCAGCGACATCGTTAACGACGTCGCTGTGTGTGACATGTAGCAGCGATGTGGCCCCCGCTGCGATGTCGCTGATTGTGCACGAACGGTTTGGGCCATATTTTGATCGTTGGCGTCCCCCCTGGTGAGCCTGAATCGCTGAGTTTGACACCCTTTGTGAACGATGTGCGGCCTCGTTGACGACTCATATGTCAACGGCGCAGGCGGGACTAGGTTTTCTCTAGTAACACCTTTCAGCAATGAATAACTGCGCCCCCATCCATTGTTCCAAGCGCCCTTGTGGATGACTCAACGTTCTGTCCTTTGTGCATTGTTGCGAGGATAGAATCGTATGTGGGGGGTTTGCGATCCTATCAGAGTCACTACAGTGTCCTTTGTGCGTTGTGCATTGTTGCGAGGATAGTATCGTGTGTGGGTTTTGCGATCCTGTCAGAGTCGCTACAGCACTTCATCTTTGCCATTTGTATCTTCTGGATATTTGGATTTCACTTGCAAAGTACATATTATTTGTGATGTTGTGTGATGTGTTTTTTGGTTACACCTTTTCTTTTTGTCTGCTTACCTCCAATATTTATACAGACATGTTGCCGTGATTATTTTTTTCATAATAATTTTTTTATTTTTCCGCGCCCACCACTGCAATTTTAAGAACTTTGTTGCTTTTTGAGGTAATTTTTTTTTGTTATATTTGATCCTCCATAACATTGGATAACCTAGCAATCTTTTGACAGCCGTGCCCACCCCCCGCCATTTTAGGTTTTTGTAAACTGTTTTTTTCAATGTTAGCTGAAATGTTAACAATAAACAATTACTTTTTTTTTTATTCTTTATTTTATTTTATTTTTTAAAACACTTTAGTAATAGTAATTAACTTTTCTTTTTTTCTCTTCTTTACTGGACAGGTTGCACATAATGAACCTGACCACCGCGAAGTGTATGATTGTGGCAGTTGCATTAGTGATGGAGGGAGATCGACAAGAAAAGGCGCGGGTGGAAGAGAGGCGCTCCAAACGAAAGCGTCACATGTGGACCAGAGAATGGCTGGAGCAGAGGTCCAAATTCACCCACATGTATCTAGTGAGGGAGTTGCAGGAGAAGAATCCGCAGGATTTCCGAAATTATCTACGGATGTCGGAGGATTCATTCAAGCTCCTACTGGAATGTGTGAGGCCACTCATTGAACGGCAGGATACACGGATGCGTGCAGCTGTTTCAGCAGAGGAACGTTTGGCAGTAACGCGATTTCTGGCAACCGGACGTTCAATTAAAGACTTGCAATTTTCTGCTGCTGTTTCTCGATCACTCCTTGGCGTATTAATTCCAGAGACATGCAACGCCATCGTCCGCAGTTTACGGAGCTACATGCCTTTTCCAAAATCAGTGGCGGAATGGCAAATAATTGCCTCTGATTTTGAACGGATTTGGCAGTTCCCAAACTGTGATGGTGCCTTGGATGGCAAACATGTGCGGATCATGCAACCAGCCAACAGCGGATCCTATTTCTATAACTACAAGGGCTACTTCAGCATGATCCTCATGGCCTTTGTTAATGCCAATTATGAATTTATAAACGTTGATGTTGGCATTAATGGACGGGTTTCTGACGGTGGTGTTTTGGAGCACACTACTTTTGGTGAACGGTTGATTAATAATAAACTTAACTTACCAACCAACATGGACACCACCGCCAACCTAAACTTTGTTTTTGTGGGCGATGAAGCCTTCCCCCTTCATGTGCATCTTGTGAAACTGTACCCACAAAAGACTTTGACAGGGAAAGGCGTATTTTTAACTACAGACTGTCTAGGGCACGGTGCGTTGTTGAGAATGCCTTCGGCATAATGGCCAATCGCTTCAGGGTTTTCCACACTCCAATCAACATGAAGCTGGAATCAATAGACTCTGTGGTGTTGGCCTGTTGTGTGCTGCACGACTTTCTACGAAAACGCGATGCTGTTACTTACAGTCCGCCAGGCTTCATGGACTCGGACAGCAATGGTGATGTGGTGCTTGGAGAATGGCGTGACAATGATCCCGCTATTGCAGGCTTTCAACCTGTCAATCAAGGCAGGAGCAAGGATGATGCGAAGGCCTGCCGAGACAAGTACTGCCATTACTTTAACGGGCCTGGTGCAGTGAGTTGGCAGCAGCAGATATAGTTTGCTTTTGAGAATTTTTTACTTTTGCCTTTTTTTAACTATCTTTTAATAATAAAAAATGTTTATTTTAAAAATGCCTTCGTGTTCTTTCAATGTTTTTACTAATATGGGAGAAGGTGCTAATGATGGGTGAGATGTGGGGAGGTGAGTAATGGCAACGAGACATGTTACTAGCAGCTGTAGTTTTTAAAATATTTTCTAAAGATTTTTGTTGTCTATATTTTTTTTTACATTGTATCTACTTGTCACACACGGGGTCATGGGAGTACCAGCAGTCATAGGAGTTCCAGCATTAGTAAAAAAATAAAAAGAAAAAAAATTCAAAAATTTACAACATTTATTTTAAAGGCCCATGGTCACACTAGCGCTCAAACCTTATAATTAAAAATAATAACAAATAATACACTACAGCTGCGTATATAAACTTAAAATATATAATATATATTTTTAGTCATATATATTCGATTAAAAATAGTGTTAAAATAAAAAAAATTCTTTGGAGATAAAGGTCTCAATTGACCAGGGAACCCTTTGTGTCGCACTTGCATGCTCGAATCCGACGCAAGACGCCATTACGATCGCAAAGTGACGATTCTCAGCATGGTGCCTCAGCTATGCACAGACATGAGACGTCACTGCAATCGCAAGCTGACGATTCTCAGCATGGTGCCCCAGCTACGCACAGACATGAGACGCCATTGCGATCGCAAAGTGACGGTTATCAGCATTGTGCCCCTCCCATGCACAGACATGAGACGCCACTGCGATCGCAAAATGACGGTTCTCTGCATGGTGCCCCAGCTACGCACAGACATAAGATGCCATTGCGATCGCAAAGTGACGGTTCATAAAATGACTTTATTACAGAAGTAATTACAATGAATGAAAACTTTTGTAAACATGGTAAAAAAGTAAGCGGTCAGTAGCCACACTAGATCTGATGCTGCCAAGTAGGCCAGTTAAATCACATCGTCCTTGCTCATGCCTTGATAGGCAGGGGTGTCTAGCTGGGAACCATCATCTTGCGATCGCAACAGCGTCTCATATCTGTGCGTGGCTGGGGCGAATGGCTGCTACCGGTCACTTTCCGATCGCAATAGCGTCTCGCGTCGCAAGTGCGACCGCACGTACGCTGTGATGTCATGACGCTGGCGTCGTTCATGCGGCGTTGTTTGAGACAATGGTGGCGAGAGCGAGACAGCGTTGTGCCCCGTGGGGTGACACCGAGGTGCGCTACCTCATCCAGAAAAGTGACAGGTGGGATTATGAGTGCAGGGTACCTGTGGCGCATCCTATGCGCCACAAGAGGGTAGTCCTGCGGAAAATCCAGATGGGCCTGTTTAGACACTTTGGGGTGGAGCGGACCCCAACCCAGATCTGCAAAAAGCTAGCGGACCTTCGATACCGCTCCAGCGAGAGGGTCACCAGCATCCGGGCCCAGTTCCGCAGTCATCTGAGTGAGTATTGATGAAGGTATCTGGAGAGGTTATGTTTTGGGGTTATCTACCTTTATCAATGCACCCGCAGTGACGGAAGTACCACCAGTGATGGGAGTACCGGCAGTCATGGGAGTACCGGCAGTGATGGGGTTACAGGCAGTGATGGGGGTACCAGTATTGAGGGGGTTACAGGCATTGACGGAAGTACTGGCTGTGACGGGAGTACCGGCAGTGATGGAGCAGGCAGTGATGGGAGTACCAGTAGTGAGGGGGTTACAGGCATTGATGGAAGTACTGGCAGTGATGGGAGTATCAGCAGTGATGGGAGTACAGCAGTGACGGGAGTACCAATAGTGAGGGGGTTACAGGCATTGACGGTAGTACTGGCTGTGACGGGAGTACCGGCAGTGATGGGAATATCAGCAATGATGGGAGTATCAGCAGTGACGAGAGTACTGGCCGTCATGGGAGTACCGTCAGTGATGGGAGTACCATTAGTGAGGGGGTTACAGGCATTGACCGAAGTACTGGCTGTGACGGAAGTACCGGCAGTGATGGGGCAGGCAGTGATGGGAGTACCAATAGTGAGGGGGTTACAGGCATTGATGGAAGTACTGACAGTGACGGGAGTACCAGCAGTGATGGGAGTACAGCAGTGACGGGGTTTGTAGAAGGATTACTTAACTGAATTTTATTTTTTATTTGCAGCACCACCTTCACCAGCTGAAGCTGCTCCACCGTCCCCCGCAGCGCCATCACCACGGGCAGCACCTTCCCAGCTACCCCTTCACCAGCAGCTACCCCACCTCCACTTTTGGGGTCATCATCCCCATCCCCCCTAGGATTCTCCCCAGCGTCACTCCATGACATGTATGCAGGCTCGCCTTCAGATAATTTACGCACATAATATAAGCTTCCGACAAGTTTGACAACATTGTTAGGTCTTAAAATGTGTAATGGCTGTTGTGATATATATAATTTTCTGTGTTTCCCTAGCCGGCGGTGCTACAGGTTCTGGGTGGGCGGTAAGCGGCTCATCAGGTGAACCGCAGTAGGACGAAAACCGTAAGTGTAAGGCCGGGGTCACACTGGCGACAGAATCGGACGACTGCAATACGATGAAATATTGCATTGCAGTCTGCCCTATGTTAATCTATGGAGCAGCTCCCAGTATCAGATTTTTTGTGGTCCGTTTTAAACGTCCGAGTGCAATCGCAGCATGCTGCGATTGTCACCGATTGTGGGTCAACTATCGCCAATGCAAGTCTATGGGAGCGATGAAAAATCGGATTACAAACGGACCGCACGTGTGACTTGCGATTAAATTGCATCGGTGTCCTTTAGAAAAGCCGGCAATTTATCCCCGGCTATACTGTAAAATCACACTGACAGCTTTATAAAGAATAGAAAGAATAGATATACACACAGAATACATATATATATATATATATATATATATATATATGTCATTGTGACATATATATATATATATATACATATATTTATTGTTCTTACACTTCTACATACTGTAATAGCCGCTAATTCAATTGCGGGCTTTTGTGAAATCACAGAAGCCGACATGAAATGATAAATTGTTTAGACACAGTTAACCATGTAATTTCCTGTATTTTGATATATGGTTTGAACTTACAATTACATAAGTGTATGTGTGCAAAATTTCAGACATGTAGGGGTTAATTAAAGGTGTAAATTTGTTGAAAAAAAAATGCGTGGGCTCCCGCTGTATTTTCTCCACCAGACAGACAAAGCAAGCGAGTGGGGCAGATAATAATAGCCTAGGGAGGGTACATTTTTTTTGTGCCCCCCCTGGCTACTAACATCTGCCCCCAGACACCCCAGAAAGGGCAAATCTCTAATTAGATTTGCCCTTTCTGGCACTTTGCCCGTCTATTCCCATTGCCCTGTAGCGGTGGCGAATGGGTTAATAAGGGGTTAAAGCCACCTTGCAATTGAAAGGTGACTGTAAGCCAGGTTAATAATTGAGAGCTGTCAATTAGACAACTATCAATTATTAATCCTATTGAAGTAAATAAAAAAACACACACACTTTAAGAATAAATAATTTTAATGAAATAAAAACACATTTTTTTGACCATCTTTTATTTTACTCTTAATCCGTGCGAAGCCCTTGATCTCCTAAAATAAATATAAAATAATAATACAACATTATTCTTATCTATCTGGTGATCTGTCACGTCCCACGATGTAATCCTTCACAAAGGGTTAACTAGCAATCAGCTAAGCAGCGCAACTAATGCTGCGTGCTCAGCTGATAGCTCCTGAATGAATGAGCTTATCTCCTGCCGACAGGAGAGGATGTGATTAATGAACGAAGCTTAATTGATTGTGTCCCACTTTCACCTTAGGTCAGGTCACAGAAGTGAAAGTGGCAATAAATCAATTAAGCTTCATTCATTCATCTCTTCCTCTCCTTTCACTGGGAGAGGAAGTTATTCATTCAGGGGGTTAGAGCTCGGAGACAGCATTAGCTCTCTGCGAGCTGTAACCTGTTAACCCTTTCTGATGGATTACACCGTGGGACCTGACTGTACATCGGATTGGTAAGAATAATTTTGCTTTTTTATTTTATTTTTATTACAGGAAATGGTTTTAGCAGGAAAATAAAATATGGTCAAAAACTGTGTGATTATTTCATTAAACTTCTTTTTTATTAAACTGTGTGTGTTTGATTTTTCTTTCATACAATAGGATTAATAATTGATAGTTGTCTAATTGACAGCTCTCAATTATTAACCTGGCTTACAGTCACATTTCAATTGCAAGGTGGCTTTAACCCCTTATTAACCCATTCGCCACCGCTACAGGGCAATGGGAATAGACGGGCAAAGTGCCAGAAAGGGCAAATCTAATTAGAGATTTGCCCTTTCTGGGGTGTCTGGGGGCAGATGTTAGTAGCCAGGGGGGCACAAAAAAAATGTACCCTCCCTAGGCTATTATTATCTGCCCCCACTCGCTTGCTTTGTCTGTCTGGTGGAGAAAATACAGCGGGAGTCCACGCATTTTTTTTCAACGAATTTACACCTTTAATTAACCCCTACATGTCTGAAATTTTGCACACATACACTTATGTAATTGTAAGTTCAAACCATATATCAAAATACAGGAAATGACATGGTTAACTGTGTCTAAACAATGTATCATTTCATGTCGGCTTCTGTGATTTCACAAAACCCGGCAATTGAATTAGCGGCTATTACAGTATGTAGAAGTCTAGGAACTATAAATATATATATATATATATACATGTCACAATTACATGTATATATATATATGTGTTCTATGTGTATATATCTATTCTTTCTTTTGTGATTTAAATACTATTCTTTTGGATCCATTATATGTCAGTTTTGCAAGCCTGCGAGAAATTCTCACAAGTCGGATGAAAATCGGATGTTACAAGGTACACACACATGCGACTAAATCGCATCTTTGAAGGAAAATCGGATGCCAGGCGGATGTGTGATGTTTTCATTTTGTTCCGATAATCGACCGACTAAAACGGTCCGATTTTTTGTAGTTATGTCTGACCCCGGCCTTAAACAGCAAACATGTACATGTTGATGTTGCAACAGAATTCCCTATTAACTGTTACCATTACCTCCACAGAAATCCCCACTGCCCAGGACCTGTTGGCATCACACAGGCAGCTGATGGCAGCAATGCATGACCACGGGGTGATGCTGGAGAGGTTTGTGGCTGGCCTCTCTAGGGAGGGCAGTCATTAATTTTTTTTGTTTTTTATTAGTATTTGTATTATTTTATTGTTTTTTTTTTATTTTTTGCTAACATAAAAAAAATATATGAAAAAAATATATATTATATATTTGAAGTTTATATATGTAATCGAGCGGTATTATTTTTTATTATAAGGTTTTAGCGCTAGTGTGACCAGGGCCTTTAAAAGAAATGTTCATTTTTGAAATTTTTTTCACTTTATTTTTTTACCAATGCTGGAACTCCTATAACTGCTGGTACTCCTATGACCCCGTGTGTGACAAGTAGAAACAAGTAGATGGAATAAAAATCCAACATTTTAATAGTTGTCAAAATATTGTTGACATCAATAACAAACATAAGAATAAAAGACCACAATTCAGTAGATAAATAAGATGTTTATTAAAAAAGTGTAACAATGTAAAAAAAATATACACAACAAAAAACTTTAGAAAAAATTTAAAAAACTACAGCTGCTGGTAACATGTCTCGTTGCCATTACCACGTTGCCTCAGCGGTGTATAAAAATAAGGTGGAGCAACAACGTTTTGGTTCGGCGGATTTATCCCAATTGGGCTCGGCACATGATTGTGCGGCCATGAGTACTCCGGGTAGTGCGGTCAGGCCGTGACAACAGACGTGTTATTAAGGTTTCCTAATGTTGCTTGACTCAAGACCTCAAGCTTGAGTCTCTCAGCATGAACCCGCTCTCATTAGCATAGTATGCAAACCCTGTGATTTTTGGTTGGTCTTTTTCCGCCGTAAGGACTTTTTTGGCTATTTCAATCAATTCTGGAGTAGCCGAGGTGGGAGCCTTCCTTTTTCTGCCAGAAAATGTAAGTCGGCTCCGCACAGATGAGGATGGTGGCTCAACTACTTTGTCCTCTTGGACCAACGCCATGCTGTTTTCTTCAGTCGGAGGTGTGGAGACAGCCTCTTCTGTGTCCTGCATGAACAAAAAACGAATGTTAAATCACAAAGAAAAAGAAATTTATCTTCACACTATAACACCCAAATACAGCAAAAATGTGAAAACCGGACTTGTAAATGGATAGGCCTCAACTGTTGAGCTAGATAAATTATCAGTACATGAAGGGATAAATTCAGCCCTTTTATCTACATTTCACAATTATATTTTTAATTTGAAGTCCACTTTGGCATGTACATTAAAATGTGTTTCAATACAAAGGTACTTACATGTACAACAGGGGAGTCTGGCTGGATCACTGGGTCTGGTGCCAACATGGCAGTTGCTTGTCTGGGTACTTCTTGGTCCCTTGTGAAAGAAAATAGCTCAAAGTACCACAATTTGGGGACATAAACATCTTCGGACCCGGCTCCAGACTTGGTAGAATTCTGTACTTTATTTAATTCCTTTTTGTAAACTGTGCAGAGGGCCTGAATCCGTTTTTTGACCGATGACTCATCCGCTGGTTCATCGGGATATCGGTTTTTGCAAAGCTCCACCAGTTTTTGGTGCGCCTCCTTCTTTTTCAGCCTGTTGCTGTAATCCGCCGACTTTATTTTCCACAGGCAAGGCATCGAGCGGTACATCTCAATGAATTCCCGCAGAAATTCATACTTATCGGCCATCTGTAATAACAAAAAGGATTATGTGAGAACGGCAGAATGGTTAAATAAAATGCTTACATAGCCTACAACATAGAACACAGCAGGGATCATAAAATGGTGGTGGTGGGCGCAGCAGGAGAAAACAATGGCAGACCAAACTAAAAATCATAGATGGACAACTACGGTAAAAACAGTAGGGATCATAAAATGGTGGTGGTGGGCGCGCCAGAACAAAACAATGGCAGACGAAAATAAAAAATTGATGGACGACAACGGTTAACAACAGCTGGGATCTTAAAATAGATCTGTAAAATTAAATTTAAAAAAATTAAAAATTAAATGTGACAAAAAAACTACCTACCTTACAAGGCGTTTGTGATCCTGAAAAAAAATAAATCCGCGGGAAACGCAATAGCGGCACAAACTGGATCGCAGAAATAAAAACAATTTCAATAACGGCACAGACTGGATCGCAGCAAACGCAATATTGGCACAGACTGGATCGCAGTTGCTGCAAAGAAGGCTAGCAGGACGCACTGGAACGATGCTGGAGATTCGAATGAACCGCTTCCTCTCGAGAGCAATGGAAAGGAGCACTAATACGTCGTCTTTTATGACGCGGTCATCCAATCACAAAGCGAGAGAGCTGTGACATAAACAGTCATGACATATAGTGACCACCAATCTGTGCTGAGGGACGTGGAAAAGGTTGCGCTCAATCACGCCTATCGAGGTCATGATCTTTAACAATACATGCTGTGTGAAACGTCCTAACGACCGCCGAAGTCGTTATACAGATCGCTGATCGCTGATGTGTTGTTGATGAGATCTTCCTGTTTGGAAGCTACTAGCGACCTTATAGCGATCACACCAACAATCTCGTCAGCTTGTGTCGTTGTCGTGATCGCTGGTGCGATCGCTAAGTGTGGCATACCCTTTAGGCATAGTGATCTGGAGTCTTTCTGAAAGAGGTGTGAATTGTATCCATGCAGTAAGTCATAAATCCAGGTGTCAAATTGAGTCCTTTTGTCAAATAATTGAACATCTTTATCAGTTTGAATTGCCAAATTTGTCTCTCTCTCTCTCTTCTTTGGTCAATATGGTCACGTGAGGGCTTGCTTTTTATGGGAGAAGTTGTACTTTTGAATGGTACCATTGGTTTTAACATATTTTGTACTGGAAAATGAACAAAAAAAAATTCAAGTGCGGTGAAATTGCAATTCCACAGTGGTTTCTTTTTTTTTTTTTTTTTTACCATATTCACTAAATGCTAAAACTGACTTGCTTATATGATTCTCCATGTCATTACGAGTTCATAGACACCAAACATGTCTAGGGTCTTTTTTACTGAAGTGGTGAATAAAAAAATCAAAAATTTTAGAAAAAAAAATGGCGCCATTTTCAGAGAACTGTAGCGCTTCCACTTTTCGTGATCTGGGGTTGGGTGAGGGCTTATTTTTTGCACACTGAGCTGACGTTTTTATTGATACCATCTTGTTGTAGATATGATCTTTTGTTCGCCCGTTATTGAATTTTATTTCAATGTAGCGGAGAACAAAAAAGAGTAATTCTGACGTTTTTAATTTTTTTTCTTGTTACGCCATTTAGCAATCGGGTTAATTCTTTTTTTATTTTGATAAATCAGGCAATTCTGAAAGCGTCAATGCCAAATATGTGTATATTTGATTTTTTTTATCGTTTTATTTTGAATGAGACGTAAGGTGGTTGATTTGAACTTTTAAATTTTTTTAATATATTTAAAAACTTTTTTTACTTTTTGTATGCTTCAATAGTCTCCATGGGAGACTAGAAGCTGCACTACTTTGATATCCTCTGCTACACACAGGCGATGATGTGTGTAGCAAAATGCTCACTTGCTATGAGTGCCGACCACCGTGCGACACTCATAGCAATCCAGCAATGACAACCTCTTGATGTCATGCCGAACCATCAATGAGGAGGTCACCTATGGACAGGATTTATGACGCGTTTTCAGTAAGCGCGAGTTAAATGCCACTGTCAGAAATTGACAGCGGCATTTAGCTAATTAACAGCTGTGGATGGATCGCGGATTCCCCTGCGGCTGTTGCAGGAACTTGTCAGCTGTATATATCAGCTCACATGAAAGCTACAAATGGATAAAATGACAAAAAAAGGCTCACAGATATTAAATCACACCGCCTAGTGGGAGCCATGTATGAAGGACTACTCTTATAGACCTATCGTCAAATACAAAGATACAAAGGGGGAGATGTACACATCACAAAAAAATTAAAATTGGTCCATATGTATATAAAAGATAAATCTTTATTACAAAAAAATCACAAACAGATATATAAAGTAAAGGGCAAAGACAGTATACAGCAAATACCAGCACGGATGACCAAGCAGCCTGGGAAGAGGAGGCGCCCTGACCCTGGAATACCTGGTCATAATGGAACAGTGTCCTATCTAGAGGTGGGGGAAGTGGTGCATACAATAAAAAGGAGTATAATGCCCTTAATAGTATATGGTTACTGCATACTGCTAACGTCAGCATTCATTTAAAATAAGCTCTGAGACAGATTCTCAGGAAGATCAGTATTCAGCCCATAGATCTTAACAACTCATTTACCAATAAAAAAATATGTGGATTTCTTTGGATCAAGAAATTAGCAGATATCAAGGTATCATTCATTTTATTCAACTTTTTATGACCTGGTTGTCCATATAGATGGTTTAGGAGAGTTGATTCCACTGACAGCTTCCCTTTTGTAATGGAACCTAATTGTAATTAATTTACCCCAAAATGATTTTAAGCACAAAATGCATGCTTTTAAGTAAAAAAAGAGAAAATTGTCTCCAATGATGGCTACACTTTCAATAAAACATTTGGTAGAAATTAGAGGATCAGGTAAAGTTTGAATTTGCTTGTTTTTGTACGGCTTTTCCAAGCAAATTCAAATCATAGAGAAGTTCCTCTCCACAAATTTACTGTCACTTATTATTGTCTAGGGTCTGTACAGACACCAGAGCATATTAAACATAATGTGTAAAAAATAAAACAAAGCATTGTTATGCTTACCTTACACTCACCTCCGTGGCCGCGGCACTACTCACGGCTTCCCATACTGTTCTGGCAGCATCTGTTGATCTTGATCCCCCACCGCTCGCACTGGAATCCCTTTGTCTTTCACACTTAGTTGGCACATCATGCTTCAATGTCATGTGACCTTCAGTGTGCATATGTAGAACCGTGACAGGCCTCATAAAAAAAACAGAAATCTCCACTCAGCGTGACAGGCCCAGGGATTTTTGGGCAAGCAATGGGGTATCAGAAGATGTGGTGAGGATTGGATGGATGCAGCGTCGTACTGGAAGACCTTGGACCCCCCAGAGAAAATCATTCTTGGGGCCCACTATGTAGCTACATAGAAATAAATACAAGACCACCAATTGTGCAGTAAAACACACTAATATCAGGGTATAATATAAGGTAGTACATGTCTTAATTATGTAGCAGGAGTTGGGGTAGCCTCCCACATAGATTATAAAGCAGCCCCCTCATAGGGGATAATGTTGCCCCCCTCATAGAGGATAATGCTGCCCCCCTCATAGGGTATAATGCTATATATATATGTATATATATATAGATAGATATAGATAGATACCATAAATACTCGAGTATAAGCCGACCCCCCTAATTTTGCCACAAAAAACTGGGAAAACTTATCGACTCGAGTATAAGCCTAGGGTGGAAAATGAGATTATGCCCCACAAGATGCTCCATAGATTGTGTCCCATATGCTGCCCATGTATTATGCCCCCATAGATGCTCCATAGATTGTGCCCCCATAGATGCTCCATAGTTTATGCCCCCATAGATGCTCCATAGATTATGCCCCCATAGATTATACCCCCATAGATTATGCCCCCATAGATGCTTCATAGATTATGCCCCCATAGATTATGCCCCCATAGATTATGCCCCCATAGATGCTCCATAGATTATGCCCTGTTATGTTTTGGTAGCTGAGGAAAGCAGGCAAAAACGGCAATACACCAGAGAGGTTGGGATCTACTGGATTGCAGTACCCTGACTAACCACCACAACTAAAGGCAGCCGTGGAGCGTTCCTACGTTGGTCCTAGATGCATCGTCACAGCCTGAGAGGCTAACTACACCTAAAGATAGAAAGAGGAAAGCTATCTGCCCCGGAGCAGATCCCCAAAGAACATAGGAAGCCCCCAAACATGTAATGGCGGTTAGACAAGAGGAAATACAGACACAGACAGAAAATAGTATGAGCAAACGCTGGGGCCCAATCTGCCTGGACAGAAAAGGATAGGAAGGATACTTACTGCAATCCAAAAAAACCCTAAAAAAAGCCAACGCTACTAATTGCAAAAACACCTGAGATCACACGACCTCTACCACCTAAATTAGATCTCTGGTGTAACAAAACAAAGCCGCAGCCACAGAAAAAACTGGAAAAGGCAAATGAACAAACAACAGTGGCTCCAGAGGAACCGAGAGACGCCCAAGCCCCCCGAGGAGGGGAACCTGGCCAACCTCACAGAAATGCAGAGAAAATTGCAAATGGCAAGCACAAAAACAAAAAACTGAAAATATCTTATCTGAGAACAGGAGAAGAGGCAAGACTCAGCAAGCTTCCAAGTGAACCAGGAAACAACGTTGAGGCAAGAACAATTGATCACCGGCAACCATGATGGGGGAAACCTCCCTTATATCCAGCCAGTCCGTGATCCCTGATTGCCAATCCTCATTGAATGGTTCAGTACCGTTTGTAACCACCAGAGGGAGCTTCTGCTCAGAATTCATTTCTAAAACATTCATAACAATGCCCCCATAGATGCTCCTTAGATTATGCCCCCATAGAAGCTCCTTAGATTATGCCCCCATAGAAGCTCCATAGATTGTGCCCCCATAGATGCTCAATAGATTGTGCCCCCATAGATTATGCCCCTATAGATACTCCATAGATTATGCCCCCATAAATGCTCCTTAGATTATGCCCCCATAGAAACTCTATAGATTATGCCCCCATAGATGCTCCATAGATTATTCCCCCATAGATTATGCCCCCATAGATGCTCCATAGATTATGCCCCCATAGATTATGCCCCCATAGATTATGCCCCCATTAATGCTCCATAGATTATGCCCCCATAGAAGCTCCTTAGATTATGCCCCCATAGAAGCTCCATAGAATATGCCCCCATAGAAGCTCCATAGATTATGCCCCCATAGATGTCTCATGTATTATGCCCCATAGATGATCCTTAGATTATGCCGCCATAGATGCTCCTTAGCTTATGCCCCCATAGAAGCTCCATAGATTGTGCCCCTATAGATGCTCCATAGATTGTGCCCCTATAAATGCTCCTTAGATTATGCCCCCATAGAAGCTCCATAGATTATACCCCCATAGATGCCCCACAGATTATGCCCCCATAGATTATGCCCCCATAGATTATGCCCCCATAGATGCTCCACAGATTATGCCCCCATAGATTATGCCACCATAGATGCTCCACAGACTGTGCCCCCATAGACGCTGCATTTTATAGGCCCCTTTATGCTGCCGCAGCTGCTGCACCAACAACAAAAAAAGACATACTCACCTCTCGTCGCTGGGAGCCAGGTGCTGGTGTCCTGAGCAGGCAGGGACACCGGCGCGCTATGGGGGACAGGTGCCGGTGTCACCGCTGGCTCAGGGCCCCGGCACCTGAGAGATTTACCTGTCACCCGCTCCACCACTGTGCGCCGCTGTCTTCGGGTCCTCCGGCAGTGAATGCTCAGGCAGAGGGCATGGCGCACACTAACCACGTCATGGCGCCCTCTCCCTGAACATCGCAGCAAGAGGACCCGAGGACACAGCGGCGCTGCGGCGGAACGGGACAGGTAAGTAATGATATTCACTGCTTCCCACGCCCATGTGGGCATGGGAAGCAGTGAATATTCATTTCTCTTTAGCAGCGGGGACAGGGGCTCCTGCCTCCTGTCACCCACTGCTGCTCCGCTGGCACGGGGCCCCATGGCAGCTGCATGGTGTGCCACTATTAGGGACACGCCACCGGCTGGGGGTCCCTGGAGCAGCGGGGGCCCTAGGCAACTGGCCCCTGTATGCCAGCAGGTGCCAGGGCCCCCTAGATGCCAGGGCCCACCGGAGAATCCTCCGGTTCTCCGGTGGGCCAGTCCGACCCTGGATGGATGGGACCGGACCATATCGGAGGGACCGGGGACGTGAGCAGTAGGGTGACTGTAAGGATTTTTTTTGCATGCTTATGGTAGCACTTTCTGATTTTCCTGAATCTTCGTGAAAGCAAGTTTAACACATTTCTACCATTTGACTTACTATCCCATCCATGTTACCTGGGCCTTAATTCCCAGGGATGGGATAGTACGTCATATGCTATTACAAGCAATCGGATGCGCTCACTGGGTGAGCGCCGCCGATCGTGGCCAGGTGTCAGCTGATTCTCACAGCTGACACCCGGCACTAAGTGCCAGTAGCGGTCACGGACCGCTCTTGGCACTTTAACCCCCATCACAAAGCAATCAAAGATGATCGCAGCGTTTCGGCGGCTGCAGAGGGGCTGACAGCCCCTCTGCTTTTGAATCGGATACCCTGCAGCATGACGCGTGGTCACGATCGTTTCCATGGAGACCCGGATGTTGTCACAACAACATCCTGGTCTCCAGGTCAAAGAGACTTCCTGACATGCGCAGTGCATGTCAGGAAGTTTCAGAGGTCATGCACAGAAGCTGCAGCGCTGCAAGCTGTTATAGCATGCAGATGCTGCTTCATCTGCATGCTATAGAAGTGATCAGCCTGCAAAAAATGAGTGTCCCATAGTGGAACAATGTGTAAAAATAAGAATTAAATAAAAAAATGTTTTTTAAATAATTGTTAAAATATTTTAAAAAATAATAAAAATAATAAAAAATCAATAATTATTTTATCAATAAATAAATATTTCAGTGAAAAAAATCTAAATAATAAAAGTACACATATTTAGTATCTATTTATTTAGTGTTTAGTATTTAGTATGTCCTTAACGACCCGATCTATAAAACTGTCCACTAGTTAACCCCTTTAGTGAGCACCATAAAAAAGGCAAAAAAACAATGCTTACTCATAATACTGGCAAACAAAAAGTGGAATAACACGCAATCAAAAAGATGTATATAAATAAACATGGTACCGCTGAAAACATCATCTTGTCCCACAAAAAACAAGCCCCCGTACAGTGTCATCAGTGAAAACATAAAAAGTTATAGCGCGGCCGATCGAGGCAGGGTGTCAGCTGATTATCACAGCTGACACCCGGCACTATGTGCCAGGAGCGGTTACGGACCTCTCCCAGGACATTAACCCCTGGCACACATGATTGCGGTGTACCGGAGGCACAAGGGAGCATCGTGCAGGGAGGGGGCTCCCTGTGTGCTCCCCTGAGACACTCAGAACAGCGCGATGTGACCGCGCTCTTCTGAAGGCCTCTTCACTGCAGGACCCGGATCCAAGATGGCCGCTGAGTCCTGCAGAGAGGCGGCTTCCTCAGCGCCTGCTGAGAGCAGGCGCTGAGGAAGCCTGCAGCACTGCCTGTGAGATCGCTGGTCTCACAGAGTGCTGTGCACACTGTGAGACCAGCGATCTGATCCTATACTGTAATGTCCCACCGTGGGACAAAGTAAAAAAGTTCAAAAAATAAAAATAACAAGTGTAAAAAAAAAATTCCAAAATAAAGAAAAAAAAATATTCCCCAATAAATTCAATTCTTCCTGTAAAATAAAAAAAACAAACCAATAAAAGTACACATATTTGGTATCACCACGTCCGTAATGACCCTCCCTAAATAACTTTTCCACTAGTTAACCCCTTTAGTGAACCCCTTAAAAAAAAAAAAAAAAGCAAAAAATCAATGCTTTATCATCATACCACCGAACAAAAAGTGGAATTACACGCGATCAAAAAGACCGATATAAATAAACATGGTACCGCTGAAAATGTCATCTTGTCCCACAAAAAATGAGCCACCATACAACATATTCAGCGAAAAAGTAAAAAAGTTATAGCTCGCAGAATAAAGCAATGCAAAAATAATTATTTTTTAAATAAAATTGTTTTTATTGTATAAAAGTGCCAAAACATAAAAAAATTATATAAATGCGGTTTCGCTGTAATCGTACTAACCCGAAGAATAAAACTGCTTTATCACTTTTAAAACATGAGGAATGGTATAAACGCCCCCCCAAAAGAAATTCATGAATTGCTGATTTTTGTTCATTCTAACCTTCCAAAAATCGAAATAAAAAGCGATCAAAAAATGTCACATGCTTAAAAATGGTACCAATAAAATCGACAACTAATACCGCAAAAAATAACACCTCACATGACTCTGTGGGCCAAAATATGCAAAAATTATAGCTCTCAAAATGTGGTGATGCAAAAACTATTTTTTGCAGTAAAAACTGTCTTTTAGCGTGACAGCTGCCAATCATAAAAACCCGCTACAAATAGTAAATCAAACCCCCCTTTATCACCCCCTTAGTTAGGAAAAAAAAATAAAATAAAAAAAATGTATTTATTTCCATTTTCCCATTAGGGTTAGGGTTAGGGTTGGCCTAAAGTTAGGGTTACGCCTAAAATTAGGATTAGGGTTAGAGTTGGGATTAGGGATAGTTGTGTGTTAGGGTTAGGTTTGTGGTTAGGATTATGGTTAGGGTTGGGAATAGGGTTAGGGGTGTGTTGGGGTTAGGGTTGGAGTTAGAATTGGGGGGTTTCCACTGTTTAGGCACATCAGGGGCTCTCCAAATGTGACATGGCGTCTGATCTCAATTCCAGCAATTCTGCGTTGAAAAAGTCAAATGGTGCTCCTTCAATTCTGAGCTCTGCCATGCGCCCAAACAGTAGTTTACCCCCACATATGGGATATCAGCATACTCAGGACAAATTGCACAATAACTCTTGGGGTCCAATTTCTTCTGTTACACTTGGTAAAATAAAAATTTGCGGGCGAAAATATCATTTTTGTAAAAAAAAAGGATTTTTTTGTTTTTACGGCTGTACGTTATAAATTTCTGTGAAGCACTTGGGGCTTCATAGCGCTCACCACACATCTAGATAAGTTCCTTGTTGGGTCTATTTTCCAAAATGGGGTCACATGTGGGGGTTTCCACTGTTTAGGCACATCAGGGGCTCTCCAAATGCGACATGATGCCCGCAGACCATTCCATCAAGGTCTGCAATCCAAAACGTCAATACTTCCCTTCCGAGCCCCGACGTGTGCTCATACAGTAGTTTTCTCCCACATATTGGGTATCAGCATACTCAGGACAAATTGGACAACAACTTTTGGGGTCCAATTTCTCCTGTTACCTTTGTGAAAATAAAATATTGGAGGCGAAAAAAATCATTTTTGGAAAAAAAAAGATTTTTAATTTTACGGCTGTACGTTATAAACTTCTGTGAAGCACTTCGGGGTTCAAAGTACTCACCACACATCTAGATAAGTTCCTTGGGGGGTCTATTTTCCAAAATGGGGTCACTTGTGGGGGGTTTCCACTGTTTAGGCACATCAGTGGCTCTCCAAACACAACATGACTCCAGCAGATCATTCCATCAAAGTCTGCAATCCAAAACATCACTACTTCCCTTCCCAGCCCTGACGTGTGCCCATACAGTAGTTTTCTCCTCCATATGGGGTATCTGCATACTCAGGACAAATTGAACAAAAACTTTTGGGGTCCAATTTCTCCTGTTACCCTTGGGAAAACAAAAAGTTGGAGACTAAAAGATCATGTTTGTGGAAAAAATATGATTTTTTTTATTTTCATGCTCGGCCGTTATAAACTTTAGTGAAACACCTGGCGGTTTAAAGTTCTCACCACACATCTATATAAGTTCCTTGAGGGGTCTGGTTTCCAAAATGGTGTCCTTTGTGGGGGGTTTACACTGTTTAGGCACATCAGGAGCTCTCCAAACATGACATGGCGTCCAGCCAATTCTGCGTTGAAAAAGTCAAACGGCGCTCCTTCCCTTCTGAGCTCTGCTATACACCCAAACAGTGGTTTACCCCCACATATGGGGTATCAGCGTACTCAGGACAAATTGCACAATATCTTTTGGGGTCTTGTTACCCTTGGGAAAATAAAAATTTGAATTTTTATGCCGTTAAATCAGAGAGTTATATCGCACAAAATAGTTACTAAATAAAATTAAAATTTTTAACAAATAAATTTTTGCCATATTTCCGTTTTTTTCATAAATAAACGCATGTTATATCGAAGAAATTTTACCACTATCATGAAGTAAAAGATGTCAGGAGAAAACTTTCTCAGAATCTCCAAGATCCGTTGAAGCGTTCCAGAGTTATAATCTCATGAAAGGACAGTGGTCAGAATTGTAAAAATTGGCCCGGTCATTAACATGCAATCAACCCTCGGGCGTAAAGGGGTTAAAAAATCCACATTTTGGTAAATTCAGATTTTTGTCAAATGCAATTAGGGTTCAATTCCACTCAATTTTTTTCACTCACCTCTAGCAGCTGGATGACATAAGTAGGGGACGCGCACTCTGTGTCTCTCTCCTCTAGCTAAAAGAGAATGTCGTAAGAAAGAATTAGCTGACTTCCTGGGTTTTCAAAAGCCCAGCTTCCATCTAGAAAGAAAATTGTTTTTTTTATTAAATAAAAAAAAAACTTTAAATCTTCATGGACATTTAATATTAAAATATTTTTTTTTTTATATAATATGTGAATGTCAATTAGATTAGCAACATAATCCATTAATTATTGAATATACCATAATCCAGGATGTGTAAATGGAATGTTGTGTATGAAGCATAGTAGTACTCCACTTTGTCCACTGGATGTCATTGTTATGCCACTATAGACTGGTGGTTTTGCAGGCAGCGTGATATCCACCACACTGTGCTTTAATTTAATGTGTGAAAAAAGCAAAAATATTATAACCATCCATATGTCCATACTTATAATACGGAACACATTTCATTTTCAAGAATAGGCAGAATCTGACAAATTGTGGACAGCCGTGACTGATTCATCAACTAATTTATCTGTCTTTAGAGCCAGTCAGATAAACAGACATTCCATCAATATTAAGCATTTCCAATTATTTTATTAGCAAACAATTATTAATTGGCTTTCCCTTATCTTCATTTTCCTTTGTTTATTCTTCATCCATTTTTCATTAAGATAAATACACATAAAATTGTTGGATCTGAACTGTTAACTCTCTTTTAACAATATTTTTTAGCACACAGTAAATGTGAGGTGAATAGCTATTCGGTGGATTGTAGTAATAAAACGGTAAAATGGAGGGGAGGGGGATCACGTCTTAACCCATGTCATCTGTTTCCCTCTGCTTTTTAGGCAAAGTTATTTCATTATGATACTCAGATGAATTATAAACCTCCTATACAATTCCATTGGCTGGATTCCTGTATGGTCTTGATGCCATATATCTGCAATATAAAGAAATGTACGTGACTCTATTATGTACGTTAAGGACTATAAACTACATACATTTCGCTGCTCTTCAAATGGTGCTATGTGAAGTGCATAGTTTGATTCAATTTTACTGTGACCATACAGCAAGTGGAAAAATTATGAAAATTGAGAGCCGTCAGTGGTTGATACCTTTTAATGGCTAACTGAAAAGATGGCAACAAATTGAAAGCTTTTGAGACTACTCAGGTCTCTTCATCAGGCATTGATTAATACAAAATCTGATGAATCACATATTTATGCACAACACAGAACAGAAACAATGCAATAGATAAGACAAGTGACGTGAAGCAGAACTATCATTATGGGAGAGTGATAGACAGTTATGGCCATAAATATTGGAACAGTTCATAGATAAGAAGAAGTGAAAGTTTTATTGTCCTCTGATTATGGTCTGGTTCTGTGTTGTGATGCCCCACAAGGTTTTAGGAGCAAATTCCTTAATTAATAATAATAACAATAATTTCATTTCTATAGCGCTGACATGTTCCCAGCACTTTACATTTTCGAGGGGACTTGTACAGACAATAGACATTACATAACAATAGACACATAGATCAAAACAGATACCAATAGGAATGAGGGCCCTGCTCGCAAGCTTACAATCTATGAGGAAAAGGGGAGACACGGAAGGTAGATAGTAACCAATGCTTTCATTGTTCGAACCAGCCAAAGTGTAAGAATCGAGTGTTCATGTAATGCTGCATGAACCGGTTATCAGCTTAAGTATGTAACAATGGAGACACAGAGGGCTATTAAATGCATTAAGCATGTGTGAGCGTAATGCGAGGAACCTGGTTAGGCCGGCGTCAGACACAACTACAAAAAATCGGACCGTTTTAGTCGGTCGATTATCGGAACAAAATGAAAACATCACACATCCTTCTGGCATCCGATTTTCCTTCAAAGATGCGATTTAGTCGCATGTGTGTGTACCTCGTAACATCCGATTTTCATCCGACTTGCGAGAATTTCTCGCAGGCTTGCAAAACTGACATATAATGGATCCAAAAGAATAGTATTTAAATCACAAAAGAAAGAATAGATATATACACATAGAACACATATATATATACATGTAATTTTGACATATATATATATATATTTATAGTTCCTAGACTTCTACATACTGTAATAGCCGCTAATTCAATTGCCGGCTTTTGTGAAATCACAGAAGCTGACATGAAATGATACATTGTTTAGACACAGTTAACCATGTAATTTCCTGTATTTTGATATTGGTTTGAACTTACAATTACATAAGTATATGTGTGAAAATTTCAGACATGTAGGGGTTAATTAAAGGTGTAAATTCGTTGAAAAAAAATGCGTGGGCTCACGCTGTATTTTCTCCACCAGACAGACAAAGCAAGCGAGTGGGGGCAGATAATAATAGCCTAGGAGGGTACATTTTTTTGTGCCCCCCCTGGCTACTAACATCTGCCCCAGACACCCCAGAAAGGGCAAATCTCTAATTAGATTTGCCCTTTCTGGCACTATGCCCGTCTATTCCCATTGCCCTGTAGCGGTGGCGAATGGGTTAATAAGGGGTTAAAATGACCTTGCAATTGAAAGGTCACTTTAAGCCAGGTTAATAATTGAGAGCTGTCAATTAGACAACTATCAATTATTAATCCTATTGTATGAAAGAAAAATCAAACACACACATTTTAATAAAAAAGAAGTTTAATGAAATAATCACACAGTTTTTGACCATATTTTATTTTCCTGCTAAAACCATTTCCTGTAATAAAAATAAAATAAAAAAGCAAAATTATTCTTACCAATCCGATGTACAGTCAGGTCCCACGGTGTAATCCATCAGAAAGGGTTAACAGGTTACAGCTCACAGAGAGCTAATGCTGTCTGCTGAGCTCTTACCCCCGAATGAATAACTTACTCTCCCAGCGAAAGGAGAGGAATAGATTCATGAATGAAGCTTAATTGATTTATTGCCACTTTTACTTGAGTGACCTGACCTAAGGTGAAAGTGGGATACAATCAATTAAGCTTCATTCATTAATCACATCCTCTCCTGTCGGCAGGAGATAAGCTCATTCATTCAGGAGCTATCAGATGAGCACGCAGCATTAGTTGCGCTGCCTAGCTGATTGCTAGTTAACCCTTTGTGAAGGATTACATAGTGGGACGTGACAGATCGCCAGATAGGTAAGAATAATGTTGTTTTATTATTTTATATTTATTTTAGGAGATCAAGGGCGTCGCACGGATTAAGAGTAAAATAAAAGATGGTCAAAAAAATGTGTTTTTATTTCATTAAAATAATTTATTCTTAAAGTGTGTGTGTTTTTTTATTTACTTCAATAGTATTAATAATTGATAGTTGTCTAATTGACAGCTCTCAATTATTAACCTGGCTTACAGTCACCTTTCAATTGCAAGGTCATTTTAACCCCTTATTAACCCATTCGCCACCGCTACAGGGCAATGGTAATAGACGGGCAAAGTGCCAGAAAGGGCAAATCTAATTAGAGATTTGCCCTTTCTGGGGTGTCTGGGGGCAGATGTTAGTAGCCAGGGGGGGCACAAAAAAATGTACCCTCCCTAGTCTATTATTATCTGCCCCCACTCGCTTGCTTTGTCTGTCTGGTGGAGAAAATACAGCGTGAGCCCACGCATTTTTTTTCAACGAATTTACACCTTTAATTAACCCCTACATGTCTGAAATTTTGCACACATATACTTATGTAATTGTAAGTTCAAACCATATATCAAAATACAGGAAATTACATGGTTAACTGTGTCTAAACAATGTATCATTTCATGTCGGCTTCTGTGATTTCACAAAAGCCGGCAATTGAATTAGCGCCTATTACAGTATGTAGAAGTCTAGGAACTTTAAATATATATATATATACATGTCACAATTACATGTATATATATATATATATATATATATGTGTTCTATGTGTATATATCTATTCTTTCTATTCTTTATTAAAGCTGTCAGTGTGATTTTACAGTATAGCCGGGGATGAATTGCCGGCTTTTCTAAAGGACACCGATGCGATTTCATCGCAAGTCACACGTGCGGTCCGTTTGTAATCCGATTTTTCATCGCTCCCATAGACTTGCATTGGCGATAGTCGACCCACAATCGGTGACAATCGCAGCATGCTGCGATTGCACTCGGACGATTAAAACGGACCACAAAAAAGCGGATACTGGGAGCTGCTCCATAGATTAACATACGGCAGACTGCAATGCGATATTTCATCGTATTGCAGTCGTCCGATTCTGTCGCCAGTGTGACGCCGGCCTTATGGTAAAAGATTTGGAATGGGCAACACAGGGATAGTTAGGTTAATGCGTTGAAACGATAGGCCAGTTTGAACAAATGCGTTTTAGGGCACACTTAAAATTGAGGGGATTGGGGATTAACATGGGTAGTGCATTCCAAAGAATTGGTGCAGCACGTGAAAAGTCTTGGAGACGGGAGTGGGAGGTTCTGTTTATTGAGGATGTTAACCTCAGGTCGTTGGCAGAATGGAGGGCACGGGTAGGGTAGTAGACTGAGACGAGGGAGGAGATGTAGGGTGGTGCTGAGCCGTGGAGTGTTTTGTGGGTGAGGGTAATACGTTTCGTACTGCATTCTGGAGTAAATGGGTAACCAGTGTAATGATTGGCACAAGGTAGAGGCATTGGTGTAACGATTGGTGAGGAATATGATCCTGACTGCAGCATTCAAGACAAATTGGAGAGGGGAGAGTTTGGTAAGAGGGAGACCATTTAGTAGAGAGTTACAATAGTCCAGATGAGAATGAATAAGAGAAGCAGTAAGAGTTTTTGCAGAGTCAAAAGTAAGAAAGGGTCAAATTCTAGAAATGTTTTTGAGGTGCAGATAACAAGAGCGAGCCAGAGATCTGATGTGGGTGGTGAAAAGAAAGCTCGGAATCAAGTATGACCCCAAGACAGCGGGCATGTTTCTGGGGAGTAATGGTGGAACCACACACGGAAATGGCAATGTTGGGCATAGGTACATTAGTAGAGAGAGGAAACACAAGGAGTTCAGTTTTTGACAGGTTCAGTTTCAGATAGAGGGAGGACTTGATGTTAGAGACAGCGGTAAGACAATCACCGGTGTTTTCTAAAAAGGCAGGCGAGATATCAGGAGAAGTGTATAATTGGGTGTCATCAGCATAGAGATGGTACTGGAAACCAAATCTACTGATTGCTTGACCAATAGGGGCAGTATACAAAGAGAAGAGAAGGGGGCCTAGAACCAATCCTTGAGGAACCCCAACAGTAAGGGGAAAATGAGAGGAGGAGGAGCCAGCAAAATATACAGTAAAGTAGTGGTCAGAAAGATAGGAGGAGATCCAGGAGAGAGCGATGTCCTTGAGGACGACGGAGTGGAGCATAGTGAGGAGGAGCTGGTGATCCACAGTGTCGAATGCTGCAGAGAGATCCAAAAGAATTGGCATGGAGTAGTAACTATTAGATTAAACTGTTAGTAGATCATTAGAGACTTCAGTTAGGGCAGTTTCAGTAGAGTGTAAAGAGCGGAAACCAGTGTGAGACAGTGAAGGAATATGTGTTGAATGAGGTGTATATTTCACCTAAGTACTTTGCTGACTGGTATGAGCGAAATGTGTGGCTTTGTAAACCTGGTGGTAAAGAAAGGTCACTACACCTGCCATTCAATACACGCTTGCAGCTCAGACCTGAATCCACTCAGGTGTTGATTAGGAAGCCAGAAGTGGGTGCTTGGGAGCACAGTCAGAGAGCTCGCTTAGTCTGGACACAAGAGGGGTCCAGGCACAGAAGGTGTCTCCAGGAGTTTGAGCTATCTCAGTCTGGGTGCTCGATGTACCCCGGACACAGGAGTAGTCTCTGTGAGAATCCATGCGGATAGCTGCTGAATAGGAGGGGAGCTCTCTCAAGTCTGGACATTGAAGGTGCCTTCAGACACAAGGAGGAGACTTTGTGAACCTCCATGCTGGTAAATGCTGAACATATGTGTTGTTTTGGCCCCGGCTGTTAGAGTCGGGACCCGGATAGATAGGGAAATCTATCTAAGTGTAATTAGTGGCTGGACAAGCCCAGGTCTTATGTTTATGATTTGTTTTTATCTGTTTGCTGTGGACTTTAATAAAGCTGGTTGCGGCCAGTTTTCATCAGAACTGCTGTCTGAATGAACTGTTTCTGTGCCACTTCGTCTACCCGGACGGCGATCTCAGAGCTATATCCCCTGAAAAGCTTACACCAGATTGTAGAGGGTCGAGAAGACAGTTATCTGAGAGATAGCGGATTAGACGGGAGTGGACCAGGCGTTCCAGGAGTTTAGAGATGAAGGGAAAATTAGAGACAGGTCTATAGTTAGCAGCAGAGTTTTATCTTAATTGATGTAAAAAGACATAAATCCATGCGACACATTCATTTCTGCTCTGAGTGTGTCAAAGGTCGTCATAAGTTTATACTCCCAGACCCTTCTGTCTCTCTGAGCTTTGAAATTACCTTTCAATACCAGTAATTTCATGTCTATGGTGCTGTGATCAGGCATAGAAAAAAGTTTTACCACAGGTAGATTCATTCTTTCTTCTCTTATTTTGTGGTGATGAGAATTCCACCTTGTTCTCAGTTTTTGCCTGGTCTCCCCCACATACAGATCCCCAGCTAGACTTTTAGTTAAAATAATTAGGTACACCACATTAGATGTGATGCAGCTGAAAGTACCGGTTTCTTGTAGTCCTGATGTAAATTGGGGACCTTCATCTTGTCCGTGGTCATTATAAATGGACAGGTTTTACATTTTTTCTTGTTGCAAGGAAAGGTTCCTGCAGCTGTTGGAGAGGACAGGGAGCTTCTGACAATGATGCTTCCTAGCTGTTTGAGTATGAACTGCTGACAAAAATGATTAGAATATAAGAATATATATATATATATATGTATGTCCAAAATTGTTTTACAGAATGCATATACACATATATTCTCTGTTGCAGGGGTTCTGTTATGTTTCGGTAGCTGAGGAGTACAGGTAAAAAAGGCAATACACCAGAGCAGTTGGAAACCATGAGATTGCAGTACCCTGACTAACCACCACAACTAGAGGCAGCCGTGGAGCGTTCCTACGTTGGTCCTAGACGCCTCGTCACAGCCTGAGAAACTAACTACACCTAAAGATAGAAAGAGGAAAGCTATCTGCCCCGGAGCAGATCCCCAAAGAACATAGAAAGCCCCCAAACATGTAATGGCGGTTAGACAAGAAGAAATACTGACACAGACAGAAAATAGTATGAGCAAACGTTGGGGCCCAAACTTACTAAATAGAAAAGGATAGGAAGGGCACTTACTGCAATCCCAAAAAACCCTGAAAAGCACCAACTCTACTAATTTCAAAAACACTGAGATCACACGACCTCTACCACCTAAATTAGTTCTCTAGTGTAACCAAAATCAAAACAGCAGCCACTGAAAAAACTGGAAAAAGCAAATGTACAAACATCAGTGGATGAACTGAACTGAGAGGGCAAAAGCCCCCAGAGGGGACCCTGAAGGCCCCCACAGAAGTGCAGGACAAAATGCAAAAATCAAGCACAAAAACAAAAAGAAGAAAATGTCTTAACTGTAAGCAGGAGATTCAGACACGACACAGCAGGCTACCAAGGAAACAGGAATCAAGGATTAAGACCAGAACAATTGATCACCGGCAACCCTGATGGGAAGGCGACTCCCTTATATAAGACCAGTCAGTAACACCTGATTCCCAATCCTCACAATCTTCACTGGACAGTCCAGTACCGTTTGTAACCACCAGAGGGAGCTTCTGCTCAGAACTCATTTCCAGCCTATTCACAACAGTACCCCCCCCCTTGAGGAGGGGTCACCGAACCCTCATTTGAGCAACCAGGTCGGTCAGGATGAGTTCTATGATACGCACGGATGAGTCTCCTAGCATGGATGTCTGAAGCAAACACCCAAGAATTGTCTTCCTGACCATAACCTCTCCATTTAACCAAATACTGGAGTTTCCGTCTAGAAAAACGAGAATTCAATATTTTCTCAACCACATACTCCAGATTGCCCTCAACCAAAACAGGGTCAGGAGGCACAGTAGTAGGAACCACTGGCTCAACAAACCTCTTCAACAAGGACTTGTGGAACACGTTATGGATCTTAAATGTCCCTGGAAGAAGCAAACAAAAGAAACAGGATTAAGAATCTCCATGATCTTATAAGGTCCAATGAACCTAGGCTTAAATTTAGGAGATGCCACTCTCATAGGAATATTTCTTGAGGACAACCAGACCAAGTCCCTCACTTTAAACCGAGGACCATCAGTCCTATGCCGGTTAGCAAACCGCTGGGCCCTCTCCTGAGAGAGGGACAACCTCTCCACTACCTGGTCCCAAATCTGTTGCATACGCTCCACAACAGAGTCAACACCTGGACAGACAGAAGCCTCCGTCTGTCCTGAAGAAAATCGAGGGTGAAACCCAGAATTACAGAAAAATGGAGACATCAAAGTGGCAGAGCTAGCCCTATTATTAAGAGCAAACTCAGCCAAAGGCAAAAAAGAGACCCAGTCATCCTGATCAGCAGACACAAAGCATCTTAGATAAGTCTCCAATGTCTGGTTTGTTCTCTCAGTTTGACCATTGATCTGAGGATGAAACGCCGAGGAGAAAGACAATTGAACACCAATTTTAGAACAAAAGGTCCTCCAAAATCTGGAAACAAACTGGACTCCTCTGTCAGACACAATGTTCTCAGGAATGCCGTGTAAACGAACCACGTGCTGAAGGAACAAAGGCACCAATTCAGAGGAGGAAGGCAACTTAGGTAATGGCACAAGATGTATCACCTTGGAAAACCTATCGCAAATCACCCAGATGACGGTCATTCTCTGAGAAACAGGGAGGTCGGAAATGAAATCCATAGAGATATGGGTCCATGGTCTCTTGGGCACAGGTAATGGCATCAACAAACCACTAGAACGAGAGCAAGGCTTGGAGCGAGAGCAAGTCCCGCAGGACTGCACAAACTCCCTGACATCACGAGACAAGGTAGGCCACCAAAAGACAGACTAACCAAGTCTCTGGTACCAAAAATTCCGGGATGACCGGCCAACGCGGAACAATGAATCTCAGACATTACACTCTTTTTCCACTGGTCCGGGACAAACAATTTCCCAACAGGGCAGCGCTCGGGCTTATCCTCCTGACACCCCTCCAGAGCCAGTCTCAAATTGGGCGAGATGGCGGAAAGAACTAAACCCTCTTTCAAAATAACAGAAGGATCAGATAACTCAGGAGAGTCCGCCAGGAAACTCCTCGAGAGGGCATCCGCCTTAACATTTTTAGTGCCAGGAAGAAATGAAACCACAAAATTAAAACGTGTGAAAAACAAGGCCCACCTGGCCTGTCTAGGATTAAGTCGCTTGGCAGATTCCAGATAAACTAGATTCTTATGGTCCGTAAGGACCACCACCTGATGTTTGGCTCCCTCCAGCCAATGTCTCCACTCTTCAAAAGCCCACTTCATGGCTAATAACTCCCGATTACCCACGTCATAATTACGTTCAGTGGGAGAAAATTTTCGAGAGAAAAAGGCACAAGGGTTACTTTTGGAGGTCTCTGGATCTCTTTGGGACAAAAGGCACCTGCCCCAAATTCAGAGGCATCAACCTCCACCTGAAATGGTAGAGAAACATCAGGCTGCCGTAGAACAGGAGCAGAAGTGAATCTCTGCTTAAGTTCCTGAAATGCAGAGACTGCCTCAGGAGACCAATTCACCACATCAGAACCCTTCTTGGTCAAATCAGTTAATCGTTTAACAATAACAGAGAAATTACCAATAAATTTACGATAAAAATTGGCAAAACCCAAGAATCTTTGAAGAGCCTTTAATGAAGTAGGTTGGACCCAATCACAGATGGCCTGAACTTTGACCGGGTCCATTTCAATAACAGATGGGGGCAAAATGAATCCCAGAAATGAGATCCTCTGAACGCCAAAAATACACTTTGATCCCTTCACATGCAGAGCATTCTCTCTCAAAATCTGGAACACAGTCCGAACATGTTTTACATGAGAGTCCCAGTCATTGGAAAAAATCAAGATATCATCCAAATAAACAATCAGAAATTTATCCACAAAATCCCTCAAAATGTTATTCATGAAGGACTGGAAGACAGAAGGAGCATTAGTGAGCCCAAAGGGCATCACAAGGTACTCAAAATGCCCTTCAGGGGTATTAAATGCCGTCTTCCATTCATCCCCGTGCTTAATGCGAATAAGGTTATATGCCCCCCTGAGGTCAAGCTTGGTAAACCAAGTAGCGTTTTTCACCCTGGAAAACAGATCAGAGATCAAGGGTAACGGATATTGATATTTCACAGTAATATTGTTCAAGAGACGATAATCAATACACGGCCTTAATGAACCATCCTTTTTGGCCACAAAGAAAAAACCGGCACCTAAGGGTGAAGAGGATGGTCTGATATGACCCTTCTCCAATGACTCCTTGATATAAGACCGCATAGCGTCATGTTCAGGTACAGACAAGTTAAAAAGGCGACCTTTAGGGAATTTACTACCAGGCACTAATTCAATAGCGCAGTCATAGCTCCTATGGGGAGGTAAGGATGCAGATTTACTTTCGCTAAACACATCAGAAAAATCAATCAAAAAGTCAGGAACATCCTGAGCCTGGGGGGAGGCAGAAAAAACAGGAGTGTTGGTATTAACACATTGGCAGCCCCAACTGGTAACAGACACAGATTTCCAATCCAAAACAGGATTATGAGACTGTAACCAAGGGAAACCCAGTACGATAATGTCATGCAGATTATACAGAACCAAAAATTTGCAACTCTCCTGATGATCAGGTTCTACCCTCATTATCACCTGAGTAGAGAACTGAGGTTTATTCTCAGCCAAAGGGGTAGAATCGATCCTCAGTAGGGGAATAGACTTCCGTAGGGGTATCAAGGGAAACCCACAACGTTTAGCAAAATCAAAATCCATCAGGTTAATAGCTGCTCCAGAATCAACAAAAGCCTGAGCAGAAAATGAGGACAGAGAGCATATCAGGGTAACAGTTAATAAAAAACTTAGTCTGAACACTACCCAAGACAACATGAGCGAGCAAAATGTCTTCCCCGCTTAGGGCAGACAGAAATAGCATGAGAGGCATCACCACAGTAGAAACATAACCCATTGCGCTTTCGAAACTCATGACGCTGTGCCCCAGAAACCACTCTATCACACTGCATGGATTCAGAAGCAGGTTCACAAGGCAACATTATTCCACGCATACCTTTCCGCTCACGCAAACGTCTGTCAATTTGAATCGCCAATGACATAGAATCATTGAGACCAGAGGGAACAGGAAAACCCACCATAAATCCTTTAAAATTATCTGACAGACCCTTTCCGAAAAAAAGCTGCCAAAGCGTCGTATTCCATTTGGTCAGGACTGCCCACCCACGGAATCTCTGACAGTACAAACCCCCA
>JARQOD010000004.1:238652225-238714469 GCA_033576555.1 Oophaga sylvatica
GGGCCTTTTCTCAGCCAATGAGCAGGGACGCACACTGTGGCAAAGCGATGATATGTGCAGTGGCCGCCACCATCTTAGAGAAGGGCATTGCAGTGATTGGCTTGCTTTGTGTGGTATCACAGTGCCAATAAAAGCCCTCACCGCCGACCGCCATTTTACTTCTGCCGATCTTAGCGTAGGGAGAGGTTGCTGGCGCTAGTTCTCAGTAGGGAGAGCGTTAGGCAGTAAAAAAAACAATAATTCTGTGCTTATGCTGATAGCGATTAGATGTACAGTTAGTGTGCAGTGACAGTGGAGGGAGGATTTTGTTGTGTGCAGCAGCGCTGGTCCTTAGGCTGCCTGCCAGTGACAGGGGAGGAATTGCTTGTGTGGAGCAGCAGAGCTGATTATTAGGCTGCTGTTTGCCAGTGAGAGGGGAGGAATTTATTGTGTGGAGCAGCAAAGCTGATTATTAGGCTGCCTGCCAATGACACGGGAGGAATTTTTTTGCTGTGTGTACACTGCTGTGCTGAGTGCTTTTTAACAAAGCACCTACACAGTACTAATATTATTTTTTTCTGCACAGTTACTGAGCGTTCTTTTTTTCCCACATCATATAGAGCTGCACACTTCTCACACTACCGTGTACCGGCTGGTATCACGGACAAATACATGATGACTATATGTGTGTGACTCCGGAAATATATAAGGAGATTTCAATTTTCCTCTAAACCGTATACAGCTGGTATCTTCTGATACAGTACCATTTTTCTGCCTTTTGTATTATGGTCAAATCCATACTGAGAGAGAGTGTGTGTGTGACTATGGAAATATATACGGAGATTTAAAATTACCCCAACACTGTATACACCTGTACTTTACTGATACAGTACAATTTTTCTGCTTTTCATATTCTGGTGTTATCCATACTGAGCCTGTGACCATGTGTGTTACTCCTGAAATATATACGGAGATTTAAAATTACCCCAACACTGTATACAGCTGTACGCTAGTGATACAGTATACTTTTTCTGCTTTTCATATTCTGGTGTTATCCATACTGAGCCTGTGACCGTGTGTGTTACTCCTGAAATATATGCGGAGATTTAAAATTACCCCAATACTGTATACAGCTGTACGCTAGTGATACAGTACACTTTTTCTGCTTTTCACATTCTGGTGTTATCCATACTGAGACTGTGACCATGTGTGTTACTCCTGAATTATATATGGAGATTTAAAATTACCCCAACACTGTATACAGCTGTACGCTACTGATACAGTACACTTTTTATGCTTTTCATATTCTGGTCTACTCCATACTGAGCCTGTGAGGTTCTGTGTTATTCCTCAAATATACACGGAGATTTAAAATTACACCAACACTGTATACAGCTGTACCCTACTGATACAGTACACTTTTTCTGCTTTTCATATTCTGGTGTTATCCAAACTGAGCCTGTGACCGTGTGTCTAACTCATGAAATAAATACCGAGATTTAAAATTAATCCAGCACTGTATACGACTGTACGCTTCTGATACAGTACACTTTTTTGCTTTTTATATTCTGGTGTAATCCATACTGAGCCTGTGAGAGTCTGTGTCTGTTACTCCGCAAATATATACGGAGATTAAAATTTTTCATCCTCACCGTATACAGCTGTACGCTTCTGATACAGTACCATATAGCTGCTAGTATTTTGGGTACATTTTCACAAACATGAGGAAGTATGGTGGAAGAGGCCGCGGACGTGCCGTGGGGGCCACCTGGTACTGATGGTGGTGTGTGGTGCATCTGCTGGTAGTGCCAAAAGCACAATAGGACCTAAGGCAGGAGGTGTTGAGCCTGCGTCATCGTCTGGCTCCAGAAGGCATTGAAGGCTCCCTTTTCTGGGACTACGTAAACCGCTTTTAAAGCCGGAGCATCAGGAACAGGTTTTGGCTTACATTGCCGAAACAGCCTAATGCTCTATCGCCTCCTCTTCTGAAGGTTCAAAAACTCCAAGCATTGAATCGTCAATGCAGGCTTCTGGTCAGGAACAACCCCTTTCCTTGTGTCCTTCACCCCCACCAAAAGGGAAGGATGCGGCAGGCCACACTTCAGATTACTCCATGGAGCTCTTTTCAAATACCATGCCTGGGTTATCATGTCAAATCCTGAATTCCCCAGTCCAACATGAATCTGACATGAAATGCACTGATGCACAGCCACTGCTATATGATTGTGCTGGTACATTCAACCAGAGCACTACATTGCCCTCACAGTCTACTGAGCCAGAATGTGACCCTGATGAAACTCAGGTGCCCCTTCCTGCATACTATACCACCTTACACGGTGACACAGAGGAAGGTGCAGATGAAATTGAAGAGGAGATGATGACCCAGTTGTTGACCCTGATTGGCATCCAGTGGGGGAAGAGGGTGTCACTGGCAATAGCTCAGAAGAGGAGGATCCGCAGCAGGTATCGACATCGCAGTTGGGGTTATCTGGCAGGCCAGTAGCAGTCCAAAAAGGAATTAAAAAAACAAAAACAGTTGCAGGACAGCTTGGCCAGACGGTCAAATTAGCACAGCGTGCAAGCCCTGAAAATTTATACCATAATAGGAAGAGTCCAGTGTGGGACTTTTTTGACCAAAATCCTATTGATGAGGCAAAGGTTATCTGTAAGAAGTGCAGAAGGACCTTTAGTCGAGGGAAAGATCTCAGAAATTTGAATACCAGTTGCATGCTTAGACATTTAATGAACATGCACTTGCAAGCGTGGACGGACTACAAAACCTCAGGTAGCACATGTGCACCTGCTCTGACTGAAGGTAGATAGCAGCACTCCATCGCTTCGCCCCACTGTAAGCTCACCGGTTGGCAAACCACCAGCAAGAAATGTTGAGGTGTCGTTGCAAGGCTAAAGCAGTCAGGAATCACAATGTTTTTGCAATGAAAGACTGCATCTAGGCCATCACCACCACCACCGTCACCATCACCTACCCACTCTCAGTCCATCATTTCCACCAATAGTTCCACCATATGCAGCTCTCAAGTCCTGCTCACCCTACCAGACACTCTGAATAGGACAAGAAAGTACTCATCCTCTCATCCGCGTACACTGGGTTTGAACGTCTACATTGCCAAACTGATCTCATTAGAGATGATGCCCTTCCGTTTGGTTGAAAGCACAGCGTTCAGAGACCTCAAGGCCTATGCTGTCCCATGCTATGACCTACCCAGTCAGCACTCCTTTTCTAGAAAAGTCATCCCTGCCCTCCACCTGCATGTGAAAAACCGCATTGTCCATGCACTCAAACAATATGAGTGGAAAGGTGCACCTCACAACAGATGCATGCGCCAGTAGGCATGGCCAGGGCCATTATGTGTCCATCACTGCGCACTGGGTTAATGTGGTGGATGCAAGTCCACAGGGACAGCGGCAGTGGGACAGTGCTGCCTAGCCCACAGTATAGGAAATAGTTGGCTGTAGGCGTTCGACCCTCCTCCTCCTCCTCCAGAAGTGAAAGCTCATCAACAGAGTGCAGTCGCACGAGCACTCCATCCGCAACTGCCAGTGTTGCACACGAGGTGTCCCACTATCGAACAGCTAGTGGTAAGCATCAGCAGGCTGTTTTAAAAATGATGTCTTTGGGCATCAACAGACACACCGCGGAGGTACTGGCCGACTACTTGCAACGAGAAACTGAGTCATGGCTGGGCAGTATATATCTTGAGCCAGGCAAGGTAGTCAGTGATAATGGCCGTAATTTTGTGGCGGCCATAGCCCTGGCAAAACTCAGACACATACCTTGCCTTGCTCACACCTTGAAACTGGTGGTGCAGTGCTTCTTAAATATTTATCCGGAGTTAACAGCCCTGCTCCATAAAGTGCGAAGACTGTGCTCGCACATCCTTTGCTCGCTTGCAGACTTCAGTCGTATGCAGAGGCTGCAGCGATCACTCCACCTACCCAAGCACTGACTAATCATAGATGTTGTAACAAGGTGGAACTCCATCATGCACATGGTTGAGAGGCTGTGCGAAAGAGAGCAGGCTGTAATGCATTTATGGGAGGATACACGGGCAGGCAGTTTGAGGGCAGACATGGAGTTGTCGGGTGTGTAGTTGTCAAAGCTGAAAGACCTCTGTAAAGTCCTTCAGTGTTTTGAGGAATGCACACGGCTGGTAAGAGCAGACGACGCCATCAAAAGTATGAGCATCCAACTTATGCGTTTGCTCATGCAAACTTTGACGCACATTAAGGATCAGGCATCTGCAAAGGAAGAGGAGGAAGAGGGAAGCCTTGATGACAGTCAGCCATTGTCTGCTCAGGGAACTGTCCTGGACGAGGTGGAGGAAGAAGAGGAAGAGGAGGAGGAGGAGGGGGATGATTATTTTGGGGAGGAGGATGCTTCTGAGGGGGCAAGAGAAAATGTTGGCTTGCCAAGCTCAGGTCCAGGGTTTGTGCATGACTGGAGGGATGTGGATTTGGCAGAAAGTGCTCCTCCACCCACCACTTGCAGTGCATCACTGACACCTGGAACATTGGCCCACATTTGTGATTATGCCTTGCGGATCCTTAAAAGGGACCCCCGCATTGCCTAAATTATGAAGGATGAATACTACTGGTTGGCCAGCATCCTCAATCCATGCTATAAGGGCAAATTACAGAACATCATGCCACAGGAGAACCTAGAGATAATATTGGCGAACAAACAAGCAAATCTGGTAAACCATTTGTTAGAGGCATTCCCAGCACACAGCAGTGGTGCAGGTTCTACCACGAGCCGTACTGGGCCAAATGGAAGAGGTGTTCGTGGTGCACACAGCCGAAGTGGCATTGGAGACAGGGTTTTCATGACCATGTTGTGGACTGATTTCTCCAGGACAGCACACACGCCTGGTAATAGTGAATCGATAGCAACTGACAGGAGACAGCATTGGTCAACTATGGTTAAAAATTACTTCTCCTCCCCTTTCGATGTTCTCCCTCACCGTCATTCCCCTTTGACTACTGGGCCTGTAAACTGGACACCTTGCCAGAATTGGCACAATATGCCTTTCAGTAGCTCGCTTGCCCTGCTGGTAGTGTGCTATGAGAAAGAGTCTTCAGTCTGCTGGATCAATCCTGACAGAAAGAAGGACCCGTCTGTCAACGCAAAATGTTGATGATCTAACCTTCATTAAAATGAAACATGCATGGGTTGCAAAGGATTTTGTCCCACCTTCCCCTGATGACACATAGGTTGTCAGCAAAATGGCTCGCTTTGTCCTCCTCTTCCTCGGACTTCACCAATTCCTCCATTTGCAGCTGCTTTACGTCCATTATACACCTCAACATATGCCAATTTTGCCACCTCCCTATCTGGGCTGCCCCCCTCCCTCCTCCACCCCCCAACTTTTTATATTCTGGTGTGATCCATACTGAGCCTGTGAGAGCTAGTGTCTGACTCTGGCAAAATATACGGAAAATTACAATTTCCCCAACCCTGTATACAGCTGTCCGCTTCTAATACATTACCCTTTTTCTATTTTTTATATTCTGGTGTGATCAATACTGAGACTGTGAGAACCAGTGTCTGACTCTGGCAAAATTTACGGAGATTTACAATTTCCCCAACCCTGTATACAGCTGTCCGCTTGTAATACATTACCCTTTTTCTACTTTTTATATTCTGGTCTAATCCATACAGAGCCTGTGAACGTCTGTCTGTTACTCCGGAAATAAATACAGAGATTTACAATAACCCCTAGACAGTATGCAGCTGTACGCTTGGGATACAGTACCCTTTTTGGCAGAAAGTCCTCCTCACCCCACCACTCTAAGTGCATCATTGACACCTGTAACATTGGCCCACATGTGTGATTATTTCTTGCGGATCTTTTTATATTCTTGTATAATCCATATTGAGCCTGTGAGCATCATTGTCTGACTCCTGAAATATATACAGCGATTTCCAATATTTTCCCTAGACTATATATACCTTGTATCTGCTGATACAGTACCCCTTTTTCTTCTTTTAATATTATAGTGTAATCCATACTGAGCATGAGAACGTCTATGTCTGCCTCCTGAAATATATAAGGAGATTTCCAATATTTTCACCATGCTATATATACCTGGTATCTGGTGATACAGTACCCCCCTTTTTCAGCTTTTTAGATTACTGTGTAATCCATACTGAGCCTGAGAGCGTCTGTTTATGGCTCCTGAAATATATACGGAGATTTTGAATATTTTCACTATACTATACTGTATATACCTGGTATCTGGTGATACAGTACCCTTTTTCAGCTTTTTATATTGTGGTCTTATCCATACTGACCCTGTGATCGTCTGTCTGTTACTCTGGAAATATATACGAAGATTTAAAAATTACCCCAACACTGTATACAGCTGTACGCTTGTAATACATTACCATTTTTCTACTTTTTATATTCTGGTGTAATCCATACTGAGCCTGAGAGCGTCTGTGTGTGATTCCTGAAATATATACGGAAAATTACAATTGTTCATAAACTGTATACAGCTGTACTGTACGCTTCTGATACAGTAACATATATCTGCTGGTATTTTGGCTACATTTTCACAAAAATGAGGAAGTATGGTGGAAGAGGCCGCGGACGTGGGTGTGGTGGGACAGCTGGTACTGATGGTGGTGGTGGTGCATCTGCTGGAAGTGCCATAAGCACACTAGCACCTAAGGCAGGAGGTGTTGAGCTGGCATCATCGTCTGGCTCATGAAGGCCTGGAAGGCTCCCTTTACTGGGAGTAGGTAAACTGCTTTTAAAGGCGGAGCATCAGGAATAGGTTTTGGCTTACATTGCCGAAACTGCCTCCAGCTCTATCGCCTCCTCTTATGAATTTTCAAAAAGTCATCAGTGCAGGCTCCTGGTCAGGAACAACACCTTTCCTTGTGTGCTTCACCCCCACCAAAAGTGAATGATGCGGAAGCCCATACTTCAGATTACTCCATGGAGCTCTTTTCACATACCATGCCTGGGTTATCAAGTCAAATCCTGAATTCCCCAGTCCAACATGAATCAGAGATGGAGTGCACTGATGCACAGCCACTGCTAGATGATTCTGCTGCTACATTCACCCAGAGCACTACATTTCCCTCACAGTCTACTGAGCCAGAATGTGACCCTGATGAAACTCAGGTGCCCCTTCCTGCATACTATACCACCTTACACAGTGACACAGAGGAAGGTGCAGATGAAATTGAAGAGAAGGTGATGGATGACCCAGTTGTTGACCCGGATTGGCATCCAGTGGGGGAAGATGGTGCCGCTGGCAATAGCTCAGAGGAGGAGGAGGATCCGCAGCATGTATCGACATCGCAGCTGGTGTTATTTGACAGGCCCGTAGCAGTCCAAAAAGGTGTTAAAAAAAAGAGTTGCAGGACAGCTTGGCCAGACTGTCAAATTAGCACAGCATGCAAGCCCTGAAAATGTATACCATAGTAGGAAGAGTCCAGTGTGGCACTTTTTTGACCAAAATCTTATTGATGAGGCAAAGGTTATCTGTAAGAAGTGCGGAAGGACCTTTAGCCAAGGGAAAAATCTATGAAAGTTGAATACCAGTTGCATGCTTAAACATTTAATGAACATGCACTTGCAAGTGTGGACGGACTACAAAACCTTCAAATCCCCCCGTGGGCGACGGCACTGGCACAGGGCCCCTCATAGTACAAACAAGTGTCTCTGATGGTTGGAGGGCCCACTCGCTGTCAGACACACCGGCGTACTATGAGGGGCCCTGTGCAAGTGCAGTCGCCCACGAGTCAGCCCCCCTGCTTGCTCAGGGCCCGAGCACTTGCAATACTTACCTTTCTCTGCTCCACCGCTGTGACGTCTTCCGCGTTTCCTGACAGTGACATTCAGCTTAGAGAGCGTGATAACGTCACGTCTGAACGCCCTCTGCCTAAACAGTCCAAGTGCAGAGAGCTGTAACATGGCGACGCTGAGGAGTCAAGAGTAGAGCAGTGCACAGCAATGAGAGGTATTTAATTTTTTTTAATGTTTGGAGTAATATATGGTGAGCATTATACACTGGAGAATTACATATGGGTGTTAGGGATTGAGTTCCCACTGCTGCACAAGGGGAATCTCGAGCCAGTCCCGCTGCGGTCCCCCATCGGTCTCTGGCCTCAGTGGAGCCTGCTCAGCAGAGACATCGCTCCCATTGTCTCGCCCGGTTTGGTGCTGTGCGGAGGCTTGCTGCTGCCTCTCCTGGTTCCTCTATTGTAACCAGTGCTGGAGCGGGCAGCTCTGGGATTAAGTCCTCTGTTTCTCCATCTGAGCATGCCCAGGGTAAAATCTTCCATTGGAGTTCAGGGGTCACATGCTTTGACACTGCAGCGACTCCCATTGGTCCCTTTCCCGGAAGGTCCTGAAGCTGCTCGAGTTCTGGGGCAGGCTTTCATTGGTTCTTTCTGGAAGGTCCTGCAGTTGTTGCTGCTATAAAAAGCCTGCATAACCGCTCAGCCGCGCGCTAGTATCCAACTTGTTACGTGCTTTGCGCCAGTGTGGTCATGTACGCACGTGTTCAGGGCTCGGCTGAAAGACACCACTAGAATACTGGCTACTCCGGTGAGGAGATGTTGCTTGTGTTCTGATTGCATGACCACAGACTGCAATCTGCTTAGCAGTCATCTGTGTCTCCTGTGAGGCTAACAGGACACAGAGGCTATCACAGCGGCTCTGTGAAGTAACAGAGTCTGCTTATATCACCATAGTGCTACGGCGTTCACATCTGCGACTCTGCGGATAACAGAGTTCGCTCATACCACCTGTTGTGCAATATTACTAGCAGCAGGCTCTGCCTGCATGGTGGACCCCGGGCTGCGAACACACCTCTCCTTTATATCTATTAGGTGCGTTCCACAGGCCCATAACAATGGGGCCCAGCATACAGTTGAAAATTCAAAATGGGCAGATCAGACACTGGAGCAGCATCCTTGGGGCCCATCATATACTGAAGCATTCTAAAAGGGGGAAAACAGACACTGGAGCAGCATTTACGGGGAACATTATACAATGGAGCATTATAAATGGGGCCTATTATATATGGAGCATTATTTTGGCCCATAAGACACTGGAGCATCATCGATGTTGCCCATCATATACTTGAGCATTCTAAATGGGGCAGATCAGACACTGGAGCAGCATGTATGTGGCCCATCATATACTGGAGCATTCTACATGGGGCAGATCAGACACTGGAGCAGCATGCATGGGGCCCATCATATACTGGAGCATTCTAAATGGGGCAGATCAGACACTGGAGCAGCATCGATGGGGCCCATCATATACTGGAGCATTCTAAATGGGGCAGATCAGACACTGGAGCAGCATGCATGGAGCCCATCATATACTGGAGCATTCTAAATGGGGCAGATCAGACACTGGAGCAGAATCGATGGGGCCCATCATATACTGGAGTATTCTACAGTCATGGCCAAAAGTTTTGAGAATGACACAAATATTATATTTTCACATGATCTGCTGCCCTCTGGTTTTTATGTGTGTTTGACAGATGTTTTTATCACAGACAGAAATATAATAATTGCAAACATATGAGTAACAAAAGCTTATATTGACAGTTAGAATGAGTTAATGCAGCAAGTCAATATTTGCAGTGTTGACCCTTCTTCTTCAGGACCTCTGCAATTCTCCCTGGCATGCTCTCAATCAACTTCTGGACCAAATCCTGACTGATAGCAGTCCATTCTTGCATAATCAATGCTTTCATTTTGTCAGAATTTTTAGGTTTTTGTTTGTCCACTCGTCTCTTGATGATTGACCACAAGTTCTCAATGGGATTAAGATCTGGGGAGTTTCCAGGCCATGGACCCAAAATCTCTATGTTTTGTTCCCTGAGCCATTTAGTTATCACCTTTGCTTTATGGCAAGGTGCTCCATCATGCTGGAAAAGGCATTGTTGATCGCCAAACTGCTCTTGGAGGGTTGGGAGAAGTTGCTCTTGGAGGACATTCTGGTACCATTCTTTATTCATGGCTGTGTTTTTAGGCAAGACTGTGAGAGAGCCGATTCCCTTGGCTGAGAAACAACCCCACACATGAATGGTTTCAGGATGCTTAACAGTTGGCATGAGACAAGACTGGTGGTAGCGCTCACCTTGTCTTCTCCAAATGAGGCGTTTTCCTGATGTCCCAAACAATCGAAAAGGGATTCATCAGAGAAAATAACTTTACCCCAGTCCTCAGCAGTCCACTGCCTGTACCTTTTGCAGAATATCAGTCTGTCCATGATGTTTTTTCTGGAGAGAAGTGGCTTCTTTGCTGCCCTCCTTGAGACCAGGCCTTGCTCCAAGAGTCTTCGCCTCACAGTGCGTGCAGATGCACTCACACCTGCCTGCTGCCATTCCTGAGCAAGCTCTGCACTTCTGGTAGCCTGATCCCGCAGCTGAAACACTTTTAAGAGATGGTCCTGGTGCTTGCTGGTCTTTCTTGGGCGCCCTGGAGCCTTTTTGGCAACAATGAACCTCTCTCATTGAAGTTCTTGATGATGCGATAGATTGTTGACTGAGGTGCAATCTTTCTAGCTGTGAAACTCTTCCTTGTTAGGCCATTTTTTGCAATAATGACTGCACATGTTTCTTTAGAGATAACCATGGTTAACAGAAGAGAAACAATGATGCCAAGCACCAGCCTCCTTTTAAAGTGTCCAGTGGTGTCATTGTTACTTAATCATGACATATTGATCTCCAGCCATGTCCTCATCAACACCCACACCTGTGTTAATGGAGCAATCACTGAAAAGAGGTTAGCTGGTCCTTTTAAGGCAGGGCTGCAAAGATGTTGAATTGTGTTTTGGGGGATAAAGTTCATTTTCTAGCCAAATATTGACTTTGCCAGTAATTGCTGTTAAGCTGATCACTTCTTTATAACATTCTGGAGTATATGCAAATTGCCATTAGAAAAAGTGAAGCAGTAGACTTTGTAAAAATTAATATTTGTGTCATTCTCAAAACTTTTGGCCATGACTGTAAATGGGGCAGATCAGACACTGGAGCAGCATGCATGGGGCCCATCATATACTGGAGCATTCTAAATGGGGCAGATCAGACACTGGAGAAGCATGCATTGGGCCCATCATATACTGGAGCATTCTAAATGGGGAAGATCAGACACTGGAGCAGCATCCATGGGGCCCATCACATACTGGAGCATTCTAAAAGGGGAAAACAGACACTGGAGCAGCATTTATGGGGACCATTATACAATGGAGCATTATAAATGGGGCCCATAATATATGGAGCATTATTTTGGCCCATAAGACACTGGAGCATCATCCATGGGACCCAGCATATACTGGAGAATCATATCGGGTTCTTTATATATGGGGCATCATATAGGGTATGGAGCATCATATGAGGCATATATGGGGCCTATTCGGTATGGAGCAATATATGGAGCCCATTCTGCATGGAGCAATATATGGGGCACATCATATACTGTTTGGAGCTTTATGTGCGACTCATTATACTGTATGAAGCAATATGTGGGGCTCATTCTATTCTATGGGACCGTCCTATACTTTATGGCACATTATATGGGGACTATCTTATACTGGAGCAGTATGTGGAGCTCATCATATGCTGTATGGAACATTATATGGGACCAATTATGTATGGAGCAATATATGGGGCTCATTATTCTGTATGGCCAGTATGTGGTGGCCATAATACTGTATGGAGGAATATACTGTCTGGTTTTTGAGCTATTGTAGATTTTAACATAGATATCAGTCATGTCATGTAAGAAGTGAAGTATTTTTCATTGTACTATACCTATATTTCTGTGCCGTATCGGAGCCTCATGAATTGTGGTATGTGTTAAATGGGCCCACTTACACTCTTTGACCCGGGGCACACGAAAATCGGGAGCCAGCCCTACCTGCCCCCACAAGTTTAGCCAAATAACCCCCAGTTTTCAATGCGTAACTATTATTATAAAGTTAATTAAGGTTGCCAAGCTTAAGTAGTAAGAATTTATGTTGTTGACGTTGAAATGGGCACTGTAGGTGTGTTTACTGTCCTCCACTCCATGGCGACTTTGCTTCCCCATTGACTTGCATTGGGTTTCGTGTTTCAGTTGGACCACCGACTTTTCCCGATAGTCGGCCGATTTCGTTCGACCCGACTTTTGAGAAATTTGGGTTTCATGAAACCGGACTCGACCCTATAAAAGGGAAAGTCGCTAGGGTAACAGACAGCACAAACAGTGGAATGAAGGCCTTAAATCCTACAATTTGTAGCACACAAATAGATGAGGCATCTGACGGAGATATCACACTCTTCAATATGTGATCAGTATTTTTTTAGTTTTTACCCCAAAATAGTGTATTGAACTAGGGTAACAGACAGCACAAAGTAGACAAACAATTATATATATACAGGAAATTAGATCAAATGTGAAACATAAATTCCCTCTAAAAAAATCAATTTTAATGATAAATGTAAAAAACACCAACCCAGTGCAAAAAGGCATATACTAGGTATACCTCATAATAAAATATCTAGCCTATTGCGTGTCCTGCACTAGTCCTCACGCAATAGGCTAGATATTTTATTATGAGGTATACCTAGTATATGCCTTTTTGCACTGGGTTGGGTTTTTTTACATTTATCATTAAAATTGATTTTTTAGAGGGAATTTATGTTTAACATAACAGACAGCACAAACAGTGGAATGAAGGCCTGAAATGCTACAATTTGTAGCACACAGATAGATAACGCATCTGGTGGAGATATCACATTCTTCAATATGTGGCCTGTATTTTTTAAATTTTTATCCCAAAATAGTGTAATGAACTAGGGTGACAGACAGCAAAAACGGAGGAATGGAGGCCTGAAATGCTAAAATTTGTAGCCCACAGATTGATGAGGCATCTGAAGGAGATACCACACCTTCAATATGTGGCCTGTATTTTTTTATCCCAAAATAGCGTATTGAACTAGGGTAACACACAGTAAAATCAGTGGAATGGAGGCCTGAAATGCCATATTTTGTAGCCTACAGATCTGACAGAGATAGCACACTTTCAAATATCGAGCCTGTATTTTTTTTTCTTGCACAATATCTTATAGAACTAGGGTAAGACACAGCAAAAACAGTTTGATTGACGCCTCAAATGCCACAATTTGTAGCCCACAAATAGATAAGATGTGTGATGGAGATAGCCCACTGCAAAATATCTGGCCTGTATTTTTTTTTTGGCCCAGCTAAATTGCGTCAACAAGTTGGCTATGACACAACAAAAAAATTGTATGGAGGCCTGAAATGGCACAATTTTTAGAGCAATGTTATACCATCCGTGTGGCGGACAAAACACGGTGTAAAATATCTGCCCTATACCTAAATATTTTTTGGGCAGCTAAATATTTTTGGCCACAAAATAATATCAAGAAACTATATAACACACTCCAAAAAATTTAACAGTACCAGAAAAATGTCAGAAATTTTTGTGCACTCAGATGTGATGGCTGGGACGGGCAAAACCGTTTAAAATAGCTGTATTTTCACGCTGTTCTATGAAAAGAATCTGGCTGTATTCTGCAGTGTCAACAAGCAAATGGAGAAAAAAAGAGGCTCTGGATTGCTTTGGAATAAAATATTCAGGATTAAAATGCAAAAAAAAATTGCTGCCCACTGAGACCTAAGGCTGTGTAAATTCGGTCAATATTAGAGATGAGCGACTTTGCCTCCAGGAGGGTCGAGACGGGTTTCGGTCGGCTCGACTTTTCCAAAAGTCGAGTCGAACGAAGTCGGCAGACTATCGAAAACCCGACCCCAATGCAAGTCAATGGGGAATAAAAGCGGCAGTGAGTGGAGGACAGTAAACACACCTACAGTGCCCATTTCAATGCCAACGACCTCAGTTCTTATTACTTAGTAACATAGTAACATAGTTATTAAGGTTGAAGGAAGACTTTAAGTCCATCTAGTTCAACCCATATCCTATCCTAACCTGCCCTAACATGTTGATCCAGAGGAAGGCAAAAAAAACCCAAGTGGCAAACAGTAAGCTTCACATTGGGGAAAAAAATTCCTTCCCGACTCCACATACGGCAATCAGACTAGCTCCCTGGATCAACGCAGTATCTAGGAAACTAGTGAATATAGCCTGTAATATTATACTTTTCAAGAAAAGCATCCAGTCCCTTCTTAAATTTTAGTAAGGAATCACTCATTACAACATTAGACGGCAGAGAGTTCCATAGTCTCACTGCTCTTACAGTAAAGAATCTGCGTCTGTGATTATGGCTAAACTTTCTTTCCTCCAGACGTAGAGGATGCCCCCTTGTCCCCGTCACAGGTCTAAGAGTAAAAAGATCATTAGAAAGGTCTTTGTACTGTCCCCTCATATATTTATACATTGTAATAAGCTTGTCAACCTTAATTTACTTTATAATAATAGTAACGCATTGAAAACTGGGGGTTATTTGGCTAAAGTTGTGGGGGGGCAGGGCTGGCTCCAGGTTTTCGTGGGCCCCGGGCGAAAGAGTCTCAGTGGGCCCCTTTAACACATACCACAATTCATGATGCTCCGATACGGCAGATAAATATAGGTATAGTACAAAGCCAAATACTTCACTTCTTACATTACATGACTGATATCTATTTTAAATTCTACAATAGCTCAAAAACCGGACAGTATAGTCCTCCATTCAGTATTATGGGCACCACATAGTGCGCCATGCAGAATAATGAGCCCCATATATTGCTCCATAAAGAATGGGCTCCATATAATGCTCCATACAGAATAGGCCCTGTTATGTTTCAGTAACTGAGGAGAAATGGCAAAAAATAGCAAAAGTGGTAATACACCAGAGAGGCTGGAACCTATTGGATTGCAGTAACCTGAACTAACCACACAACTAGAGGTAGCCGTGGAGCGTTCCTACGTTGATCCTAGACGCCTCGTCACAGCCTGAGAGATAACTACACCTAAAGGCAGAAAGATGAAAGCTATCTGCCCCAGAGCAGATCCCCAAAGAAATAGGAAGCCCCAAACATGTAATGGCGGTTAGACAAGAAGAAAGCTCGGACACAGACAGAAAATAGAATGCGCAAACGCTGGGGCCCAATCTGTCCAGACAGAAAAGTACAGGAAAGAATTCTGACTGCAATCCAACAAAAACCCTAACAAAAAAAACCAACACGTCTGATTGCCAAAAAACCTGAGATCACTCGACCTCTTCCACCTAAATCAGATCTCTGGTTTAACAAAACGCTATTCAGCAAATTAAAAGTAACAAAAGAGTAAAGAAAAAGTGTAGACACAAACGGAGCACCATTGCAGCGCCAGACCCCCAAAGGGGGACAGGCTGCAGTCCACTGCAGGCAGCAAACCAGCAGAGAAAATCAAACAGAGAAAAAAAAAACAGCAAACACTTATCTGAAGGAGAGCAGGAAACTAGCAGTGCTTCAAGCAAGACCAGAAGAACAATTGATAACCGGCAAGGCTGCTGGGAAATCAGGCAACTTATATCCTACCATTCAGCGTCAGCTGAAGGCCATTCATTAATCAGTTCATTACCCTCAGCAACCACTGGAGGGAGCCCCAGCTCAGAAGCCGCCTCTAGTATATTCACAACAAGGCCCCATATGTGCTCCATATGATGCTCCATATATAAAGGGCCCTATATGATGCCCCATAAATAATGAACCCCATATGATGCTCTAGTATATGATGGGCCACATATATGATGCTCCAGTGTATGATGAGCCCCATATAATGCTCCAAATATAATGGTCCCCATATGTAATGCTCCATATGTAATGGGCTCCATGTGATGCTCCAGTGTTTAATGGGCCCCATATATGATGTTCCAGTGCATAAAGGGCCCCATTTATGATGCTCCAGTGTATAATGGGCCCCGTATATGATGCTCCAGTGTATGATGGGCCCCATTTATAATGCTTCACTGTATGAAGGGCCCCATATATAAAGCTCCATTGTATAATGGGCCCTATCTATGATGCTCAAGTGTATGATGGGCCCCATATATAATTCTCCAGTGTATAATGCTCCCCATATATTGCTCCAAACGTTAAAAAAAATGAAATACCTCTCCTCACTGGGCACTGCTCTACTCTGGACTCCTCAGTGTCGCCATCTTCCAGCTCTCTGCACTGTGACTGTTCAGGCAGAAGGCGCACAGACGTGATGTCATCGCGCTCTCTGACCTGAATGTCACTGTCAGGAAACGTGGAAGACGTCACAGCGGTGGAGCAGGGAGAGGAAAGAATTGCAAGTGCTGGGGCCCTGAGCAAGCAGTGGAGGCACACTTGTGGGCGCAAGCACTGGCACAGTGCCCCTCACTGTACGCCGGTGTCTCTGATGGCAAGTGGACCCCCCCTCCTGCTCAGGGCCCCGGCACTTGCCTGAGGGCACCAGGTGCTGATGCCGGCCGTGGGGGAGGGTACAGCCCAGTTAGGGAGGTGGAAAAACTGGCATATGTTCAGATGTAGGCTGGACGTTCAGCAGCTGCAAATGGAGTAATTGGAGAATTCGGAGGAAGAGGAGGACAAAGTGAGCCATTTTGCTGGCAACCTATGTGTTATCAGGGAAGGTGGGACAAAATCCTTTGAAACCCAGGCATAGTTCATTTTAATGAAGGTGAGATCTCCAAAATTTTGGGTCAACAGCCAGGTCCTTCTTTCTGTCAGGATTGATGTAATGTATGTGATACAGTTCATATAGCGTCTTGTGCTTGGGTGCGATGAAAATACTTGAGACACAGGTTGAAAAAGAAAGTCTTGTATTGCTTCATACAAATTGGCAAAAATAAACACACAGGTTGCAAACACAGAAGCAGGAGACACAGCAGGCCAAAGTAATCTAAGTTCATCAATAACTCTCCACAACAGATTCAGATCTTCTTCTATGTTACCGCAAGTCCATGCAACCGTGAGGCTTTCAAGAGCAGAGTTCAGAGTCCACAAGAGCTCCAGAGTTTCTCAGTAGAAATGGCTGGAGTACAAAGTCCAAGGCTTCAGGAGTCAGAACACAGGTTCACTGCAGGCCAGATTCTGAAGCACTGATTGCTCAGGTGTGGCTGTTTAAGAAGCAAACGGAGAGAATCAGGGCGGAAACATACAAGCTGGAAAAACTCCATTTTAACTGAGGGCAAGATAGCTGCAGCAAAACAGAAAGCAAAATGGCCGACGAACAAACTGAGTTTCAGAAACAGATATACAGAACCTTACATTACTCCCCCCTTAGGGGCAACCTCCGGATGACCTCAGACCAGGCTTATGTGGGTACCTCTGATGAAACTGACGGAGCAAGCGAGGAGCATTAACGTTATTGACTGGCTCCCATGAGTTGTCCTCCACTGGGTAGCCCTGCCATTTGATCAGATATTGTAACTGATTTCTATACAACCTGGAATCTAAAATCCTTTCCACCACAAATTCTTCCTGACCATCGACTAGCACTGGGTCAGGGCAAGGAGAAGAACGTCCAGGAAACGTATTGGGTGTCGCAGCCTTTAGTAGGGATACATGAAAGACAGGGTGGATTCTCATAGTTCTGGGCAATTGAAGACGACAAGCAACGGCACTTATAATCTTACTGATTTTATAGGGTCCAATGTACTTATGTCCCAACTTAGATGATGGAATCCTTAACTTAAGATTTCTGGTTGACAGCCAGACCAGGTCTCCTACCTTAAAAACTGGTGCAGGTTTACGAAATTTATCTGCTGCCTTTTTGTACCTTTCCTGAGCCGATTCCAGATTCTCCTTTAGAAGATCCATATCTTCTGTAAAGTTGTGACTCTTTCAGCCACTGCTGGCAAAGGCGTCTCTATGGGAAATCGTGGTAGAATATTAGGATGATAACCTAAATTAGAGAAAAAAGGAGACTGTTTAGTGGAGGCACTCTGAGAGTTGTTGTAAGAGAACTCAGCCAATGGAAGTAGATCCACCCAATCATCCTGTAGGTGGCAGATAAAACAGCGGAGATACTGCTCCAGGGTTTGATTGGTTCGTTCGGTTTGTCCATTAGTCTGGGGATGAAAAGCAGAAGAAAGGTTTACTTTAATGTCCAATGCTGCACAGAAATTTTGCCAAAACCTAGAAGTGAATTGCACCCCTCGATCCGAAATAACCTCATCCGGTACTCCATGTAAACGAAACACATCTTTAATCATCAAATCTGATGTCTGTTTTGCAGTGGGTAAGCCGACACAAGGAATAAAATGAGCTGCCTTTGTTAAACGATCAACCACCACTAGAATAGTGTTCTTCCCTTGAGAGGTTGGTAATTCGACAATGAAGTCCATAGAAATGGATCCCCACGGGCGGGACGGGTGGGAAGAGGCTGTAACAGACCAGTTGGTGAAGAGCGAGGTGTCTTGCATCTTGCACAAACCTCACACGAAGTGACATAATCCAAAACATCCTTCCTACAAGTGGGCCACCAAAAGAAACGAGAAAGAAATTCCTGTGTCTTTAGAATTCCTCTATGCCCGGCTATTTTGGAATCATGAATGAGTTGCAATACTCTCAATCTGACTGTTTCAGGTATATACAGACGTTGTCCCAGAATCCACACACCATTCTTAAAGACAAGACTTACGTCCCTTGGGGGTTGAGCCAAAAAAGAATCCGCATGGTATGCTTCCTTGATGTCTTTAATTAGGTCTTGATGATGAATCACTCCTAGGAATCTAGAGTCAGGAAGAATAGTCTTAGGAGGAGTAATTGGACGTGTCTCTGCTGAGTAAATCCTAGAGAGTGCATCAGCCTTTCCATTGCGCGATCCTGGTCTATAAGAAATAATAAAATTAAATTGGTTTAAGAAAAGATTCCAGCGAGCCTGGCGAGGAGTCAGGCACTTAGCCGACCTGATAAACTCAAGATTACGATGATCTGTCAGAACGACTATTTGCTGTGCAGCTCCTTGAAGAAGGTGTCCCATTCTTTGAAGGCGGCAATAATGGCCAACAACTCTCTATTGCCCACATCGTAGTTCTTCTCAGCCGAAGACAACTGCTGGGAAAAGAAGGCACAGGGATGCAAGACATTCTTCTCACCTGTTCTCTGAGAGAGTATAGCTCCCACGGCACAGTCTGAAGCATCCACCTCTATTATGAAGGCAAGCTCTGGGTTGGGATGTACTAGGATAGGTGCAGTGGTAAATTTATCTTTTAGACGGGAGAATGCTTCCTGGGCTTGGGGAGTCCAGGAGAACTTAGACTCTTTCCGGGTAAGTTGGGTGATAGGTGACACTACCTCAGAGAAATTTCTAATGAAACGTCTATAGAAGTTTGCAAACCCGATGAAGCGCTGTACTTCCTTCACATTTCTAGGACTTGGCCAATCATTGATGGCTTGGGTTTTACTTCCATCCATACTAATTCCTTGTGTAGACAGTACATACCCCAGAAATTGAATTTCGGTCTTATGGAATTCACACTTTTCAAGCTTGATGTAAAGATGATTTTGTCTTAGACGTTCCAAGACCATTCTCACATGTCCATGATGTTCCTCTGTGGAGTTAGAAAAAATTAAAATATCATCCAAATAAATTACCACGAATGTATCTAGGAGATCCCTGAAGATGTCATTCACCAAGTGTTGGAAAGTGGCTGGGGCGGTACTCAGACCAAAAGGCATAACCAGATATTCAAAGTGTCCATAGCGTGACCTGAATGCAGTCTTCCATTCATCCCCAGGTCTAATACGGACTAAGTTATAGGCCCCACGAAGATCTAGTTTAGAAAAAATTTTAGCATGTCGCACTCTCTCCAATAACTCAGGGATTAAAGGCAATGGATAACGGTTTCTAATAGTAACCTTATTAAGTTCCCTATAGTCTACGCATGGTCTCAGGGATCCATCTTTCTTCTTTACAAAGAATATGGGTGCCCCTGCAGGAGATGAAGAGGGGCGTATGAAGCCCTTGGCTAGATTTTCGTCTATGTACTCTTTTAAAGCCTTCAGCTCGGGCCCCGCCAGGGGTAGATCTTACCAAAAGGTATCTCTGCTCCAGGCAATAATTCAATTGGACAATCATATGGACGGTGAGGAGGAAGCTGGTCAGCGTTCTTCTTGTCACATAAATCCACATAGTCCTGGTATACAGCTGGTAATTCAGGGACTGACATGGTTCCTTTAGGAACAGAGCAAGCTGAAATTTTTTGACTCATCTGTTTCTCTGGGAAGTGTAATTCCTTGGTCTCCCAGTTAATGGTAGGATTCTGAGCCTGCAGCCATGGTAGCCCTAGAATAATGGGAAAGTGGGGAGAAGAGATAAGCATAAAGGACAGTTTCTCTTGATGATCTTTACCCATAAGAACCTTTAAAGGCTCTGTTTCCTGATCCACTGGTCCAGAGGTCAGCAGGGAGCCATCCACAGTTTCCATCTGTACGGGAGCAGCCTTCTTCACTGAACGTATTCCCTGTTTTAGAGCAAAGGAGACATCCATAAAATTTCCACTTGCACCTGAGTCGATCATGGCAGAGCTAGACACCCAGGCTGAGTCAACCCAGAGTTTGATGGAAAGAAAACAGTGAGAATTGTTTTTCTTACAACTCAGCTGGGACACCGCTGAGGAAACTTGAAAGATGGCAGCATTTACACAGTCAACGTCCTCAGAGGTAACGGAGTTTAAGTCCGAGAAATCAAGATCTGTTGCGGCAGCTATCTCTGGAGCCTGAGGCTCGGACCTGACAGATCCCCTCTCGCAACACTCACAATGAATGAGTGCTGCAGTAGTCTTGCGAGAACGGCTGGGACAGTTAATAATAAAGTGCCCTGACTTACCACAGTAAAAACATAGATTCTCCTTAAAACGATGTTCCTTGCGTGCATCACTAACCCGTCGTAGTAAAGAGTCTACCTGCATGGGTTCAGGTTCAGGTTCCCGTGTAATCCTATTCAAAGGTTCCTTAGCTGGAGAGGAAGGTAGGAAAAGGTTAGTACGATTGCTTTCGAACCATCTCTCTTGCCTGCGTTCAGTTAAACGAGTATCAATACGGATGCAGTAGTTAATAAAGTCACCTAACGCAGTGGAGGGTCGGCACGAGCAAGTTCATCCTTAATTAGTGGGGATAACCCCTTTCGAAAAATAGATTTTTTGGCGGAATTGTCCCAGGTGGTATCAAGGGCCCATCTCCTGAAATCCAAGGCATATTCAGCTACTGAGTGCTTACCTTGGCGCAAAGCTAACATGGCTGCTTCAGCTGTTGCACCTCGATTGGGGTCATCAAACACCTGCCCCATGGCTGAAATAAAGTCATCAAGGTGATTCAAACAATTATCCTCAGTCTCAATCAGAGGGTTTGCCCATATCAAAGCCTTGTTGGTAAGCAACATAATTATAGTAAGCACCTTAGATCGTTCAGTAGGAAATTGTGAAGCATGTGCAGAAAAAAAAAGATTACATTGATTAACAAATCCCCTGAATTTTTCACGTTCACCACCAAAACGAAAAGGGGGCAACTTGGGAATCCCAGAACTCGGGGCCATGGCAGGAGCCTGGACTTGCCCCTCCAGAACCTCAATCCTGGCTCGCAAATCCTGAGTAGTCTGTCCAACCACTTGCAAATTGTGATTATTTAGGTCCTGAAGATTTGTAAGACGGGTCTTTATATTCTGCAAATCTGCAAGGATATTATCAGTCACTCCACAAAGTTCCTTTATGCGGGCCTCCATTTTCCAGATCTTTTAAGACAGGATACTGGAATGGTTGTGAGAAGTCACAACCGCTATCATCACAGAAAGCTTTCAACCAGACATCTGATATCCAGAGTTTCAGCAGACAAAAGAGAAAAGAAAAAAAAACAATAGTGTTTACCTGTGATAACTCTGCAGAAAAAAAACTTAAGGGAATTGCTCACCTGGAATGGTTGTGAGAAGTCACAACCACTGTTATCACAGAAAGTACAACCGGACATCCGATATCCACAGTACAGCAGACAAGCCTTTCCAGACCCAGCAGACACTAACGTTTGGCTTCAGAATCTTGTAATGTATGTGATACAGTTCATATAGCGTCTTGTGCTTGGGTGCGATGAAAATACTTGAGACACAGGTTGAAAAAGAAAGTCTTGTATTGCTTCATACAAATTGGCAAAAATAAACACACAGGTTGCAAACACAGAAGCAGGAGACACAGCAGGCCAAAGTAATCTAAGTTCATCAATAACTCTCCACAACAGATTCAGATCTTCTTCTATGTTACCGCAAGTCCATGCAACCGTGAGGCTTTCAAGAGCAGAGTTCAGAGTCCACAAGAGCTCCAGAGTTTCTCAGTAGAAATGGCTGGAGTACAAAGTCCAAGGCTTCAGGAGTCAGAACACAGGTTCACTGCAGGCCAGATTCTGAAGCACTGATTGCTCAGGTGTGGCTGTTTAAGAAGCAAACGGAGAGAATCAGGGCGGAAACATACAAGCTGGAAAAACTCCATTTTAACTGAGGGCAAGATAGCTGCAGCAAAACAGAAAGCAAAATGGCCGACGAACAAACTGAGTTTCAGAAACAGATATACAGAACCTTACAATTGATCCAGCAGCACTGAAGACTCTTTCTGATAGCACACTACCAGCAGGGCAAGCGAGCTCCTGTAAGGCATATTGTGCTAATTCAGGCCAGGTGTACAGTTTACAGGCCCAGTAGTCAAAGGGGAATGAACTGTGAGGGAGAACATCGATAGGGGAGGAGAGGTAATTTTGAACCATAGTTGACAACTGCTGTCTCCTGTCTGTTGCAATCGATTCAGTATTACCAGTCGTGTGAGCATTACTCGAGAAATCAGACCACAACATGGTCATGAAACCCCTGTCTCCAACGCCATTTCGGCTGTGTGCACCACGAATACCTCTTCCATTTGGCCCAATATGGCTCGTGGTAGAACCTGCACCGCTGCTGTGTGCTGGGAATGCCTCTAACAAACGGTTTACCAGAGTTGCTTGTTTGTTCTCAAATATTAGCTCTAGGTTCTCCTGTGGCATGATGTTCTGTAATTTGCCTTCAAGCGTGGATCGAGGATGCTGGCCAACCAGTAGTCGTCATCCTTCATAATTTTGGCAATGCGGGGTCTCTTTTTGGGATCGGTAAGACATAATCACACATGTGGGCCAATGTTCCAGGTGTCAATGATGCACTGCCAGTGGTGGGGAGGAGCACTTTCTGCAAAATCCACATCCTTCCAGTCACGCACAAGCCCTGTACCTGACCTTGGCAAGCCAACATTTTCTTTTTGCCCCCTGAGAAGCATCCTCCTCCCCAAAATAATTATCCCCCTCATCCTCCTCCTCTTCCTTTTCTTCCTCCACCTCATCCAGGAGAGTTCCCTGAGCAGACAATGCCTGATTGTCATCAAGGCTTCCCTCCTCCTCCTCCTCCTCCTCCACCTCCAACTCCGTTACAGACGCCTGATCCTTAATGTGCATCAAAGTTTGCATGAGCAGACGCATAAGAGGGATGCTTATGCTTATGATGGCATCATCTGCGCTTACCAGCCGTGTGCATTCCTCAAAACACTGAAGGATTTTACAGAGGTCTTTCAGCTTTGACCACTGCACACCCGACAACTCCATGTTTGCCCTCAAACTGCCTGCCCGTGTATCTTCCCATAAATGCATTACAGCCTACCTCTGTTCACACAGCCTCTCAACCATGTGCATGGTGGTGTTCCACCTTGTTGCAACGTCTATGATTAGGCGGTGCTTGGGGAGGTGGAGCGATCGCTGCAGCCTCTACATACGACTGGAGTCTACGGGCGAGCGACGGATGTGCGAGCACAGTCATCTCACCTTATGGAGCAGGGCTGGTAACTCCGGATAATTATTTAGGAAGCACTGCACCACCAGGTTCAAGGTGTGAGCCAGGCAAGGTATGTGTCTGAGTTTTGCCAGGCTATGGCCGCCACAAAATTACATCCGTTATCACTGACTACCTAGCCTGGCTCAAGATGTAGACTGCCCAGCCATGACTCTCTGCAAGTAGTCGGCCAGTACCTCCCCGGTGTGTCTGTTGTCTCCCAAGATATCATCTTTAAAACAGCCTGCTGACGCTTACCACTAGCTGTTCGATAGTGGGACACCTCGTGTGCAACATTGACAGCTGTCGATGGAGTGCTCATGCGACTGCGCTTTGTCGACAAGCTTTTGCTTCTGAAGGAGGAGGAGGGTCGAATGCCTACAGCCAACTGTTGCCTATACCGTGGGCTAGGCAGCACTGTCCCACCGCCGCTGTCCCCTGTTGACCCTGCATCCACCACATTAACCCAGTGCGCAGTGATTGACACGTAACGGCCCTGGCCATGCCTACTGGCCCATGCATCTGTTGTGAGGTGCATCTTTCCACTCACTGATTGTTTGAGTGCATGGACAAAGCTGTTTTTCACATGCAGGTGGAGGGCAGGGATGGCTTTTCTAGAAAAGAAGTGCCGACTGGGTAGGTCATAGTCTGTGACAGTGTAGGCCATGACCTCTTGGAACGCTGTGCTTTCAACCAAAATGAAGGGCATCATCTCTAATGAGATCAGTTTGGCAATGTAGGCATTCAAAGCCAGTGAGGTTTTGTAATCCGTCCATGCTTGCAAGTGCATGGTGTTTACATGTCTAAGCATGCAACTGGTATTCAAATGTCGGAGATTTTTCCCTCGGCTAAAGGTCCTTCCGCACTTCTTACAGATAACCTTTGCCTCATGAATAGGATTTTGGTGAAAAAGTGCCACACTGCCCTCTTCCTACTATGGTAAAACTTTTCAGGGCTTGCACGCTGTGCTAATTTGACCATCTGGCCAAGCTGTCCTGCAACTCTTTTTGTTTTTTTAACACATTTTTGGACTGCTACGGGCCTGCCAGTTAACCGCAGCTGCGATGTCGATGCCTGCTGCAGAGTCTCCTGCTCTTCTGAGCTATTGCCAGCAGCACCCTCTTCCCCATTAGATGCCAATCCTTGTCAACAACTGGGTCATTCATCACCTCCTCTTCAATTTCATCTGCACCTTCCTCTGTGTCCCCGTGTAAGGTGGTATAGCATACGGGAAGGGGCACATGAGTTTCATCAGGGTCAGAAGCTGGCTCAGTAGACTGCGAGGGCAATGCAGTGCTCTGGGTGAATGTACCAGCAGAATTATATAGCAGTGGCTCTGCATCAGTGCACTCCATGTCATATTCATGTTGGACTGGGGAATTCATTAATTCACTTGATAACCCAGGCATGGTATGTGAAAAGAGCTCCAGTGAGTAATCTGAAGTCTAGCCTGCCGCATCCTTCACTTTTGGTGGGGGTGAAGGACGCAGGTAAAGGTGTTGTTCCTGACCAGGAGCCTACACTGACGACTTAGTGCTTGCATTTTTTGAAACTTCAGAAGAGGAGGCCATAGAGCTGAAGGCTGTTTCGGCAATGTAAGCCAAAACCTGTTACTGATGATCCTGCTTTAAAAGGGATTTACCTACTCCCAGAAAAGGGAGCCTTCCAGGCCTTCTGGAGCCAGACAATAATGCAGGCTCAACACTTCCTGCCTTAGGTGTTATTGTGCTTTTGGCACTACCAGCAGATGCACCACCACCACCACCATCAGTACCAGCTGCCCCTTCGCCCACTTCCGCGGCCTCTTCCACCATATTTCCTCATGTTTGGGAAAATGTACCAAAAATACCAGCAATTATATGGTACTGTATGAGGAGCATACAGCTGTATACGGTGTAGGGGAAAATTTCAATCTCAGTATATATTTCTGTAGTCACACACAGACGCTCTCTCAGTATGGATTTGACCGTAATACAAAGAGCAGATATACGGTACTGTTTCAGAAGCGGACCGCTGTATACGGTGTAGGGGAAAATTTTAATCTCCGTATATATTTCCGTAGTCACACACAGACGCTCTCTCAGTATGGATTTGACCATAATACAAAGAGCATATATACGGTACTGTATCAGATGTGGACAGCTGTGTACGGTGTAGGGGAAAATTTCAATCTCCGTATATATTTCCGGAGTCACACACAGACGCCCTCTCAGTATGGATTTGACTGTAATACAAAGAGCAGATATATGGTACTGTATCAGAAGCGTACAGCTGTATACGGTGTAGGGGAAAAATTTCAATCTCCGTATAAATTTCCGGAGTCACACACAGATAGTCAGCATGTATTTGTCCGTGATACCAGCTGGTACACGGTAGTGTGTGAGGAGCGTACAGCTCTATACGGTGTGGAAAAAAAAGGAATGCTCTGTAACTGTGCAGAAAAAAATAATAAAAGTATTATTGCTGTGTAAAAAGCAGTGTGCACAGCAGTGTGCACACAGCAATACAGCTATCAGGCAGCCTAATAACCAGCACTGCTGCACACAAGTAAATCCTCCCCTGTCTCTGCACACTAACTGTACAGCACAATTGCTATCAGCACAAGCACAGAAGAACTTCTCTTTCCAGCCCTAACTTTCTCCCTACTGATAAACAGCGTCAGCAACCTGTCTCTACTGTTAATATCGGCAGAAGTAAAATGGAGGTCGGCGCTCAGGGCTTTTATAGACACTATGACGCCCCCCAAAGCAAGCCAATCACTGCAATGCCCTTCTCTAAGATGGTGGTGGACGCTGCACATGTCATCTCATTGCCCACAGTGTACATCCTTGCTCATTGGCTGAAAAATGCGCCTGAAAGCATTCCGGGAAAACCGAGTTTGGAGCTTGTTTTGCCGAACGCATGGCCGACTACGCGCTATGGTCGTGTTTCGGTCGACTTTGGAGAAAGTCGGCGACTTGTGAATCTGACCGACCTGTTTCGCTCAACTCTAGTCAATATACGTAATAGGCAGCAGCAGCAGCAGACAGTAATGGAATGGACTCTCTTGATGTACTCAATGAAGTATGCCACATACAATGCCTGCCTGCTACTGAGATCTATATACCCAGATACAGTGCATGCATGCCTTACACTAATATGTACACTGTGTGCAGAATTATAAGGCAAGTTGTATTTGAGAGAATTATTTTTATTATTGAACAACAACTATGTTCTCAATCAACCCAAAAGACTCATAAATATCAAAGCTTAATATTTTTGGAAGTTGGTGTGTTTTTTTTTTAGATTTGGCTATCTTAAGAGGATATCTGTTTGTGCAGATAACTATAACTGTGCATAATTATTAGGCAACTTAATAAAAACCAAATATATACCCATCTCACTTGTTTATTTTCACCAGGTAAACCAATATAACAACACAAAATTTAGAAATAAACATTTCTGACATTCAAAAACAACAAAAAAAAAATCAGTGACCAATATAGCCACCTTTCTTTATGATGACACTCAAAAGCCTTCCATCCATAGATCCTGTCAGTTGCTTGATCTGTTTACGATCAACATTGCGCACAGCAGCCACCACAGCCTCCCAGACACTGTTCCGAGAGGTGTACTGTTTTCCCTCCCTGTAGATATCACATTTTATGAGGGACCACAGGTTCTCTATGGGGTTCAGTTCAGGTGAACAAGGGGGCCATGTCATTATTTTTTCTTCTTTTAGACCTTTATTGGCCAGCCACGCTGTGGAGTATTTGGATGCATGTGATGGAGCATTGTCCTGCATGAAAATCATGTTTTTCTTGAACGATACCGACTTTTTCCTGTACACTGCTTAAAGAAGGTGTCTTCCAGAAACAGGCAGTAGGTCTGGGAGTTGAGCTTTATTCCATCCTCAACCCGAAAAGGTCCCCCAAGTTCATCTTTGATGATACCAGCCCATGCAAACAGCTGAATGATAGAATCCCCACCTCTGCTATCTGTGTTGTATGCTGCACTATATATTAATGGTATGAACTGCATTCAGTGGAAGCAAACAGCTGAATGATAGAATCCCCACCTCTGCTATCTGTGTTGTATGCTGCACTATATATTAATGGTATGAACTGCATTCAGTGGAAGCAAACAGCTGAATGATAGAATCCCCACCTCTGCTATCTGTGTTGTATGCTGCACTATATATTAATGGTATGAACTGCATTCAGTGGAAGCAAACAGCTGAATGATAGAATCCCCACCTCTGCTATCTGTGTTGTATGCTGCACTATATATTAATGGTATGAACTGAATTCAGTGGAAGCAAACAGCTGAATGATAGAATCCCCACCTCTGCTATCTGTGTTGTATGCTGCACTATATATTAATGGTGTGCACTCCATACTTCTGCTTGCTGCCAAGCACTGCTTTACCATCTTGCAACATAGTTTAATGTGCCTGGTAATAATGCTTTGGAATAATTCATTTTTGCACTATGTTTAAAATACTTACTGCTTTATATCCTGTGACTGGGGCCTCTCTAGATCCTATCAGGTGGAAGGTGGTAAAGCATATAGATGTTGCCAGGTTGCCTTTGATGATCTAACCACCCCCTGGTGTGCTGGCCCCAGCTGGAAAATTATCCCAAAACAGCTCCCACAATCCCACTTTCCTGACCCTGTAGTGTGGGCTATATATTTAGGAGTAGTCTAAGGGGCGCACGCAGTAAGGGGGCGCACGCATCACAGAAAGCAAAGCATCACGAAAGACAAGCATCGAGTAACGGCAATTATCCATGGCAGTTAATCAGGGCGGAATCAGATAGCCCACACTTTGCTTTCTTTTAAATTATGTTCTTTATCTCTATCCTCCTGTGTTCCCTTGCCATCCACATTCACTGCCCCATCCCCCCTCCATCACGACTCATATACATCAGCCCCTCCATACTTCCCTCTCCATGTACAGTTCCCATGCACTCCTCACCTTCCTGAGAAACCTCAGCCCATCTTGCCCAAACATATCACAGAAAAAAACTACTTACAACTCCAACAACTACCTGCTCTTTATCTTCCTACTCCTACTGATTTCAGGGGACATCTCCCCCAACCCTGGTCCATCCCCCAACCTCAATCCCTACCCTACCTCATGTCGAAACAGTAATAATCTTGTTAATATTACTTGCACTCCCTCATCTCCTTCTTTCAATTGTGCCCTCTGGAATCCACGGTCTGCATGCAACAAACTATCTTTCCTGCACAACTACTTTCTGAACAACTCTCTTCATCTGTTGGCCCTCACTGAAACCTGGATTCAGGATTCTGACACGGTCTCCCCTGCTGCCATTTCCTATGGTGGCTTACAGTTCTCCCATTCCCCGAGACCCACAAACAGACATGGTGGTGGAGTTGGCGTACTCCTGTCCCCACAATGCACTTTCCAGGTCATCCCCCCAATTCCATCACTCTCATTCCCTTCTTTTGAGGTCCACACCATCAGGCTCTTCCATCCCCTCTCCCTCAGAGTAGCGGTCATATATCGGCCCCCAGGCTCGCCCACCCAGTTCCTTGACCACTTCTCAGCCTGGCTGCCGCACTTCATGTCCTCAGAACTACCAACCCTTATCCTTGGAGACTTCAACATCCCCATTAACAGTCCTACTTCCACATCTGCATCTCAGCTTCTATCACTAACCACTTCTCTAGGCCTCTCACAGCTTTCAACCTCTGAGACACACAAGGATGGCAACACCCTTGACCTGGTCTTTGTCCACCTCTGTTCAATCTCCCACCTAAATAACTCACCGCTTCCACTCTCTGACCACAACATTCTCTCCTTCACGCTCACAAATCCTCCACCACCCCAGCGAACTCCTACCTACCACACATTCAGAAATCTACAAGCCATTAACCCTCAGACACTTTCAGACTCCCTACACTCTTCTCTGTCCCCAATCTCCTCTTTTTCTTGTCCTGATCTGGCTGTTCATCACTACAATGACACTCTTAGAAGCACCCTTGACCAAGTAGCGCCGCTCACCCTCAGAACTTCCAAACACACAGTAAAACAGCCCTGGCTCACATCGCAAACTCACCTTCTCCAGCGATGCTCTAGGAGTGCTGAACGCCTATGGAGAAAAACCCGCACACCAGAAGACTTCATCCACTTTAAATTCATGTTAAGAACTTATAATGCAGCCCTTCACCTCGCCAAACAGACCTACTTCACCACCCTGATCTCCTCACTAGCCAACAACCCCAAGAAACTTTTTGACACTTTTCACTCCCTCCTCAGGCCAAAAGCACAAGCCCCTATCACTGACATTTGTGCTAACGACCTGGCCTCCCACTTTATAGAAAAAATAGATACTATCCGTCAGGAAATCTGCTCTCAACCACCAAGTGCTGTGACTCCCATCCCTCCCTGCATTTCCCCTGGCTCAATTTCCACATTTGATCCCATCACAGAAGAAGAAGTCTCCAGACTCCTCTTTCCTCTCGTCCGACTACATGCACTACCGACCCCATCCCTCACATCTCCTCCAGTCTCTCTCTCCTGTTGTCACAACTCACCTAACTACAATCTTCAATCTCTCACTCTCCTCTGGCATTTTCCCATCCTCCTTCAAACACTCCATCATTACTCCACTACTAAATAAACCCGCTCTTGACCCTTCCTGCACAAACAACTACAGACCGGTCTCCAATCTCCCCTTCATCTCTAAACTTTTGGAGCTCCTAGTCTACTCCCGCCTCACCCGTTACCTCTCCACTCACTCCCTCCTAGACCCTTCACAGTCCGGCTTCCGACCCCTACATTCGACTGAAACTGCACTCATCAAAGTGACCAATGACCTTCTGACAGCAAAACGTAACGGCGACCACTCTCTGCTCATTCTACTCGACCTTTCTGCAGCTTTCGACACGGTTGACCACCGTCTCCTACTGTCTAGGCTCCAATCACTAGGTATTAAGGACACTGTTCTCTCCTGGTTCTCCTCCTATCTTTCTGACCGCTCCTTCAGCGTTTCGTTCTCTGGCTCCACTTCATCTCCTCTTCCTCTCACTGTCGGTGTACCCCAGGGCTCAGTCCTTGGCCCCCTTCTCTTCTCTCTCTACACCGCCCCAATTGGACAGACCATCAGCAGATTTGGCTTTCAGTACCATCTTTATGCTGATGACACACAATTATACACGTCATCCCCCGACCTTACCCCGCTGTACTACAGAACGCCACCGACTGTCTGTCCGCAGTCTCCAACATCATGTCTGCTCTCTATCTGAAACTTAACCTCTCCAAAACTGAACTTCTCCTGCTCCCGCCATCTACTAACCTCCCTAAATCTGACATTTCCCTCCAGTGGGCGGCACCATAATAACACCCCGGCAGCAGGTCTGGGTGTTATGTTTGACACCAATCTCTCCTTCACCTCCCATATACAATCTCTTGCCCGCTCTTGCCGCCTACACCTAAAGAACATCTCTAGAATCCGCCCTTTTCTCACCATGGAAACAACAAAAACCCTCACTGTAGCATTGATCCACTCCCGCCTGGACTACTGCAACGCTCTATTACTTGGCCTCCCCATTACTCGACTATCCCCTCTCCAGTCCATCCTTAATGCAGCAGCCAGGGTCATCCATCTGGCTAATAGGTACTCGGACGCGTCCGCTCTTCGCCAGTCCTTACACTGGCTGCCCATTCATTATAGGATCCAATTCAAACTACTTGTTCTCACCCACAAAGCTCTCCACACTGCAGCACCCCCCTACATCTCCTCCCTCATTTCTATCTATCGGGCCTAACCGACTGCTGCGCTCTGCAAACGACTTTCGACTAACCTCTGCACTAATCCGTACCTCCCACTCCCGACTCCAAGACTTCTCCCGCGCTGCGCCAATCCTCTGGAATGCTCTACCCCAAGAAATTAGGACTATCCACAATTTGCATGGTTTCAGGCGCTCCCTCAAAACACATCTGTTCAGAGCGGCCTATCACATTCACTAATCAAAGTCATTCTCTGTGTAAGTGTGTGTGTGTGTAGCCCATTCACTATCTCCATCCATCCCTCACGCCCTTAAGATGGCTGGACCATCATTGTAAATGCACCATTGTATATACACACCTGTACTTTGTATCTCCCCCACCTCATTGTAGATTGTAAGCTCTCACGAGCAGGGCCGTCTTATTTTGCTTTAATTACTGTATTGTTAACGTTGTTACTTATGACTTGTGTTTTGAAACTGTTAAACTGTAAAGCGCTGCGGAATATGATGGCGCTATATAAATAAAGATTATTATTATTATTACTAGTACCCCACCTCCACCTTGCTGGCGTCTGAGTCGGAGTGGAGCTCTCTGCCCTTTACTGATACAGCCTCGAGCCCATCCATCTGGCCCATCAAGAGTCACTCTCATTTCATCAGTCCATAAAACCTTAGAAAAATCAGTCTTAAGATATTTATTAGCCTAATCTTGACGTTTTATCTTATGTTGCTTGTTCAAAGGTGGTTTTTTTTCAGCTTTCCTTACCTTTGCCATGTCCCTGAGTATGGCACACCTTGTGCTTTTTGATACTCCAGTAACGTTGCAGCTCTGAAATATGGCAAAAGTGGTTTCAAATGGCATCTTGCCAGCTTCACGCTTGATTTTCTTCAATTCATGGGCATTTATTTTGCACCTTTTTTTATCAACATGCTTCTTGCAACCCTGTTGGCTTTTTGCCATGAAATGCTGGATTGTTCGGTGATCACGCTTCAAAAGTTTGGCAATTTCAAGACTGCTGCATCCCTCTGCAAGACATCTCACAATTTTTGACTCTTCAGAGCCCGTCAAATCTCTCTTCTGACCCATTTTGCCAAAGTAAAGGAAGTTGACTAATAATTAGGCACATCTTATATAGGGTGTTGATGTCATTAGACCACACACTCTCCTTATTATAGAGATGCAAATCACCTGATTTACATAATTCGCAGTTGGCTTTCAAGCCTATACAGCTTGGAGTAGGACAACATGTATAAAAAGGATGATGTGATCCAAATACTAATTTGCCTAATAATTCTGCACACAGTGTATATATGCACATACACTCCCTGCCTACCTAGCACTACAATCTATATACCCCATAATTTGTCCTTAGAAGGACTGTTGATTTTCCTGGGTTTGTGTATTCTTTGATGGTATACCCACACTACCTTATAAACCCCCAAATCTGACTCTATCTCGGCAGCCGCTCTCCCTACACTCGCTGATTCCAGGGCAGACTGTGACGAGCATGGCGACACCAGGTCTCTTATACACCTGATGACGCTGTGCAGCCAGCCAATTACTGTAATACCACAACGAAGATGGCTGCGGCATTACAGGGCTTGGCAGACAATCCCTGCATGTTGATTGGTGCTCTAAAGAGCGCCAAAAATGCAGGGCGTGCACCAGGACTCCTGCCGAGCAATCCCGAAATTCGCTCATCACTAGTGAAGGATATAGAAGCTGTGCTGATATTTGAGCTAATGAAGCCACAAGCACCTAGATACACAAAGACCTCACATTCAGCCTATTTTACTGAGAGAGACACTCACACAAAAAATCTGAACTTTGGATCTAGTACTAAACTTCATATCAGGGTATCTGAAAATGAATGCAATAAATGAGGATTTCAGACTAAAACTTTGAGCAATTTTATTAGCTAAAGATAATCACTAACATATGTAAAATCACTATGAATATATGGCTAACACGGTACGAAGATACACATCTTTCCTATATGAATATATGGAAAATCTACTTCAGGAACTTGCTACAGAGGGAACTGAGATAGTTTAAAAAAAGGCTTAGATGCTTTTTTTAAAAAAAGAAAACAAATACTTAAGCATATGTGTAAAATTCTTGTTCTGAATATCAATCTACAGTAAAAAGCTTGCTATTTAGGGTACATTGGATCATGTATTATTGATGTAGCCAAAACCCTTCCGTTTATCCTTTCCCATTCTTTGGTTGAAATTGATGAACATGTGTGTTTTTTCAACCGAATCATGTAACTATATGTTTCTGATGTCAAAAGTGTCAAAACCTCTATATTTTGCAGTTATGCTTGTTTCTTATACAGATTCTATTACAAATGTATACCATATTTTTTTAATTAAAAAGTGAAATTACTAGTAATTCTGATGTGGTTTACAATATTAATCAGGAAAATTAAATATTTTAATAATAGGTGTTTGGTTTAGCAAATGTTATAATGCATTTAAAATGAGTGAGTACAATATGTTTTCTATTCTGTATACTCTTGTGCAGTAAATATTGTCTCATTACCTAGAATTGTTTGTTTTCTTTGTAGTTCTTCCTCAAAGTAAATGAAACCGTGAAAAAATACTGTAGAACTTTTCAACATTTCTTTCTATACTGTCAGAAGAAAAAAGTCATTAGTTTAGCACTAAAACAAGAGGTGAAGGGTTAATTCATTAGAAGACATTCATTTGCATTCAGCAGGGTATGCCTACAGACCACAACTTGTATATAGCTTTCCATAGATCTAACAATAGCTTGAGAGGTCTTTTAATCTCTTTCTGTTTATAACTGTATTGTTTGACCTTTTTTTGCAGCAAGGTCTCTTGTATATAAAATGCCAGGGAGCAGATTAAATATGTGGGACAAAGAAATGGTTTAATTAAAAGGAGTCTTTAGAGAATAAGAATAGCCAACTGGTTCAGTCAAATATTTAACAATAGATCAGTATTTATGGGAGTGGAAGAACAAATGTAAGTTAATGGAGGGGCAAACATTGCATTATTAGTCTGCACCTATTTTACACTTTGTAATAAAACACTATATTCGATCAAGCATTTCATCATCACGAAGGGGACAATTTTTTTTGCAATTCAATCACTTTGATCTGATAACTAAAATATCGGGATTTCATTTGACTAAAATTATTCAAACTTATAGTTAGTTTCCTGAATAATAATAACAGTGTATTTACCTACAGCAACATCGTACTTATTTATGTCAATCAGTCACATCTTTATTTAATATTTAAATGTAATTTCCCATAAAAGACATTAGATAAGTGATAAATGTCCAATCACTGAGGGCCAGTACCTTGACTCCTAAACTGATCAGAAGAATGGAAGTCCCCAGTCCACAATTTTTCTCACTGTATGACTAAAATGAGAAGTTTGAATTTACCAGCAGTCAAGCTTGTTGTGACATCTATGTCAGAGTCTGCAATCTCTGTTTCTGTTCCTATAGACAGGCCACATTGTGTCTTTCTCAGAGGCAATGCAAAGGCAGTTCGATGGTTTTGTCATATTCAGAGACCTGTAGTACCCCCTTATCTAGGAGTACTGGGGTTACATTTTTGCTTTTAGGATCCTGCTGTTAATCCAGGGTGGGCTTGCTGGCTATGAAGACTGTGAATGCCTGTTTCGATTGGCAGTTATAGTTTTATAATCTGTTTCAAACACATTTATCTGCTTCATTTCACTAGTAATCTCCATTTGTGACCTGGACCTACTGCTTAACCATCCATCTGCCTTACAATTTTGCTTCTGTTCTGAATATCCTACTTTTTATGTGGCTCACTGACTACTCTTTACTAGCCTGTTTTCACGGACGGTCCGAGTGCAAATTTCTCGCATGTGTGACTCCGGCCTGTGAATGGGGGCATAGGGCTTATATTTAAAGCCACACTCCAGCACTGATAACACTGGAGTGCTGCTTTAAGATCCCATGGGAGAACTATAACTCTCAGCATGTCCTGCAGATCCTATGGCATGCTGGGAGTAATAGTCCACTACAGGATGGCAGAGTGATTTTTTATGTGCTGTCATTACTAACCTTTTAATTAATTCTCTGTTGTACAGTGTGTCTGAAGGACCTGTGATGACATCATGAAGAGGCAGGGCTTTGTGTGGTCATGTGATGCTCCAGCCCGCCCTCTTCATGGCCTCATCACAGGTCCTCCACAGGAGCATTCAGCATCGTATCAGCACAGCCCCTGTGCTGTCAGGTATGCGATGCCTCCTGCTGCACTCTGCTCCTGCCGCCTCCTTCTCCTTCCAACACACATCTCCCCAGCTGCTGCAGGAATCAGGCGCTGGGGAACCATGTGGCTCTGTCATTTGCTGCTCCCCGATCACTGCTCAGCTGATAGGTGGGCGGGGAAGCGGCTAATTAATATTCACTGCACTTAAGTATCGGGACCAGTGGTTTCCCCAGTGCTGGATTCCTGCAGCGGAGGGATATTTTACTGCCTCCTGCGATCTCACTCCACCCCTGCCCCCCTCCCCACGTTACATTCCTACCATAAGACGCACCCACACTTTCCTCCCAAATTTGGAGGAAAAAAAGTGCGTCTTTTGGTCCGAAAAATACGGTAGATGCATTTCCACCTACAGTTGGTTCAGGATCTGAAAGTGCTTATTCTACATCATGAAACCGCGCAAGCCTGGGCTGATGCTAATAATAATAATATTTATATAGCACCAAATTATTCAACATCACTTTGCAATTAAGCGGGGACATGTATAAACAATAACAACATTAAAAAATAACACATAGTTTAACAATTACAGGCGGAGTGAGGGCTCTGCTTGCATGCTTACAATCTACAATAAAAAGAAATAGTGCGGACACAAAAGATAAAAAGTGCTTGTATTGTATGGTTCAGTCATCATTATAATAAATAGGTCATTTCAAATAAGCTGCATGAACCAGTCATCAGCCAGAATCTATGTACAATTACCAAGTGCTTTTTGGGTGTATGGGGATGTGGAGACAGATGAATGGGAGGGACTAGCTTCTGAGGAAAATTTAGAAAGATGGAACAGGGAAGAGTTAAATTAGTGAAGTGAGGCCTGTCTACAGATATGTTTTTTTTAAAGCACACTTGAAAATGTGGGGCCTAGTTATTAATCCAATTGTCCGGGGTAGTGTATTCAAGAAAACTGGTGCAGCACGAGAGAAGTCTTGGAGATGGAAATGGGAGGTTTGAATTAGGGAGGATGTTAGTCTTAGATCATTTGTAGAGCAGAGAAAATGGATAAGGTGAAAGATAGAGATGAGGGAGGAGATGTAGCTTAGTGCAGAACTGTAGTGAGCTTTGTGAATGATAGAGATATGTTTATATCATACCTGTAGAGGGTAGGTAACTAGTGCAATGACTGGCACAAAGTGGAGATGTCAGTGAAGCGGCTGGACAAAAATAACCCTGATTGTTGCATTCAGGATGTATTTTAGAGAAGAAAGTATGCTAAGAATGAGACCGATCAGAACAGAATTGCAGTAGTAAAGACCAGAATGAATAAGAGTGGCAGTAAAAATTTTTGAAGTTTCAAAGTTGAGAAAAGATCGGATTCGGGAGATGTTTTCAAGACGCAGGTAACATAAGTGAGTGAGCTGCTGGATATGAGGAATTATGAAAAGTTATGTGCCAAATATGACCCCAAGACAGCAAGTATGGTGCTTGGGTGTGAGGGTTGAACCACCCAAAGCAATTGTAATATCGTGCATAGGTAGATTAGTATAAGAAGGAAACACAAGAAATTCAGTTTTGGAGAAATTCAGTTTCAGAAAGAGGGAACACATGATGCTAACATCATGTGATAGCAGATAGCAGACAGACAATTCCTGGTATTTTGTATTATGGTGGGGGTGATATCAGGAGTAGAGTTGAGGGAAACAGGTCGGTCAGATTCAAAAGTCGCCGACTGTCGCCAAAGTCAGGTTTTATTGGCCCAAACACGACCATAGAGTGAGGTCGGCCATGCGGTCGTCGAAACGAGCGCCAAAGTCAAGTTTCCCAGAATGCTTTCAGGCGCCTTTTTTCAGCCAATGAGCAAGGACGTACACTGTGGGCAACGAGATGACATGGGCAGCGGCCACCACCATCTTAGAGAAGGGCATTGCAGTGATTAGCTTGCTTTGGGGGGCGTCATAGTGTCTATAAAAGTCCTGACGCCGACCGCCATTTTACTTCTGCTGATCTTAACAGTAGGGAGAGGTTGCTGACGCTGTTTATCAGTAGGGAGAGAGTTAGGGCTGGAAAGAGAAGTTCTTATGAGCTTGTGCTGATAGCAATTGTGCTATACAGTTAGTGTGCAGTGACAGGGGAGGATTTTATTGTGTGCAGCAGCGCTGGTAATTAGACTGCCTGATAGCTGTATTGCTGCGTGTACACTGCTGTGCAGACTGCTTTTTACACAGCACTAATACTTTTATTCTTTTTTTCTGCACAGTTCATTTTTTTCCCACACCTTATAGTGCTGTACGCTCCTCACACACTACCGTGTACCGGCTGGTCTCACGGACAAATACATGCTGACTATCTGTGTGTGACTCTGGAAATATATACGGAGATTTACAATTTCCCCTACACTGTATATAGCTTTTTGCTTCTGATACAGTACCCTTTTTCTGCTTTTTGTATTCTGGTCAAATCCATACTGAGTGAGCGTCTGTGTGTTACTCCGGAAATATATACAGAGATTTAAAATTACCCCAACACTGTATACAGCTGAACGCTACTGATACAGTGCCATATATCTGCTGGTATTTTGGGTACATTTTCCCAAACATGAGGAAGTATGGTGGAAGAGGACAGAGGTGGGGGGGCAGCTGTTAGTCCCCATTGACTTGCATTGGGGTCAGGTTTCGTTTTTTGGCCGAACTTCGACTTTTGCCGCGAGCTAGTCGGCCGATCTCATTCGACTTGACTTTTGCGAAAGTAAGGTGGTCCGAAACCTGACTCAACCCGAAAAAGGCAAAGTCGCTCATCTCTAGTCAGGAGACGATGTGTATAATTGGATGACATCACCATAGAGATAGTACTGAAAATCAAATCTGCTGATGGGTTGTTCAATAGGGGGGAGTGTATTGAGAAGAGGAGGGAAACTAGAACTGTGCCTTTTGGAGCCCCGACAGTAAGGTGGGGTCAGAGAGATAAGAGGAGAACCCGGAGAAAATGGTATCCTTGAAGCCAATAGAACAGTGCATAGTCAGGGAGAGCTGGTCTTCCACAGTGTCAAATGCAGTAGAAATATCCAGGAGAATCAGCAGGCGGTAGTGACCATTACATTTAGCTGTAAGCAGAGCGTTAGAAACTTTAGTAAAGGCAGTTTCAGTAGATTGTAAATAACAGAAACCGGATTGTAGAGGGTCAAGAAGAGTTATCTGTGAGGTGGCAGATAGATGAAAATAGACCAAATTGTCATAGTTCCACCCATCAGTGTGTCTGGGATTAGTGGAAATTTGTTTGGAAAACTATCACCAAACATAAATTGGGCATGAATATGACACATTCGGATTCGTGATCGGAAACCCGAGCAAAATTTTATAAAATATCGGTAAAACTCGGTAACATTCGGTAAAAGTGAAGGAAAATATTTTCAGCACTTTAGCAACGATAATGGTGGTGTATCATGAGCGTTTGGCTCGTGTTCGATGAGAGGAGGGGGTCTGCAGAGCTCAGAGATACGGTGTTCTTGTAAGCAGTCATTTTTTTCCCCTAACTTTAAATGTGCACATTGCGGCTAGCCAATCAGGGCGCAGGCAGCACCCACAATGTCCTGACACAACAGCTTGTGTCATTGGCTGCTGAAATCACATGTCCCTTTCCATATAAATAGCGGACATCTTGTTTTAGCGCCATTTTGACACTAACAGCGCAGAGAGGCTGCTCCTGACGTTGGCACTGTTAACAGCAAGATTTTAGCTAGTTAGTTAGGCGGTTGTATATCAGTCAGATAGTGTAGCTAGATAGTGTCCAGTGTGGCTGTAAAATTTACCTTCCGGAATTTTTTTTTTTGGCCATTACTTAGGTCCACAGACAAAGCCAGCAGGGCAAATTTTGTGAACTGCTTCTATTATGCTCCGTGAACGAGTATAGTATTTTTTCACTATTTAAATGTGAAAAAGTCTGCTGTACCCACATTTTAGCTAGTTAGCTAGGTGGTTGTATATCAGTCAGATAGTGTAGTGAACTACTGTCCAGTGTGGCTGTTAAATTTACCTTTCAGCACTTTTTTCTTTTTTTGACATTACTGAGGTCCACAAAGAAACCAGCAGGGCATTTATTGTGCACTGCTTCTACAGTATTGTGCTCTATGCAAAAGTATAGCATTCTAATTCACACGTAGCTAAAGAAAAAATATTCAACAGCCTGCTGTATCCCACTTTGTCATTTAGTGCTGTGATGATATAAAACTGTCTGCAGACCTGAGGCACATTAAAAAAGTTATAATTATTTCTGTTGCTAAATGTGAAACAACCTGCTGTATCCCACGTTGTCATTTTGTGGTGGCGATATGAACCTATCTGCAGGCCTAAGGCACATTAAAAAGATTATAATTTTTCAGTTCCAAAAAGTTAGACAATCCGCTGTATCACACTTTGTCATTAGGTTGGGTTAAAATTAAGCTGTAGAGGCCTGATACATAGGCCACAAAAATTCTTCTGTTATTAACGTCATGCAGTAAGGAACCTGAGTCCTAGTGTTGAGCATTCCGATACTGCAAATATCGGGTATCGGCCGACATTCGCTGTATCGGAATTCCGATTCTGAGATCTGATATTTTTTGCATATCGGATACTGGAATTTTCCTGTAAAGTCTATGGGGAGTTCCTGTGTCACAGAAAGAAGTACGTAACACAGGAACTTCCCGAAAGTGTCACTGTCAGTGTCGGTCGGGTCTGTCAGGAGTGAGGACTCAGCACTTACCTGGCAGAAGATCCCCGGTGGTCACATCCTGGATGGCCGGCCATTACCCTCTCCCTGGCGGTCACGTGCAGCTTCTCGTGATAACTGCACTTGACTGCCGGGTACTGGGTAATCTCGGCCAGCTGTACTCTCGCGACAGCTGGCCTTAAAGCAGTCCGGATGATGTCACCACCGGGGAATCTCCTCCGGTAAGCAGCTCTGCTGCATCGGGATGTCAGGCTCAGCCTGGCATCCAGATGTAGCAGAGCTGGACTCGTCGTGGGACACTAGTTATTTTGGACTACGTCGGACAGGGAGTATTTGTGTTGGTTTGTTATTTTTGTTTTTTTACAGGAGATCGATGGCGTCGCAGGATGAGAGTACAATAAAAATAATGAAAACTGTGTTGTGTATTATTTCATTAAAAGACTTTATTCTGGCTGTGTCTTTTTTTTTAAATTTACAAACTTTATGATTAATAATGGATTGGTGTCTTATTGACGCCTCTCCATTATTAACCGGGCTTATTGTCACCGTTCAATCAAAGGTGACATTAACCCCTTATTACCCCACTTGCCACCGCTACAGTGCAAGTGGGAGGAGCCGGGTAAAGTGCCACAATTGGCGCATCTTTGGACGCGCCAATTGTGGGGCTGCTGCAGCCTGGTATTTTTAGGCTGTTGAAGGCCAAAATCCATGGGCCTTGACAGTCTTTTAATACCAGGCCACAGCAGTCTGCTTTTTACTTGGCTGGTTAACAAAAATAGGGGGACCCCCACGCCATTTTTTTTTCGAGGGGATCCGCTATTTTTGTTAACCAGCCAAGCTAAGCAGACTGCTGTGGCCTGGTATTATCAGGCTTGCAAGGTTCATGGATATTGAATCCTTACCAGCCTCAAATACCAGGCCTCAGTAGTCTGCTTCATCTGGCTGGTTAACAAAAATAGGGGGGACCTCACACCATTTTTTTTCGAGGGGATCCCCTATTTTTGTTAACCAGCCAAGATAAGCAGACTGCTGTGGCCTGGTATTATCAGGCTTGCAAGGTTCATGGATCGTGGATCCTTAACAGCCGTAATTACCTGGCTTCAGTAGTCTGCTTCATCAGGCTGGTTAACAAAAATAGGGGGGACCCCACGCCATTTTTTTTTTCAAGGGGATCCCCTATTTTTGTTAATCAATTTACTTCAGGTCAGCCGGGATTCCCTCTGACGTCACTGATGCTGTGCGGTATCCCTGGCTGACCTGAAGTGAAAGTGGGAAGCAATCAATTAAGCTTCCCACACTAATCACTTCCTCTCCTGTCTGCCGGGAGAGGAGCTCATTCATTCGGGGGTTTACTGCGAGGCTGGCAGCATTAGCTGCGGTCCCTGCAGTAAACGTTAACCCTTTCACAAGGATTACATCGGGGGACCTGACTGTGCGTCGGATAGGTAAGAATAATGTTGCTTTATTATTTTATTTTTATTAAAGGAGAACAATGGAATCGAGGATTACCAGTACAATAAAATATGGTCAAAAACTGTGTATTTATTTCATTAAAATGATTTTTCATTAATGTGTGTGCGTTTTTTTTTTATTTCCTACAATAGGATTAATAATTGATAGTTGTCTAATTGACAGCTCTCAATTATTAACCTGGCTTAAAGTCACCTTTCAATAGCAAGGTGGCTTTAACCCATTATTAACCCATTCGCCACCGCTACAGGGCAATGGGAATAGACGGGCTAAGTGCCAGAAAGGGCGAATCTAATTATAGATTTGCCTTTTCTGGGGTGTCTGGGGGCAGATGTTAGTAGCCAAGGAGGGCCCAAAAATAATGGTCCCTATCAGGGCTACTATTATCTGCCCCCACTCGCTGGCTTTGTCTGTCTGGTTGAGAAAATAGTGCGGGAGCCCACAAATTTTTTTTTAACAATTTTACACCATATATATATATATATATATATATATATATATATATACATGTCATTGTGACACATATATATATATATTTATAGTACATAGACTTCTACATAGTATAATAGCCGTTAATTCAATTGTCGGCTTTTGTGAAATTACAGACCCGACATGAAATGACACATGGCTTACATAGAGTAAACCATGTCATTTCATGCAGTTTGATATATGGTTTTCACTAACAATTACATAAGTGTATGTGTGCAAAATTTCACACATGTAGGGGTTAATTGAAGGTGTAAATTCGTAGAAAAAAATGTGTTTTTTTTACAACGAATTTACACCTTTAAATAACCCCTACATGTATGAAATTTTGCACACATACACTCATGTAATTGTCAGTGAAAACCATATATCAAACTACATGAAATGACATGGTTAACTCTATGTAAACCATGTGTCATTTCATGTCGGATGGTTCTGTAATTTCACAAAAGCCGGCATTGCCCGGCAATTGAATTAGCGGCTATTTTATTATGTAGAAGTGTATGAACTATAAATATATGTATATATAGATATATGTCACAATGACATGTATATATATATATATATATATATATATATTCTATGTGTGGATATCTAGTGTTTACAAGGAAAGAAAGGGTTTATTTTAATTACGATATTTCTGTCCCATTGACTTGCATTGGTTTCCGGTATCGGAATCGGCGATACCAGATACATTTTGGGTATCGGTCCGATCCAATCCGATCCGATACTTCTTGATATCGGGAAGTATCGCTCAACACTAGACCTGACTTTAAAATAGTCTGTAGCATCTAGTGTGTTACAGAGACCTGATCCATAGGACAAAAAGAAAATTGTGTTATTAACAGCATACAGTAATATACCTGACTTTAAAATAGTTTGTAGCATCTAGTGTGTTATAGAAGCCTCATCCATAGGTCACAAAAAATTCTTCTGTTCTTCGTGTCATACAGTAGGGGACCTGACTAGAGATGAGCGATGTTCGGTTCGGATTACGTTAGCTGAATTTGCAATATTCGGCGAATAATTTGTCAAATGTTCACCAAACATTACCGAACACCATTCACGTCAATGGGAGACAAAAACAAACGCATGCACAACACCTTATAAAGGCCCCAAATGATGCCAAAATACATCAAATGAGAGGCAGACACCAGGAAAGTGGCCTCAATTCACCCACAGTACAGATTTTTGCTTGGCACTGCAGCAATCAGCCAGGTATGAGCTATCGGGGTCTGGGACAGCATTTACAGCTTTCAATTGATGTCACAGTAAGAGGAGGTGGGTAAGGGATCGGTGTAGGGCCCCTTTGCTGGGAGCCCTGATACCACATGGAACACCTCTACCTGCTTTCATGCTGAGCCACACTCAGGTGGCACAAATATCAGTTTTCTAGACTACCATTGTCAGAAAAAATTAAGAATAATGACATGGGTAGTTGAGTCCAATGAAGTGGAGGCCTTGACGGTGTCGGAGGCCTACTGCTACAAGCAACACGCATGAAGGAGACCCAACCAGGAGTCTACACATTTACAAAAATTAGTTGTAGACACCAACAAAGTGTCATCAATTGCAATAAAGCAGAATTAGTGTAGCGGGTACCGATACCTCTTCCACTACAGCTAACCCAGCAGATGGAGACTGTAATGGACAAGGTGGTGGAATCACTGTTCCATATCCCTCTGAAAGCCGGGAATTCACGTAACTAGGTGGCCTACCAAATCCCTACTAGGACAAGTGGCAACAGGCGCAAACTGCGACCAAAGGAGGTACAAAGTGGTGGCACAAGGTGCTACTCCGTGGCTAACTTTACGGAATGTGGCAGCTGACCCCCTACAGCGGGTAATCTGCTAATTCCCAAAGGAGGGATGAAAAATGCAGGCAGGCACTGTAGGGAATCTGGAACCATGGGTGCAGAATGGGCCGGCTGAGGAACAGAAAAGCATTGGTAGGTGTGGGCTGGACCGGGTGTTACGACAGATGGGTGCTGACAGGTGCGATCTGGATCGGCTGATGGACAGAAGAGCGCAGACAGGTACGAGCAAACAGGCACAGAAAGGTAAGAGCAGATGGGTAGAGGGTAGACAAGCAGACAGATGGACCTGTGAAATCTGACAACTAGCAAGCATGCAGGGCAAACTAACAACGTAGCTCAGGCACCTCCATACTGGAGAAGACTTAAATAGAAGGTATCACCCAGCTATAGGTTGTGAATACCTTAGGTTGATGCGGGTGGTCCCTTTAAGAGGGAGGGAGTGCGCGAGTGCACCCTCTATGCTTAGTTCCTGGTCCTACAACTGAACCTTGGTGGACACCAACACATAGGGGGCGAGATGAGGAGGTGGTGTGTTAGTGGGAGACACTGAATGTCTTGTCTGTTAGGTAAGAGGAGATCCATCAAAGTGCCAAGTCTGTAATGTCAACAGATCAGAAAGTCTGTAGTAAGAGGAATGGTCCACTGTGTCAAAGACAGATACCAGGTCCAGGTAAAGGAGGAGGACAAACTCGCGTTGCTTTCATTTGGCAGTTAGTAGGTCGTTGGTGAATTTAGTCAGGGCAGTTTCAGTGGAGTGGTGCAGTCTGAAGTCAAATTGCATGTGGTCAAAGAGGGAGCAAGAGGAGAGGTGGGAGGGACAGTTCAAAATGGACATGTTGTTCCAGTAGTTTGGTGGCAGAGGGGAGAAATGATATGGGGCGACAGGGAGACACAGAGGATGGGTCAAGGGTGAGCTTTTTGAGGATGGCTGTGATTGAGGTATGTTTCAATCAGAATGGAAGACACCAGTTGTAAGTGACAGGTTGAAGAGGTGGGTTATGCTTATGATGAAGACTGTGGTAAAGTTTGGAATGAGGTGGGACATTATTGTGTCAAATTCAAAGGAGGTGGGGCAAAGTATTCAGCGGAGAAGAGAAGAGAGGGAGGGGGAACTGGTGAAGGCAGGAAAGAATTGAAAGTACTCAATAGCTGTTTAGGGTTGTGAGACAGGTATGATATGAGGGATGAGAAGTCAGTTTGTTTTGCTGCAGTCAGAATTTGCGCAGCATTTTTCAACTTTTGTTACTGGACAGGCAACTCCGATCCCTTTCTTTGGCAGCCGTACAATGGTACGCTTTGTAGATGAGGGCCAAAAAGAACATGTTCTCCGGTATATGGCAAGTGCTGCATCAAGTGGCCTCTGCTCCTCTTCCTCCACCTTAACATCACACACAGTACAGTCCTCAGTGGTGGCACCGCAATTAACCTTTTTTTCCCCCCACATCACAACTCTCCAAGCGCCCAACTCACTGTTGGGAACCACAGATGACTGAGCCTGCAGATTTCTTCACACATTGTTATGCCATGGGCATAGGAATTGTACTCTAAAGATTCTCAGAGTCAAGAAGAGGAAATCATCTTCATCGATGGCTAACATTTTTCTGACTTAGATCTATGGTCGGATAAAGTTTTGTCCAAGCATAAACCAAACCCTCTTCAACAGACGTTAACCCTGTTTGGTGAATTGGATCCATTTGTGATGAAACTCAGATATTTGAGGTGCCTGCGGACTGTACTGTGCTGTCAAGGCAGGAAGAAGAAGAGGGTGACTCTCAGAGCGAGGAGTGGAAGAACACAGAGGATGACGATGAGGTAGTAGATTAACTTGGTGTAAACCCAGAAGCATGCAGCTTAGTAGCTCAGCTGAGGAGGAGGAGGAGGAAGATGAGGAGGTTACGTAGACACAGAGTTATGCAACCACAACAACCAATGCATCCTGAGGCCCAACTCGGCAGTGGACAGCAGCATTCGCGGTTCTGTAGTTGCCTAGCTTGGGTCTTTTTTTCAGATTGGCAAATATCTAAAAAGTCATGTTATCTGTCAACTTCTTTAAAAACAACCTAGTAGAGTAAAAAAATGAAATCATTTCAGTAATACATGCATGACCTGGCACATGCGTGATCAACATGCGTTAATCTGGGAATGTCATTATACTAAAATGTAGACTAGCAGGTCTCGCCAACCATCATCCAGCCCATCAACCGCATCTTCTGATTCTTCCTACTCCCTCACCGTGGCAAGTGTTGTCACACAGATCTCTGGCCGAAGAACCCCCATTTGTTTACCCCCTACTGTTGGAGTGATTGACAGCCTGTCAACTGATAGGAATTGAACATGCCTGCTGTTTTTTGACTGATCTTACATACCAAGCGCACCCCATCTTTCTCAATCCAACGTAACATCCCCACCTGCATCTCTCTCACAGTCCAGCAGCTTGTTGTGTTCACCCTACTCCACCCTGTGTCGGCAAAGCAGCAAACCCTCATTTGTGCAGTTGTGCTCACATAAAAGATTCTTCACTGCTACATATGGCACAGTTAACAGTTTGAATTTCACCATCTTCAGTCTACTAATAATAATAAACTTTATTTATATATCACAAACACATTACGCATACCTTTACGAGTCAGCAGTTCATATAAAACAGTCAAAAGTTACCAAGTGTAAGATAATAAAACAAGCAAAAATAATGACAACACTGCTCTTCAGAGCTTACAATCTACAATGACGTGGGAGTCACACCAATTACAGGTGCTTATTTACAATGATGGTACAACCATATTTAGGAAATGGTGGTACTTAAAGACTGCATGAGCCTTTTGGGTACGGTTAAGTTTGATGGTGTTTTATGTACAGAGAAGTAGAGAATAAGCTATATACATAAAAAGAACTTTGATTAGGGAATGTGATAGGCCACCCGAAACAGATGTGTTTTTAAGGAGCACCTAAAAATGTCTTAGTTGTGGTTATACTCCTAGTTTCATGGGGGACAAAGGGTAAGAGGTGAGTCATCTAGGTAGGAGATTAAACTGACAAAGTCCAGTTCAGGGGTGATACCGTCTTTGTGTGTTCCAGAGTTTGAAAGTTGTGAGAGGCCATGAGAATTGGCTAGAGATAGAAGCTGGGATGCATTTGGGGAGGTGGAGCTGTTGAAGACTGCCAGGAAAAGGGTTACAATTCTGAGGACATGAAGTATGGCCGCAACTCATAAAAGTGGTCAATGAAGTGAGTGGGTGAGCCTAGGTGCCGGTATATTACTGCAACTCTGAGGGAGAGGGGATGGAACACCCTGATGGTGTCAACCTCAAAAGAAGAATGGCATTCAATTGGTCTGCATTTATTTATTTGGTTAAAAACAGGATTGTTGTTGGCAGCGAGGAGTGTAGGGTTATCGTGGAGTTAGCAGTGATCATACAGCAGGATATACACATTGTGATGACTCCGGGAGTGGACCCTCTGGGTCACGATACCAACCCACCCTGGGCGAGCTGACCTAGTGAGAACCACCCCTATATAGGGAGCGTCAAGGGCAGACCAGGGGGATAAAGTACCAGGACTGCTGGAGCCAGGTGGCCGGCTCATAGAAGACGGGAGTATACAGGAAGTGGAATTGTGCAAAGCATGGACACTGGAACACGCAAAGTACAAAACAGAGCAGGGCGTATGCACGAGGGCACGCAGAGTACAGGACAGTGCAAGGCATGTGCATGAGGACACAAAGTACAGGACAGTGCAAGGCGTGTGCATGAGGGCACGCAGAGTACAGGACAGTGCAATGCGTGTGCACGAGGGCACGTAGAGTACAGCTAGAAAAAGCGAGCGCTGGGAAGCACGCGTGAGAACAAGGCAAGGCAGAAGGTGTGCAAAGACGCACAACGGGAGAAAGGCAGTGCACAGAGTGCACAGACAGTGCACAGAGCCGAGCATGTGCTAAGGAGCACAAACAAAGCACAGAGGCATAGGGGACCTGAATACAGGGAGCGACTGAGCAAGGGCCAAGCAGACCTAGCAGGGTTGCACAACAAAAATCAGGTGCCTCCCAATGGTAAGAGGCGGCCTGATATAGAGCAAGAGCACAGAGACTTTTGGGTTAGTTCTCCCGGACAATGAGATGAGGTAGTGGCAGACAGAGCAGTGAGAGGCGTGCGTGTGCGCTGGGCATAGCCGTACAGTCATAGGATCAAGAGAGAGAGGTGCGCGTGCGCACCCGACGGGATCCAAAGCGTGGCCACGGTACCGGAAGTGGTGACGTCGGTCGAGGAGTCCCGGTATCGGGTGAGTGTGGCGTAACACACATATTCTATGTGTTGTAATCTGGACATGGATAAGTTGTACCCTCACTATTACTTTTCTAATTATTGTGAGCAGCCTGCGGCCTCCTCGGATGATTCGTGGCCAAATTGTGTCTTTGGCTGGATGATAGGGGCCAGAGTTGTTCACTACTAAGATCACAGCGATTGTTTCTGTATGACTAATGTCCTGTGATCGCTTTGATTATTGCAAGACCATTCCAATCTGTTGGCCACGGAAATGCAGCATTTATGTCTTATGGATACAAACGGTTTCCGAAAGCTGATGGCCATTGCAGTCCCCCCAATACCAGTTGCCCAGTCACCATTACTTCTGTAAGAAAGATGTGCCTGCGCTACAGCAAATATTCGCAGACAAAATCACCTGTTCCCTGAAAAATTCTATGTCTGCCTGGGTGTATTTCAACAATGACACTTGGACGAGCAAGCATGAACAATGGAACTATAGCTAAATGACTGGGCACTGGGTGACTCTGGTGGCTGTAGGGGCAGTTGTGGAAGGGGCTGCTGCACAAGTTTTGCAATCCCAAGGCTTTCAGGGTGCTTGGGGATGGAAAAAAAAAACCACTACACACCATAAGAAGGATAACTAAACTACTAGACAACAGGGGTTGGAGAACTAAATTACTAAACAGCTACGGTTGTATGATATGAATGTTTTAGAAATGAATTCTGAGCAGAAGCTCCCTCTGGTGGTTACAAACAGTACTGAACCATTCTATGAGGATTGGCAATCAGGAATTACAGACTGGCTGGATATAAGGGAGGTTTCCACCCATCATGGTTGCCGGTGATCAATTGTTCCTGTCTCAACGTTGTTTCATGGTTCACTTGGAAGCTTGCTGAGTCTTGCCTCTTCTCCTGCTCTCAGATAAGATATTTTCTGTTTTTTGTTTTTGTGCTTGCCATTTGCTTTTTTCTCTGCATTTCTGTGAGGTTGGCCAGGTTCCCCTCCCTGGGGGGCTTGGGCCCCTCTCGGTTCCTCTGGAGCCACTGTTGTTTGTTCATTTGCCTTTTCCAGTTTTTTCAGTGGCTGCGGCTGAGTTTTGTTACACCAGAGAACTAATTTAGGTGGTAGAGGTCGTGTGATCTCAGGTGTTTTTGCAATTAGTAGCGTTGGCTTTTTTTTAGGGTTTTTTTGGATGCAGTAAGTATCCTTCCTATCCGTTTCTTTCTAGGCAGATTGGGCCCCAACGTTTGCTCATACTATTTTCTGTCTGTGTCTGTATTTCCTCTTATCTAACCGCCATTACATGTTTGGGGGCTTCCTATGTTCTTTGGGGATCTGCTCCGGGGCAGATAGCTTTCCTCTTTCTATCTTTAGGTGTAGTTATCCTCTCAGGCTGTGACGAGGCGTCTAGGACCAACGTAGGAACGCTCCACGGCTGCCTTTAGTTGTGGTGGTTAGTCAGGGTACTGCAATCCAGTAGATTCCAACCTCTCTGGTGTATTGCCGTTTTTGCCTGCTCTCCTCAGCTACCAAATCATAACACATAACACTAAACCACTACACACCATACGATGGATAACTAACCTAATAGACAACAGGGGTTGGAGAACTAAACTACTAAACAGCTATGACTGCAGAACTAAACAAATACACACCAGAACATGGAGAACTAATCTACTAGACAACAGGGGTTGGAGAACTAAACTACTAAACAGCTTGAGTTGGAGTACTAAATTACTACATACCAGGAGATGGAGACTTAAAGCACTAGATAGCATGGTGTTACTAGACACCAAGTCTTGGAATCCTCAGGGCTGGTGGAACAAACCTCTGTATCTAATACTTCCTCCAGTGCTTCTGCCTCCTCTACCTCCTTTAGGGCCTCAACCTGTGCCTTCAACCTCTGCCTTAATGAACAGACGTTACAACACTGCAGAGGGAATCTACGGTTCCCCGCAATCAGGCAGTGTTTAAATTAATATGCCCTGAAGATTGCAGTCATACAGATCAACAGTTGTGGATAGCTATCCATGCTGAGGTGGAGCAATGGCTGCCTACACTGAACCTGGAGCCAGGGAAGGTCATGTGCGATAACGTTGCAAACCTGGTGGTGTCCCTACACCAGGCCAACCTTACACAAGTGCCTTGCATGGCTCGAATCCTCAACCTGATGGTACAGCAATTCCTACACCACTGTCCCAGCATGGATTTGCTGCTGTAGAAAACACTGATGTGTGTTCACTTTCACCATTCCACATAAGTCGGTATAGAGATCTTTCGGACTACCGGTTAAACGATTGATATGCGAAGTGACCACATCATGGAATTCAACTCTGCACATGTTGCAGCGACTGTGGCAGTAGCGCCGAGACCTGGTGCAGTATGACATTTTGCATAGCCTGGCACATCACAGTAGGGATATGGTGCAATTCACACTTGCGTAGTGGACACAGATGAAGGACCTCTGCATGTTTTCGAAATGGCTGCTAAGATGATTAGCGGTGATGATGCCGTCATCAGCATCACTATTACTGACATCTAAATGCTGGATCACACTTTAAATAGTCTGGGTGAGGAGGTGGTGATGGTCCCAGGGAAGATGAGGAAGCAGAGGAGGATGCCTTTAGGGTTAACAATATCTCTAAGTTCAGGTCTGTCATCTCAGAGGCTGTTGCCATGGGAGGAACAAATGGATGAGGAACAAATAGAGAAGGACCATGAAAAGGACAAGTAGGAAGAGGTGATGGACGCGCACCAGTTAAGGGATTAAGAGGATAATGATTCCCTCTCTGTTGTCTATGGTTGCCACAAGGAAATGGAGGAAAAAAGCTTGAGCGTTATCTCACCACCACACCCATGTGCACCTTCTTGCAGCACTATCTGCAACATGATTGTTACCTGTATAGCTATGATTCAAAATAGTGCTGACTTCTGGGTGCCAGTGTGTTCTATCCAAGATACAAAAGTACATTTTGCCAGTTGCTTCAACCCCTTAAAAAGGGACGTGCCAAAATATGCTTGAAAACAATCTTGTCAGTGGTTTTACCCAAGACAGCAGTGACGCACACAGTTTGCATCACAGTGATAGCCTTCCAACCACAGAAACATTGAGGAGTCAACGCAAAAACATTAGAAGCCTTGCAGCACTGGAGTCCTGTGTTCCAACCCAACCAAGGACAGCATCTGCCAAGAGTTTGTATGTTCTAACCGTGTATGTAAGGGTTTCCTCCGAGTACTTATTTTTATATCCACACTCCAAAGACATATAGATAGTAAATTTCGATTGTGAGTGCCAATGGTGACAGTGGCAGTAAAGTCGATAAATGTCTGTAAAGCGAATGTTGAATTATTGGCACTATATAAGTGATTTAAAAAAAATTGAAATTGATGCTCAGCCACACTCAGCACAAATATCAGTTTCATAGATTAGTATTGTCAGAAAAATGTAAGAATAGTAACAGGGGTAGTTGTGAACATAAATCCCTTAAAATTCAAACTTTAATATATTATATTAAAAAACACCATCCCAGTGACAAAAAAACGGGTTATGATACCCAAATTATTAGACCAAAGAGAATATAAATTTGCCTGTAGATACCCTACAATATTCCTGGATGCCCCTACGTTGCCGAGGAGGTTGGCACCCTAAAAGTAAGATCTGATATCTGAAAATGAGAGGAACTTTATGACGTCTAATAAACCGGTAATACCAACTTTTTATGCCCTGCCAAAGATCCATAAGGGCTTGGACCCCCTGAAGGGTCGTCCAATTGTGACAGGACTTGATTCGTTAACTCAAAACTGTGGTATATACCTGGATATGGTTCTGAGACCGTTTGTTGTATCCCTTCCATCATATGTTTGGGACACTTCACATCTTTTGAACATCCTTGAGGGTGTTACTGTGGAGGCCGAAATGTTGGTGGCTTCCATCGACGTGGAGGCTCTCTACAGTAGTATCCCACATGAATATGGTATGGAGGCCATCTCTCACTTTCTACAGACAAGGGCAATAGAGTGTCGTGGGCATAATATGTTTGTACAAAAACTCCTATGTTTCACTCTCACCCATAATTATTTTTTATTTGATAGCAAGTACTTCCACCAGCTCAGGGGTACCGCCATGGGGAGCCCTTGTGCCCCCACGTATGCTAACATCTTCCTGGGCTGGTGGGAGAAACCCATATTTTTGGTGAGAATGACACGTAGTGGAATCCTTCTATCAGCCTCTGGGCCAGATATATAGATGACATCTTGTTGTTTTGGTCTGCCGTGGAGGTTGGCACCCTAAAAGTATGATCTGGCGCCCCCACTCAACGTGGACTATCCCTCACTCCCCTATTAAGGCTCTAACGCTATAGGCAGGAAAACAATATCCAAATAGAAAGAGATGAAGAGAGCCTTTTCTTAATTTCTTAGGCACAAAATACATAAACCTTGGGTATACTACAGACAGTTAAATGTTAAAAAATGAACACCAGCCTCATATTATTCCTCACAATAATAAATCAATGTAAGATTGAGCATATCACAAATCTGTGGCACCATTGGAAAAATAGGAGCAGGAGGTACGACATATGTCAGCCGAGAGTGATGTCATCCAGAACATTGCGAACTTCAATGGAACATACCACCCACCTTGTAATGTGCCGACAAACACAGTGCCTTCATTCTAATATATAAGCCACGCCCCCTCCGGGGTCACATGATCGATACACAATCTCTGTCTATAGCGGTTAGGTCAGAGCGCTCCATTTCTGACGAAATCCCACCTGGTGCACTTGACCCCCGCGCAACACTTATCCAAATTAGAGAGGCAGAAAATATATATTTTTAATTATATATATTGGGGACTAGCAAGATAAGCTCCAACAGTATTATACAGATATCATCCCCTTATTATGAACAATTCTCCCTATATAGAGAATAGTCTTCTGCCCAACAGTGTAATAAATCAGGAACATACATCAAAACATAAAGCTGATGAATAAAGAAACAATAAACAATTTAATCATAAAACCGCCATCGATGTGAGTCATTTATATAGGTTAACGGCAGGAATCTTCTCATATACCCATTTTATTCATAATGGGTATGGATACAGGTAAAGCCACACAGAATTAATTTCAGACAGAATCATAATGCCTCAAATAAAAGGAGCATAAGAGAGACTCTCATTTAAATCCTTTGGGAGAGGGACTGCAATCTAAAAATCCACTCAGCTTCCCATTTCAAAATTATTTTGTTCAAATCACCACCCCTAATCCTCGGTTTGATTAGTTCAATCATAGTAAAGGTAATACTGCTGACGCAACCGGGGTGTACATCGTTAACATGTTGGGCAACTGGGGTGTCTCTCTTGTTCTTAATATCTCCCAAATGTTCTCCTACTCTCACCCTCAGCTCCCTTCAGGTTTTTCCTACATAGTCTAAAGGACATGTACACGTGGCCTTATAAACCAATCCCATAGCTCTGCAATTACCAAAATCCCTAAAGGTGTAGATTCTACCATTTATTGCACTGCAAAAGGTTTTACTCTGTGTCATCATGTTACACCTGGAACAGTTTCCACATTTGAAAAATCCTAATGGTTTCCTATCAAGCCATGTCCCTGGTTTCACCGGTCTCTGATAGAGACTATGGACCAAACGGTCAGCGATTGATCGTCCTTTTCTATAGGTGATGATGGGTTTCGGCGATATAAACTTTTTTACATTCGGATCCATAAGTAAGACATCCCAATGTTTTTTTATGGCTTGGTACACCCTTTCCGATTGCACATCATATGTACCTATCAGCCTGACTAGGTTTTCAGCATCATCCCTTTGTTTTTTGTGTTGCATCAAATAGCAAAAACTTCCTCCAATGGGCCTTTTAGCACACTAGAGGGATAGCCCCTTGCCCTGAATCTACACTCCCTGACAGAAGTTATGTCGCTTATCCATGTTATGTAAATAAAAGCTTATAACCTGACGTTAAATACATCCATTGTTTGTATGAATTATTCTTTTGAAAGCTGAAACCCTCCGAAATGTGGTTTAGGTTAAGAAAATAAATTGGCATCAATGCAGAAATATTGTTCATTTAATGGACACAGAATGGTCAGATTATGGCAAGACAAAAGTTTGTCGCCTGGTCATATAATGCACCCAATCCTAGATGACATCCTCACCTGTGCTCAGTAAATGTTCGGTTAATTAGTGGGTGTGTATAAAAAGAAACCCAGCACTCCAGACTTTACTTGAACTGCAACTTGAGCTCTGACAACATGCCAAAAATCCTCCCTGCGACCAAAGCCTGGATTATCAAGAGGCTGAAGACCAGATCCACTGCAGAGGTGGCTGGCACCTTTAATGTGTCTCAGCATCAAGTACAAAGAATTAAAAAAAGATTTGTAGAGGTTGTGGAGATGTGTTTGACAAGCCCAGGTCCGGCAGACCCCGCAAGACAACTGCTCAGAAGGAATGTTTGTTGGTTAGAAAATCCAAAGCAAGCCCCTCTTCCACTGCAGCAGAGCTCCAACAGGCCTGGTCACCTCAAGTCCCTGTGTCAACTAGAACAGTTTGTAGGATTCTGTCTCGAAATGGCCTCCATGGTCGATTCAGTGCCCAGAAGCCAGCACTAAACAAAAGGCAAATAAAAAACCGTGTGGCATTTGCAAAGTCCCACAGCCTGCTAGACAGATGGACACTGGAAAAGTGGCAGAAGGTGGATTTCTCTGATGAATCTTCAGTAGAAATACACCACAGCCACCGCAAATACTGCAGGAGACCTACTGGAGCCCTTATAGATCCAAAATACACCCAGAAAACAGTTAAATTTGGTGGTGGAAAGATCATGGTCTGGGGTTACATACAGTATTGGGGTGTGCAAAATATTTGCAAGGTGGAAGGCAATATCAATTGCCTAAAATATCAAGAAGTATTAGCTACCTCTTATATTCCAAATCATAAAAGGGTCAAATTCTACAGCAGGATGGTGCTCCATCTCATACATCCATCTCTACAACAAAGTTCCTCCAGGCAAAAAAGATCAAGGTGCTCAAGGACTGGCCAGCCCAGTCACCAGACAAGAACCTCATTGAGAATGTTTGGGGTAGGATGAAAGAGGAAGCTTGAAAGACAAAACCAAAGAATCTAGATGAACTGTGGGAGGTATGTAAGACTGCATTCTTTGCTATTCTGATGACTTCATTAATAAATTGTATGAATCATTGTTGAACCGCATGGATGCAGTCCTTCAAGCTCATGGAAGTCACAAAAAATATTAAATATGACTCTAATAGCACCACAACTACATTCAACAATGTTATGCAACATATATTTGTATTTTAAGTTAATTATTTATTTGAATATACATTACTTTCTATGGGCGACAAAACTTTTGTTTTGCCATAATCTGTCCATTCTGTGTCCATTAAATGATCAATATTTCTGCATTGATGCCAATTTATTTTCTTAACCTAAACCACATTTCAAAGGGTTTCAGCTTTCAAAAGAATAATTTATACAACCAATGGATGAATTTAACGTCAGGTTATAAGCTTTTATTTACATAACATGGATAAGCGACATAACTTCTGTTAGGGAGTATAGGATATAAATCCCTGGACTGTCTGTCAAAGGACGTTGTATCAGATCAGTTCCTTTTAAGTTCCTTCTTGAGGGGAATAGGGTGATGACTAGTCCATTTAAGCAAAACTATTTGTTGCAGTCCGTTTTCGATAGGTGCAAATGCTAATTCTACCATCAGTTTCCTTAGAGATAGTCAAGTCCAGGAAGTTAATACTTGATTTATGACATTCAGATGTAAATTTTAAACCAATCGTATTGGTATTGATATACTCCATAAATTGGTGGAAATCCTCCTCTGGGCCAGACCAAAACAACAAGATGTCATCTATATATCTGGCCCAGAGGCTGATAGAAGGATTCCACTACGTGTCATTCTCACCAAAAATATGGGTTTCTCCCACCAGCCCAGGAAGATGTTAGCATACGTGGGGGCACAAGGGCTCCCCATGGCGGTACCCCTGAGCTGGTGGAAGTACTTGCTATCAAATAAAAAATAATTATGGGTGAGAGTGAAACATAGGAGTTTTTGTACAAACATATTATGCCCACGACACTCTATTGCCCTTGTCTGTAGAAAGTGAGAGATGGCCTCCATACCATATTCATGTGGGATACTACGTAGAGAGCCTCCACGTCGATGGAAGCCACCAACATTTCGGCCTCCACAGTAACACCCTCAAGGATGTTCAAAAGATGTGAAGTGTCCCAAACATATGATGGAAGGGATACAACAAACGGTCTCAGAACCTTGTCCAGGTATATACCACAGTTTTGAGTTAACGAATCAAGTCCTGCCACAATTGGACGACCCTTCAGGGGGTCCAGGCCTTATGGATCTTTGGCAGGGCATAAAAAGTTGGTATTACCGGTATATTAGACGTCATGAAGTTCCTCTCATTTTCAGATATCAGATCTTACTTTTAGGGTGCCAACCTCCTCGGCAAGGTAGGGGCATCCAGGAATATTGTAGGGTATCTACAGGCAAATTTATATTCTCTTTGGTCTAATAATTTGGGTATCATAACCCGTTTTTTTGTCACTGGGATGGTGTTTTTTAATATAATATATTAAAGTTTGAATTTTAAGGGATTTATGTTCACATGTACTATTTATCTCTTAAAACTAATTTGGTTTTGAATTAATTTAACTATGCTATGGATGGTTTTCTATCAACCCCCATTAATGTGGATCTGTGGGTACAGGATGCCAATCAGGTCTTTTCAGTGAATCAATCTTGCTCAGAGACTGTGGAAAATCCTTCATTTAAAACATTGTTTAAAGAGGTGCATTTTGCCTATAAAGAGAATATCAGATCATGGTGGGAGATAAAAGGTTTAGAAAATTATATTAAAAATAAAATAGTCCCAAAAGGTCTCCGCATCAATATCCAACCTTCCCCACGAACCGTTAATCCTGGTTTGCTTGCAGCCTGGACCAAGGAGTCTGTGGAATCCTCAATTCGTTTTATGCAACTTCTTTTGGTGCAGGAACAAAAGTTATTTGAGAACTCCACGAAAAAACTTAACATCTTTATAGAGAAAATCCAAAAGTATAAGTCTGACCCTGATTTTGGGAAGAGAGAGAATATATTACAAACGTCAGTAGAAAAATTTCAAACAAATCTTAAGGACCGTAAGCACAATCAAGTTTTGTGGGACTTAGGGGAGTTTAAAGAAAATAAAGCATACGAGTATCAGAATAAAGCCCCCTTGAGGTCTCTTCATCTGACATTGACACCTCCGATACGGAGCGTACGGATAACTCTATTGGTTTTTTTGATAAGGGGAGACAACAGAAAGGAAGATGGCGTACATCCAGGAATCAGTTCAGGTAGAGGGGGAATGGAAGAGGGTCTTCCACAAATGTATCAATGGTGGTACACTCTTCCTCCTCATCATCACAGTCTTTTTTGGATCACGGCTTGGGGATAGGATACGATCTGAGACAGAGACCCCAACAAGTGAAGGTCAAATAATTTGTCACCATATGAGCTTTTAGCTGATGAGTATTCGGTACTGCAAAAGGGTTTAAACTTTGTGCTCACAAACTCTTTTAATTGCTTTGGGTGGGTCAAGGATCTTAATTTATTCGGGCGGAATCTTAAATGGAAGCTCTTCTTCCAAAAACATGATCTTGAGCAACGTAAGAGGTTGGGATTATCAGAGGAAGATATGGAGAGCTTTCATGTCTTAACTAGCCTTCTCAATGAAAATATACAGGAGAGGGGAAAAGGCCCATTCACTAATTTAAGGAGCAAAAGTACAAGAATGCCGCCAGTTGCAGAGGTTACTAGTGTGGATATTATTGTTAAACTAGTGGAGGCCGAGTTATGTAAGATTCTGTTTAATGACCCTCAAGGCATCTCTAATCTGTCTGAAAATGAGAGAACGTCCCTTGATAATCTGGAGAGGAATAAGAATATTATTCTAAAGGCCTCTGATAAGGACAGAAATCTCGTCCTCATGGATCATCAGATTTACCTAAAAATGTGTCGCACATTACTTCATGATTTAGATACCTATGAAGTGTTGCGGGGGGATCCAACGACCAGTTATCAGGAGGAGTTATCTATATCCTTGCGCAGGCAAGACTGGAAGACCTGATATCTGAAACTGAGAGGAACTTTATGACATCTAATAAACCGGTAATACCATAATCTGTAAATGACAAATGTGAACTTAAGTTAATTGCCTTAGTACGTTTGTTGTCAGAAGAATGTTCAGGGTTACGCTGATATGGTAGACTACGTAGAGTCCTTTTGCGTTTGTGTGAATCCTTAAAAGATATGGATGATGATGTGGAGGCATCAGAATACTCGCACAGGGATGGAACCGAGGAGATTGATGTTGTACGGAAATGGGAAGAGTCCGATGTAGAGGATCTCTTCCCTCGATAGATGTTATTGGTTTTTAGATCCTTTGTATCCCTTGTTAACTTGTTACCATGATTGTCATGGATATCTTTGACCCATGTATCAAGTTCTTTTTCTATGGCAAGGTTGATCATTTGGGAAATTTTCCACTGTCAGTTCGGTTTTGGCTAAAGTATAGGTTGTCTCCAATTTTTGGTCGATGTTCGCAATAGTTTTGACATTTAAATCAATCAACAATTTCATAAATTTCTTCGAAGTGCTATTGCAGCTATCTTCACAATTTTTTTTTTATAAAATTATTATCTTCAATAGGAAATGAGGGTATAACTCATACCCGTAGACCTCTAGGAATAAGATTTTTGGTGATGTAATTTTGGAGAAAGGCCATATTCCACTATAATCTAGTCCTTTTATGTAGTAGTGTTTTAATGGTGGAAATGAAATCAATTGATCTCTGACCACTAGTACCACTGGTATTGGACCCACCACTACCAAACAGTTGGTTAACTTGACTCAGCCAGGACGGTTACTTAGCTTTGAAATCCATGGCCTTAGGGAGGAAACCTGTGCGGAGCACAGTATACAAGGTATTAGTAAGAGAAAACCTCAAAGGCACAAAGCAAATGTGGTACATAGCCGTGGATCACAAATATATTCAAACCACTATGGGCATATAGTTATTCTACGTGCTTACATGGACAAAATCTTTGGACATGATCAGTGAACAAAACATAAAGAACGAAGAAAAACCGAGAACGAAAGTTAGCAATTAAAGTGAATGGTAAACTTTATTATAGGATTAACCAGTGTGGTAAAGGTGGGGAATACCAGAAGAAAATAGGACACATCACAAGGGTCAAAGTGAATATGCACAATAAGTAAAAGATGTTAAATTAAATGGATGTTAAAAAATCAAATGATAAATAAAGGATTAAATAGCAGATAACAGCAAAGGGAGGTAGAAAATGAACCTTGCAAAAAAATATTATGCAATGGAATAAAACAGTGCCTCTGTGCAAAAAAAGCAAATATAAAGTGCAGGATTTGTAAAAAATGGTAAATTGAAAATGCTGCTGAAATGGAATGATACAAGAGTATGCAATAAATAATAGGGCATAGAAAGAAAGGTAAAGTGAAAAGTCAGGATATAAATATATAAAGTGCTGATGCAATGGATTGATAGTCCTGATAATCACTGTGTACTCAGATCATAATATTATGCTGATCGCCATATTAATTAATACTCCATAAATACCTGAAATTGTGCAGAATGTCCCTTGGATGCACCTACCCCGACACGCGTTTCGGCGTCAGCCTTTGTCAGGGGGTGGCTATAATAAGGTTTACCATTCACTTAATTGCTGGACTTTCGTTTTCGTTTTTTTCTTCGTTCTTTCTGTATGACATTAGTAAAAAAAAATCCTACAAGAAGCAAAATAAACATAAGCCCTAAATAAGTAAAAAGCAAAAGTGTGTTTAAATAACACAGTGTTCTTAGTAATACTGTTTTTGATCAAAAATAGCATGAAAGCCATCTTGCCATCGACAAGGTGACCTTGATTGAGATGATCCTACACTGTCTAATATTAAAAACTTACCATGTGTCAAAGCTGACCTCAGTGTGTGAATAAGGGCAGAACTAAGGACCGGGTCCCAACCCAAAGACACCTGCCTAGGGAGGCTTTTAAATTTAATTTACAGCTCAAGAGGGTGAGGCCGCAACCCGACTTGCACAGAATGCAAAAATACAAAGAAAAAACATACAAAAATTGAGCTTGGTTAAAGTTGGTATACATGCAACATATAAACGCATGTTCTCTTTGGCTATAAAACATTAAAAAAAAACTGCAGGAAGCTAAACAAGCATAAACCCTGCTGTAACTAAATAAGTAAAAAGCAAAAGTGCATTTAAATAACACAGCTCAAGAGGGTGAGGCCACACCCCGACTTGCACAGAATGCAAAAATAAAAAAAAACTGTTTAAAAGTGCCATGTCCCTTGCTATTAGTGTTGAGCGATATTGCTCGATATCTAAAAATATCGTATCGAAATTGTATCGCCGATAGCACTAAATATCGTCGATATCCGATTTCGATACCGGAAGTCCCATGTAAGTCTATGGGAACAAAATATCGCAACAAAAAAAACCCTTTCTTTCGTTGTAAACACAAAATATACACACATAGAATACATATATATATATATATATACATGTCATTGTGACATATATATATACATATATTTATAGTTTATACACTTCTACATAGTAAAATCGACTCTAATTCAATTGCCGGGTAAAGACGTGACATACCCCATAGAAGTCGACGGGCTCGGTGCCGAGTACCCCAAAACCTCTGGCTCTGTGCGACTCAACTTGGGCGTCACGAACAGGATTCTGTAGCTCGCTATAAGCGAGTCCTGTGTGCCTGAATTGCACTGGTTTTGTGCTTGAGAATTGCTAAAATCATCAGAGAATGTATTTGCCATTTTTCCGCCATATCTGCGTCACGAGAGGCACTGGTGAAGAAGAAGGGCGTGCTCTTCGTGGGTGTCACTCACTCAGTGGCGTGAAAACGATGGCCGCCCACTGTAAATGGTACTGCAATGTAACATCGTGCCCCACAGCTCTGGAGTTCCGCCTCCTCATCCTCCTCAGTGTGAGGAGGTCCCGCCTCCCTACAAAAGAGGGGCCCTCTCCAGATATGACACATGTGACTTGGCAGAGATGGCTAATGGACACGAGCAGAAGTGGGAAGGGATGGAGCAGTCAGAGCTCTCCCCCCACGGAAGCGACCCGATCGCCACGGTTGAGCGATATTGGCCCATATCTAAAAATCGTATCGAAAATTTTATCGCCCCATAGCACTAAAAATCGTGAAAATCCCATTTCGATACCCGGAAAAAATCCCATGTAATTTTTAAAGGGGAAAAAAATATCGAACAAAAAAAAAACCCTTTTTTCGTTTTAAAAACAAAATAAACACACATAGAATACAATTTTTAAAAAATATATTTAAATGTCAAAGTGAATATATAAACCCTATATTTTTAGTTTATAACTTTTAATAGAAAAAAGATCTAAATTTAATTGGGGGGTTAAAAACCCTGACTTTCCCCCTAGAAAATTTGACGGGCTCGGTTTTTGAGTCCCCCAAAAACCCCTGGCTTGTGGATCAACCCTTTGGGGGTCACGAAAAGGTTCGAAAATCGCCCAAAAGGATTCCCGTGTGGAATTGCATGGTTTTGTGTTTAGAATTGCTAAAAACATCAGAGAATGTATTTTCCCTTTTTTCCCCCATTCTGCGTTTTTCCCAGAAGGCAAGGTGAAGAAGAAGGGCGT